>JAOTOM010005173.1:135000-282500 GCA_034440615.1 Ashinkailepas kermadecensis
TGGCCCGCAGAGTGCTGGTTTAATTCGTTGGCCGTACTTGCTTGCTTTGCCGTACTTATTTCGTTGGCCGTACTTCGTGGACTGTACTACCAAGTATCCAGTACCAAGTACCAAGACTGTACTGCCAAGCATGGAATGGCTGAATCCAGAAAAATGAGCCGACCGACACCACGTTCACTGAAAGGTCCTCTTTACACAGATTCGTTAAAACGTCACACAACCGGTGAAAAATTTCGCTGCTTGCAAACTGCGCATCTATGTGAGTTTACAGGCCACGCAGCGCACGCCTTCTGCTGCAAATGCAGGTGGCAAGGTTTATATCCAGGTACGGTGACCACGTCTTTGCGTTGCAGGCCAGGCCGTGACGTCATTAATACCAACAACACCAGTATCCATTGTGGCGATAGATCGGGTTTGATGTGGAATTGCGATGAAAGCTCAAAACTAATTAGTTGTCGGTCTCGTAATTGGTTTTCACAATGCTATTAGAACGTTCGTTCGCCTTTCTGTTAGGGCTTTTTGGGAGGCGGTGCTGTTGCTTTTTTTGTGCGCAGTGCTGTACTTACGCATTTGTAGCGCAGTGCTGTACTCGTGCGCAGTGCTGTAGCGGAGTGCTGTACTCGTGCGCAGTGCTGTAGCGCAGTGCTTGTTCAGACCGCAGTGTAGCTGTACATTCCACATACCACAGTTATTGGTATTCGCCAAGACCAACGATTGCTGCCAACCAACGAAACCACGATTCATATGTTCGTAACGTTCGTGAAACTCGCGAATCTACGGCCTGCCATTTGACATCGAGTAGAATCACACTTTTCGTGCATGCATGCTTTCATTTGTGGGATGGAGCCCAGGATGTGAAACGGACCCAAAATATAGAAAATAGATATACTAAATATATAATATTAAATAGATAATAGAAAATGGATAAACAGTCCTACACCAAAGTACATTCTTGACGAAACCGGTGCGCGGTCAAACGCAGTGCGCCATTCAATCCACATGTTCATTTGAATGTTGATGGCAAGCTCCGCATCTAAGATGACAACTGTATCCAGAATCCACAGTCTTTTCCTGTCAGATCAGGGGCGATGGTGTCATATCCTTCTCCATCTGATCACAGGCATAGGCGATGGTGCTAGCATTCCCCACAGACACGAGCGGATCCAGGAATCTTCATGGGGGTGGAAGGCACTCGTTTGCATGTGCGCTATTTCTTCGGAGGGGCGTCTTCGTTTGGAAGTTCGGTGAAGGTAGGGGAAAAGAAGTGCATTCGAGCATGCTGAATGGGCGCGCCTTTTCCTCTCAAGGGCATGCCTATTCCCCAGAGGGTCGCTTTTCGCTGCAAAATGTGCTGAGTGCGGGGGAGGGTGCACTCGAGCTTCCCTTGAGAGGCGCTGTTTCCCCGGTCAGAGGGAAGCCACTTTTTAATCGGGGGGCGGAGGGGGAGGGGGGACATGCACCAAGTGCCATCCCCCCCTGCATCCGCCGCTGCTCACGGGTCGGAACCGCTCCATGATGGGAATCGAGAGCACACCCCACCGACCCGAAACCGTGCGCCGAGATCAGCTAGAGGCATCATGTACTCTCAACTCACGTGCCAAGTAACCGCAAATATTTGACGATACATTGCAGACTGCACAGAGTTGAAGATACATTGCATCACACTTGAATGAGGCAACACTCACTGTAGACAGCTGGAGTGCAACGGCCAAACAATCAGCGATACTTGTTCAGAATCCATGTGTAATTACCAAACCCATCAGCATTTGTTGCACAGTATGTGCGTCATACTTCGTGAACGGATAACACTACCATAACTGGCAAACTACCCACTAAATTATCTGGTCCATTGTCACGCATTGGGCTTGGCTGAACTCTTCACAAACATGAACAGTGTGTCCCGTACCATGACAACAGCGGCTATGACGGGTGGCGATTACAATTACAATTGTGTTCGATTGAAATCGCAATTATGCTCCGCTCTCGCTGCACAATAACACCGATCGGGTAGTTTCACTCTGAGTCGAGCGTCGATCCATGGTGGAGGTACAGGGCGCCCTCGCTCATCTTATCACATCATACAATGTCATGCACTTCGGAATTCTTCATCGCATGAGTCGTCGGTTTTCCACGGCAGTGACATACACACACGTAACCAACAATTCTTAAGCTATAATATACATCTAGGAATAATATACATCTAGGTGTATTCCTGTATAGGAATAATATACATCTAGGTATATTCCTGTATAGGAATAATATACATCTAGGTATATTCCTGTATAGGAATATACAGAACGGAATATAATATACATGTAGGAATAGGAATAATATACATATATGAATATATACATCTAGGAATAGGAATTTACATGAAGGTGTTTCCTATGTATTCCTCTTACTTAGTCGGGATAATGTTCCGCTTTATCATGTGGCATCAGCGCCATGCCGTGTGATAAGTAGCCGGGAGCTGGACACAAAGCACGCGTTGGGGCGATGACGTCCGACCACAATGAACGCGTGTGGCGCCGTTGGCAACAACACCTCGCCGCCGGCAGTGGCCAGCGCCGAACCAATCTCAGCCGAGACGTGGTCATCCATTCCGACTGGGCGCGGCGGGGCGGGGGGGGGGGGGCGGCGGCCGTATATCTGGCGTGTCGGGCCGAGCGGCCGCACACCGGCTGCCGATCGGCAGATCGGCTTCCGTTAACGCCGGCCTATCTATGCATGTAAAGCCATTACGGTGATCCGGAAAATCCGCCGGCATTGCCGCCGACGGCGGCGGCGCGCGATTGTCGGAATCGACGCGAGGGTGTGGCCGGCGGAACTGGCGCGGGGCGGCCGACGGCGGGAAACGGCGCGAGACACGCTCTCCGGACTGCGAAATAGCCGCGGCGGGAAAGAAGCCGTGGCCGTGGTTGTTGTTGGCCTTACGACGCGACGGCTGTTGTGTCACATTGCGTCGCCAGTCTGTCACGCCGATTGGTCGCGGATGAAGAGCGGCGACAGGTGGGACTCGAACCCACAACCTTTCGGTTGGGAGACGGGCACCTTACCCCTAGACCACTTCGCCTCATCGCTGTGGTCGTGTCACAATGGAGTGCAGCGGGAAAATGGTATGTTGCTGATGTGTCGTTCAGCAAGTCTAAGCATGGCTTGCTTTGCATTTTGAACATGTATGTTACTTTTTTGTTGACGGTGTCACTGCCTTGTTCATGACATATGCTCTCCTTTTGTCCCGGACTTGCTATTTGCGAGCTTCGTCAATGTCATCAAATATGTGGGGCTATTGGTCTCACGATCAAGCACAGATCAGGCACCGCACGATCATGACGAATGACGTATTTTGGGTCTGGGTGCTTCCAGGCACGATCAACAACAAACAACCAAACAAACAAACAAACAAACAACCAAACAAACAAACAAACAAACAAACAACCAAACAAAAACAGCACACACAACAGGAAAAAATACTATTCGACGATTCTCCCAGAATAGCAAGATCTCAAAGAGCAAAAAAATAAATCCAGTCTTAAAGCCCATGACCGATTGCAATAATTCCATCACAACAGGCAGAACAAGATGTTAAACAGGTTAAGGGTGGAGATAATTATAAACGGTACGCTTCGCTATTGGACAGAAAAGAAGATGTCTCCCCGACAGTATTTCTTTCTAATGAAGTTCTTCGCACCTAACTAACCACCTGAATCGCTTGGTGAAAAACTACAAGCTATTTTCTCCTGAAACGGCTGTGTCTGGCTGCAATGTGCTAGCTTGGAGAATTTCTATTCGACAATGACTACCCCGTCATGCATGGAAAATTCTTGACATTCCATTTGAACCGCTACGAGCTGCCCCTCTTCCGTCACTCTGCTGGCCCTGGTCACAGTGGGTCACATTTGCCAGCCACAGCCGGAGGTCAATCGTTCGGCAACGTTCGCCACTGTCGCAGTGGCGTAGCCACGGACTGGGGAGGAGGTAGCAGCCCTTCCAACTGGGGGGTTCGAGGGGTCCTCCAGGCGACCAAATGGAGGACCATCAAAGGCCCCCACTACATATGCACATATACATATATACATATATATATATACATATATATATATATACATATATATATATATATATATATATATATATATATATATATATATATATATATATATATATATCCATATAAACATACGGACCGTTCGAAAACAGTGCCTGAAACCGAGGAAGTTTAGAAAAGTGAGGAGGGTCAAAGTAGGGAGAATGTCCCCTTCAGATCCGCTCCCTCACCTGGACAAAATGCTGGCAACGCCACTGCCGGCTGGTCGATGGCTGCACCCTCTCAGTTACCAGTGTGTAATCACCGACACTGCCCGAGGCGACGCCTCACCTGCGCCCGTCTCCACTACAGGGATTCCACTGTAAAAACAATTACACCGCCGGCGCCTTTGATCCGCGCTGAGCCGCCGCGCTGCCATGGCAACCACCTGGCCGTTTGTTACACATGTGAGCGTCGGGCACTACCTAAATTAGCGCCGGAGAAACAACGGCGCGTCGGAGCGCAGAAGCCTGCCGAGTGCCACAGGAGCAGGCAGAGGCTGCGCAGACGGTGTCGGCAGATGGGCAGAGTGCTCAGACTGAGGAAATGCAGCATGCTGGGGTGTAAAGCAATACCGAGCACCAGGATGGATCTAGGACATCATGGATTTTCTTTTCATATTTCTTGATTATATATATATATATATATATATATATATATATATATCGTGCAATGTCGGTGATTACACTGGTACCTGAGAGGGTTCACCAATCGAAAATCCATCAGTGGCGTTGCCAGCATTTCGTCCAGGTGGGGAAGGGGGATCTGAAGAGGACACTCCCTGCTTGGATCCTCCTCACTTTTCCAAAAGTCGTGGATTACAGAATGATAGTGAGATATCAAAGTCAAAATATTATCGTTCCCTTTATTATCCCAACGTTTCGACGAATGCCCTGATGAAGGCGTCAGCCGAAACGTTAGGAGAATAAAGTGAACGGCTTTATCTTAAATTTTATATCTCACTATCATCAAATTATGGACATATACAGATATGATTTGTATGTATGCATGTTTATAGCTGCGAACACGTTCTGCACTCAGAAGAACATGAATAAAACGTGTCTCACATGCAGCTAGTAAAAAAACGGCAGTCTGCCACACCGCGACCTGGAACTATTGCTAATGATAGTGAGATATAAAAGTCAAAATATTATCGTTCGCTTTATTATCCCAACGTTTCGACGAATGCCCTGATGAAGGCGTCAGCCGAAACGTTAGGAGAATAAAGTGAACGGCTTCATCATACATTTTATATCTCACTATCATCAAATTATGGACATATACAGATATGATTTGTATGCATGTATGTTTATAGCTGCGAACACGTTCTGCACTCAGAAGAACATGAATAAAACGTGTCTCAAATGCAGCTAGCCAAAAACGGCAGTCTGCCACACCGCGACCTGGAACCAATGCATACCCAACATCGAGCCCGTCTGGCATCCACGCGTCTCCCTCGCGTCTGCTCGCGTCTCGTCGCGTCTCGTCGCGTCTCGTCGCGTCTCGTCGCGTCTCCTCGCGTCTCCTCGCGTCTCCCTCGCGTCTCCTCGCGTCTCCTCGCGTCTCCCTCGCGTCTCCTCGCGTCTCCCTCGCGTCTGCTCGCGTCTCGTCGCGTCTCGTCGCGTCTCGTCGCGTCTCCTCGCGTCTCCTCGCGTCTCCCTCGCGTCTCCTCGCGTCTCCTCGCGTCTCCCTCGCGTCTCCTCGCGTCTCCCTCGCGTCTGCTCGCGTCTCGTCGCGTCTCGTCGCGTCTCGTCGCGTCTCCTCGCGTCTCGTCGCGTCTCCTCGCGTCTCGTCGCGTCTCCCCCGCTCGGCAGTCGCGTGTCTGCACGGAGCGCCAGGGCGCGGCGTCTGTGTTTTCCCAAGCGGGAGGCCAATCAAAATTTAACCGGTGCCGACGGTGCCGCCGGCGCGCGCCCTGTTTGCCCAGGTATTTAGTCGCCGACTCCCCCGCGGCGCGGCGCCCAATTTGAGCTGACAGACGCAGACCGGGTCTGGCTTGGGGGGGCGCCGGCCCCGGCCGATGAAAAGAATGTTCAGGCCGAGTCGACGAGAGCCGATCCGAGGCCAGTGAGGGAGAACGTAGAGGGATAAACACACGCATTGCAAGAGAGAAGGAAAGAGGAAGAAGTATAGAGAGGATTGAAACAGATGAATATAACAAGGGAGAAGAGGAGATCAGGATATATATATATATATGCATGTATGTATATTATGTGTGTATGTAAGGAAGACGAACTTCGTTGTGTAGTGTGGTGGAGTGCAGCAGAACACCAAAAGTGTTGTTCAAACTTTCAAAGCCGTCGGCACCGACAGCAGCGCAGATCTCGGCTACACTCGTAAGCACACCCCTGCATTCGACAGAGGCCGTGATGCCAACCGTAGCCAGGAGCAAGTGCAGCCAAATGGTGCATTGTATTAGTAATAATAGTATAATATAAGTAATAAATACAATAGATATTATATATAGGTGATAAATAGTATAAGTAATATAGTATAAGTAGTAAATACATTACATAGCATAATATTAGTCACCGACATCGGACTGACGGCGGAACTTCGCCACAGCCTGAGGGTAATGGTTAAGCAGCTCAGGCCATCGGGTTTCATCCAAACACTTGATCTTGTTTGCCTAAGAGTGTTTCGCCGGCCCTCGCCTACCAGAAGTGTTCTACCAGGCTTTCTGTCGTGAGGAGGGGAGGGGGATTGGTAGTGGCTGTCACCTCAACCACTTCGTCTCCAAGTGCACCAGACCCACGAAACAAACAGTAACGCTTTGTCAATGGTGTGGTACGCAAAGGTAATCTACCGGATAGCGCAAGTGAACCCAAGACAAAACTTCATCATGGATCGAATAGCGATACACCGAAGTCTACAACGTGTACGAGCATACTTTTCGAAACAATGTCAAGACAAGATCAAGACAAGTGCCAGCCGACAGGTGATAACAAGTTCCGATAAGTGGAAATGGCAGACAGCAACTCTGCCGACCAATCTCCATATCAATGGCCTCACTCCTGCAGTAGAACATTTGCATTTTCGACCAGCTCTGAATAATTTATAGCGCTCTCCGGGAACGAAGTGCTACAGGAATCGACGGCGTGCCTTTTCCGCCAGAAACTCAACAGCTCGGATTATCTGATCGCATCTTACCTGGTCCCGGGCGGGCCTCAGAAAGAAGGGAAGTGCCCAATATGCTACGCAGTTCAACGTCCCCGCTGGTAGCACCAAAGCGCCCGAACCTCGGCAAGAAATGGTCGGGGTTAGTGGAGTAGTGACTCGACCCCCGCGTCATGGCCATGGCCACCACGGGGAATACGCGCAAGCGATCCCAAGCTTCTTGGTATGTAACATTACGCTGACGGTGTCGCATGGAAATAATCGAACATCTAAAATCCCGCTCCCCTCCGTCTTTACCCAGAATCCGTGGCAACCACCTTACCGTCCCTGTCCCGCCACTCCGTCGTCCTGTGCCGCCACTCCGTCGTCCTGTGCCGCCACTTCGTCGTGCTGTCCCACCACTCCGTCGTCCTGTCCCGCCACTCCGTCGTCCTGTCCCGCCACTCCGTCGTCCTGTCCCGCCACTCCGTCGTCCTGTCCCGCCACTCCGTCGTCCTGTCCCGCCACTCCGTCGTCCTGTCCCGCCACTCCGTCGTCCTGTCCCGCCACTCCGTCGTCCTGTCCCGCCACTCCGTCGTCCTGTCCCGTCACCCGTCGTCCTGTCCCGCCACTCCGTCGTCCTGTCCCGCCACTCCGTCGTCCTGTCCCGCCACTCCGTCGTCCTGTCCCGCCACTCCGTCGTCCTGTCCCGCCACTCCGTCGTCCTGTCCCGCCACTCCGTCGTCCTGTCCCGCCACTCCGTCGTCCTGTCCCGCCACTCCGTCGTCCTGTCCCGCCACTCCGTCGTGCTGTCCCGCCACTCCGTCGTCCTGTCCCGCCACTCCGTCGTGCTGCGAGGCCATAGGCCGCCCTTTCCAAATGGCCCTCATCACATCAAAACATATGCTCAGAGGAGGTAGTGCTCTCTCGTGTACGGCTAGGCCACACCCAACTGACACACTATCATCTTCTCAGCCGAGTACGCCACCCTGCACTGTGTGACGTGCGTGATGTTCCCACTGCCGTCACACACGTCTTACTTACCCTTCCACTGTTTCACGTGCTTGATGTTCCCACTGCCGTCACACACGTCTTACTTACCCTTCCACTGTTTCACGTGCTTGATGTTCCCACTGCCGTCACACACGTCTTACTTACCCTTCCACTGTTTCACGTGCTTGATGTTCCCACTGCCGTCACACACGTCTTACTTACCCTTCCACTGTTTCACGTGCTTGATGTTCCCACTGCCGTCACACACGGCTTACTTACCCTTACACTGTTTCACGTGCTTGATGTTCCCACTGCCGTCACACACGTCTTACTTACCCTTCCACTGTTTCACGTGCTTGATGTTCCCACTGCCGTCACACACGTCTTACTTACCCTTCCACTGTTTCACGTGCTTGATGTTCCCACTGCCGTCACACACGTCTTACTTACCCTTCCACTGTGGCACGTGCGTGATGTTCCCACTGCCGTCACACACGGCTTACTTACCCTTCCACTGTTTCACGTGCGTGATGTTCCCACTGCCGTCACACACGTCTTACTTACCCTTCCACTGTGGCACGTGCTTGATGTTCCCACTGCCGTCACACACGTCTTACTTACCCTTCCACTGTTTCACGTGCTTGATGTTCCCACTGCCGTCACACACGTCTTACTTACGCGCCCAGGATATAGCTCACAACCACTTCGCCAAATTTCCAAGCCATTCGCCAAAAATCGAACGCCAGTGCCTTTGCGCACACTGCCCGGGGATAGTCACCCTGAGCCGGGGCTCCGGGGAGGCACCCGGAGTCGGGGCTCGGGGATAGGCAACGGAGCCGGGGCTCGGGGATAGATAGGCACCGGAGCCGGGGCTCGGGGATAGATAGGCACCGGAGTCGTGGCTCGGGGATATATAGGCACCGGAGTTGGGGCTCGGGGATAGATAGGCACCGGAGTCGGGGCTCGGGGATAGATAGGCACCGGAGCCGGGGCTCGGGGATAGATAGGCACCGGAGTCGGGGCTCGGGGATAGATAGGCACCGGAGCCGGGGCTCGGGGATAGATAGGCACCGGAGCCGGGGCTCGGGGATAGATAGGCACCGGAGTCGGGGCTCGGGGATAGATAGGCAGCGGAGCCCGCTCGCTTCCTTTCCGATTTCCCCCAAAGCACGAAGCTAGCAAATCCATTGGAAGTCAAAAGCAAATTTTCTCTCTGCTCTCTTAATACACAAACATATCGTACAGTAGGCAGGCAGGGCCCACTGGCGGATCCAGGGGGGCATTCCGGCCATGTACCCCAAGCGCTTCAAAGGGGGGCATAGTGTCTTTTGCCCCCCCAAACCAACAAAAGTAAACTAAATTAAAATGCAGTAACCTTTGCTGAGGTTAAAAAATAGCATTCCGGGTGAAATAATCTCCAATTTTAAAGGTATTTTGTTATAATTGTTTGGAAGCACAATCTGGTAGCATAGTAGATTCTGACACATCGAGGGTTCTATGCTGTTCAAGTTCTGCTTACAGCAAGCGATGACGAAATCAGCAGTTTCATTATTCCTTCGTCAGATAGGTTCATGAAGTTTGTTTAGCCAGTAACGGGCAAGCGGACCCAGTGAGCCAGATTTCGAAAGCGGAATTTGAACAGGATGTTTTGTGCGAGTGACCAGTTGACCCCAGTTGAGCAGCATGTTTCGTATGTTGGTGTTGGGGCAAGGCCATATAGCCATATAGGTGTTGGGTTGCTAAGATGAATAGACAGGCTACATTGACTGATTTTTTCAAGAAGAATAGCAAGAGGAGGTCTGTATTTATATCCTGAATAAGAGATAACTGGTGGGTTTGCATGTAGGGGAGATTCGGGTGGTAGGACCGGGCTATAAAAGTTTAAGGGTATTATTGCAGTTTAAGGTATCTACGAGACAAGTTTTACACATACCCTCATGCACTGCGGATCCAGGGAGGGGCCATTCCGGCCATGGCCCCCCCCCAAGAGCGGCTTAAAAGGGGGGGCCATAGTGTCTTTTCCCCCCCGAAACTAACAGAAGTCAACAAATAAAGAAAAAAAAAAAAAAAAAAAAAAAAAACGGGGCTCCATGGGGATAGATAGGCACCGGAGCCCGCCCGCTTCCTTTCCGATTTCCCCCAAAGCACGAAGCTGGCCTGAATGAACCATTTGGAAGCCAAAAGCAAATTTTATCTCTGCTCTCTTAAAACACAAACATGTCGTACAGTAGGCAGACAGGGCCCGATCCGATTTGGCAAAATGGACAGTTGCCCTTTATACTGCGCTTGTTTTCTTTAACTTCGGATTTTCCTACCAGCTTTTTCTTCCTTCGGATTTTTTTTCTCAAACTATTCACTTAGCATTCACCTCTACAACGAAGGCTGAGCCCGGGCGCCCACGGTTCGCCCTGGACACCCGGGCCTCCGTTTCTGCTTCAGGTGGTCGGTGGTCAGTGAAGCCCGCCCACTCCCACGTCCAAATGTGCAACTACGGCAGCAGCGGGGAGACGAAAGGAGGCCGTGGTGCTGGCCACCCTCCAAATGTACCGTCTCGCATGATGTATGTCTGTATGTGTGTATGTCTGGGTGTATGCCCTGTGTCCTGTACATGTACTGCGTCCCCGTTTGTTACGGCGTTTGTTACGGCGTTTGTTACGGCGTTCGTTACGGCGTTTTCTGAGTTTGCCGTCCGGCGTTCCCCACCCATAATATTTTGCTTGTCTAATACTGGACACCGCATAAGCCGGCTTAACGTAACGATTGCTTGGCATATTTTCTCTAGCGGATGACAATTTCCACCGCTAGAGAACAAAAACAAGCGCCAGCTGGCCTTGACCCGACCTTAACTTCACCGTGACCGACGATCCGATCGTGACTTAATCGGACCAAGTGCCGGTTGGCCTTGACCCAACCTTGACTTCACCCTGGCCTAGCGTCCACGATCCAGCCATGAGTTAATGGGACCAAGTGCCAGCTGGCCTTAACTTAACCTTGACTTAACCGTGACCGACGATCCGACCCTTACTTAACCGGACCGAGTGCCAGCTGGCCTCCCCAGCTGGGGGCAGCACACGAAATCGTGTGGCGACTGGTGCCCTCTTTCGCCACGACGAAACACCAAATACACCAGCGCTCCACCAACTGAGCTAACGGCACTGGCGAGCCCGGGAGGACGCTATCTGCCCCCTTCCAAGTGGCAGAACGTTTTAGTAAAATTTGTGAAGTTAGTAGATTTCCTAAGCTATCACACATGTTATCCCGCAATTGGTATTTCAGGGAAAAAGCCTTGCACTCGCAATTTTATGTATGTAGGAAGCAGTTTCATTTGGCTATTTCGGTGAAAACGGAATTGGTGGTCAATGTCGTTTTTAACTTGAGGAAAAGCAATATTTCAATTCCGATTCGATTTGAACACTTTGCGATGCTGCTGTTTCCTTTCTCCTATTTTGGAAAAAAAACACAATCTCACCCCACGCACACACCTAAAAGCTTCTCGTCATCCATTACGCTACCAATACATCCTAAACCAGCCGTGTTGCGTACGATTCACATATGCACCATCTACTAATACTGCTTTCCCGCGCCAGGAAACCGCACTATCACGATCGCCACACCAAACAATCCACACCGCTTCAGGCTTACCACCAGCATCATTCACCACCACCACTACCGCCAGCACTACAGCCGCCACCGCCACAACCACCACCACAGCCGCCACCGCCACAACCACCACCACAGCCGCCACTGCCACAACCAGCCGGCGTCTCAGGTCCGGACAAGATAATCACCATTTGCCGCTACAGACCTGCACAGTTTGCCCTCACCGGGCAGCGCGTTCGCTCCGAAACCCCATTACCGGCCAGCATCGCATCAGCGGCGCGCAATTCGGCCGGCGCGGCCCGCTCCCCCGGGGGCGCGCCGCCCAACTTCGCTTCGTTTGCTCCCTTTGTTCGTGATCGCGCGCGCGCGCGGGAAAATTGAGCAAACACGTGCGCCGGCGGCGAGCGGCGGAACGCGCGCGCCGCGCGCGGCGACACAGCCGGATGAATGAAGTGTTCAACCTGTTTTCCGGTCGCCGAAGCCGGCCGCCCGGCGGCCATTGTCCGATTGGATTCGCAGCGACAAAAGAATCGCTTTAATTCGGGATGGATGGTTGCGGTGGGTTCCGCCGATAACAAGTGTGTGGCTGTGATTCGGCTCGTGCGCCACGAACGCAGCCTGCTCTGAGACTTCCGCGAACTCTGAGGTCTATCTACGACTCCTAACTAGGACCTATGCTAGCCTGGGAAATGATGGTGCGAGCAAATCATGTGCTGTTGATTACTTCTCAAACTCCAACTTATCGGGAAAGTCTGCTTCACTTCGGGTAGCAACGGCCTTGTATCTCCAAAATGACACCGACCAATTTCCCAACATCTTGCGGGCCTCACGTTGACGCTTTATACTTCACATACATTAAAATACATTTGACAGTCATTAACTACATTTTATATTTAACGTACAACAAAATACATTTTACATTTTACATACGTTACGATACATTTGACACTTGACATGCATTAAAATACATTTTGCATTCCACATTTTATGGGCGTTTCGAACATTACCACTGCAGTTTGACAAAGGTTTTGTAGCTCGCAGAGCTGCCTGAGTAGACCAATTCCAATCCGGGACGGTTACGCACCCTGCCTCCGAAAGACTCCCAATCAAAACCGCAAACTTGACGAACAAAATCGAGCATAACCTTTCAGAGGCTGCTGTGGCTTATCACGATTCAATCGTGCGAGCAGCTGGCCTCGGCATAGCCCAAGGCGATGAGGCCAAAGCCTGCCACGGTTCCTTGCAGACCTGGGCCGCGAATTCGCCTGACGCTGCACCGGATACCGATTCCGTATTTCATGCCAAAGTCGGCTAAAGATCCTGGGGATGCCCGGCCGAGCGAACGGGTCACGGACGGAACTCAGGTAGGAGTGGTGGTAAGGAGTGTAGGTCAAGAATCATGGGTGTGATATTGACAGTGGGTGGAATGACCAGGGACGGCATTCAGAATTAGGATGAGGGACAGGAGCCTGGTCAGAAGCTAGGGTCTCAGTCAGGTAGATGAGTCATGTGTCTAGTCGTTCTTAAGATGCTAATTGTGGGAGGCCGGTTCCGCGCAATGGCCCAAATTTTCCTCACCGCAAATTTCACCAGATATTTATATCCCACCCACCTTCAGGTGCGGATGTTCTAAGATGCATAATTTTCAGCGATAGACACAGGTGATGTTTTCCTTTACCTGTGGCCATGGCCTAAAAGTATTATTAAACATGCTTGTGTCGTTCAGGCCAAGATGAAGTGGGTGAAATCCGAGTAGATGTCCCAATGGGCGTGGGCGGAGCATCGCGACTTCCCCATTCAAAAATATCTGTGAATGGCCATGGTCGAGTGTGCGGGAGCCGGTGCTGGAACGCTGTCGTGCCTCCCCCCCCCCAGCCCGCCACTGTCCCCTGAGACGAGGCGTTGGCTTCTCCTCGAAACGCCACTCACACAGATTACGACCAGCTGGGGACGCATCCCGCGCCGTTCAACTTCACGCCATCACTTCCGTCGCCTCCGACCTCTTCGGCAATGGAAACGCGCCCCTTCCACTGCGCCGTGGTTCTGTGGTGGTTATGCGCAGGGTCGGGCTCAGACGCCGGCGTATGGGAACGAACTTAAGGACTTGACCCGAATGGTTCCCTTTGGGCCCCCTTCCCAAGTAGCTCGTGGTGGTTTGGTAGATGGACTCGGTCTACCACCGGGTGGTTCCACGAGAGCGTGCTGGCGATGCTGGAAAAGTTCCTGGGTTCGTTGCAACCAACATTTCCCAGGTGATAATTTGGATCATTTCCGGGGTGACAATGCTTCGATGTCGAAAACGCCTCAAGCATGGTTTTGCAGCGCAATTTACACTGTAACACTTGCGATTTCAAGCTGTGTGAGGCTAACCACCGATACCGTTCATGGCTCGGTGGCTTAGACTGAAGGTTTCGAAAGTGTCGCATGTTTCCTTAGTTCGCTCCCGCTCGAAAGTACCGATATGCATCTCGAACTGCTATGTCCCATCATTCTCAGTCACCGGTGATAATTTTTAAATGGGTTCACGCAAATTTTCGTAGCATTTTTACTACTTAAACGTTGCTGCTGTTCCCTAAGATTAACGGGTGGGACACACCACTTCTTGGTGGTCAAATGTTCGATCATCGGTGGCTAGCCGTAGTTCTCTAGAATAGCTCAGGTGGTTTCGCGGCCCCTCTATTCTATTCGAGCACTAACTTCTGGTCGGCTCTGGCGGCTCTTCGGGAAAAGTTTCACCCTGAATTCTTTAAATGATGCTGAGTCAGCCAGCAGCAGCTGCCAGCGGCAGCTTCAGCTGCTGCCAGCAGCTGCACCGTGGTCCGCACGTCACCAGGGAGTCCGGGAAGTTCGCGGAGTGCGAGGAGTCCGGGGAGTCCGTGAAGTCCGGGGAGTACGGAGAGTCCGGGGAGTCCGGGGAGCTCTGTGGACGGTGATCCGGTTGTGCTGCAGCCGTTCCCAGCCGAGCCCGCGCCTCTGGAGTGCCGGTTTGAAGAGGCCATCAAGAGGCGGGAATGCGCCTGCTGTCCGAACGAATGGTCGTCAATCTTTAGGAGTGGTCCCCGAAGTGATGTTTGTGGCTTAGTTCGAACAGTCTGCGCCGCGCCGCCCACTGAATGGCCCAGACCCCATCTGAAGCCCGGCTACTGTCTGGCATACCGTCCGCGCTGCGCTGCCCACTGAGTGGCTCAGACACATCCAAAGCCCAGCTACTGTTTGGCGTACCCCGCCTGTCCGTCTGACCTCTCCTCGATGATGTGCGACCTTCGAAAGGGTTGTGCAGCTGTTGCATACCATTGCGCAATGCAGATAAAGCAAACCTGTTTCATCTTCCTGCATGCTAGTCCCGGAGCGATCTGGCATCGCGCCTTTGGTTGCCAGTTGCTCAATAAAACGCTTTCTCTATTGCAATAGCCAGGCATGGCAATGGCCATTGCATTGGTATGGCCGCAACGACAGCCTGCAAAGGTCTAAAAGAATGGGCACCTGGCTGCCTACCATTCTATGACCGGGGAAAACACGTTGCTTTGCATCTGCCACGAGGAGGTGAGAGAGAGATCGACTGTTTGCCTATGGGTTGGCAAGACGGGGACATATAAACCCTGCAAGAGTTGGAGCTGCTCTGCTGTCGAACAACTGAACTGAAACGCTTAGCCGTTAAACAAAAAAATTGTTGAACTCCGGAACCAAAGTTGCCGAAATCCGATCCCTTCCATCGTCAGGGACACGGGACGAGCACCGGAAACATCCGCGGCTTCATCCCTCTCGCTTGAAAATTGTTGCTGTGCCCGTGGAACTGAACCACACCTGGGAGCTGGAGGTGGTAACGCCACTGTCGGCACGAAACGCTTCAACAGTTTTTGAACAGGATTTCACCCGCTCACCCGATCAATCTATTTTGACCGCATAGAAATACACCCACCCACTTCCACTTAGGATGCTGTATGAATCCACACGTCTGTCATGCCTTAACACAATGATGATCCTTAATACTTTGCCACAAGGTTTTTTTTTGGTGGGGGGGGGGGGGGGCGCATTTGCCACCTAATGGTTGATTCCCCTTCTCAGTGTCCTCTTGAATCCGCACGGTACACTGTGGAGTTGGCACCTCCAGTGCTGTGATGGGTGACCCCCAGCTGATGGCTACATTCCCCCTCCCCCCCCTCCTAATCAATTTCGGCATCGCCCGTGCCTTGTCGTGTCTCATCGCATCGTAACACCTAGCCTATCTACAATAGCGTCCCTCCTCAACACAGCCTGACACCTTGCTTCGAGCCTCGAGCTCCGCTTACTCATCCTTCCGTCGCGGTGGTGTCACGCATTCCTGAAGCACACCACCTCGCTGTGTCCAAACTGCCGGGCCTCGACACTCTTGCCTGGGACTCGCCAGGTGCCAGGCAAGAGTGCCTCGCAAGAGTGCCTAGGCAAGAGTGCCTAGGCAAGAGTGCCTAGGCAAGAGTGCCTAGGCAAGAGTGCGGCACTCGCCGCACCGTAAATAGTTGTCACCCAACACTGAGAGCGGCAGACGAGCCGACGGAAGGAGGGGAGGCGTGGGAGCCGGCAGACGCCTCGGCACCGGGCCGTTATTTCGTCAGAAAACAACAACTGTGGGAACAACGGCACGTGCCTCCCGTATCAATTCGCGCGCGACAGCCCGCCACCGCAAATACCGCGCGGAAACCCGAAGGATATGCAGTAATGTGGCCGGGGAATTGACGGAGAGAAACTGCCGGGTAGAAATTAGAGGAGGCGGGCCAGAGGACGTGATTACAATTGTATGGAAGTGAGACTATAGGTGACAATTGCAAGGCCCGAAAGCCCGGTCGGAAGGCCTGGTCGGGACCGGTGGGCATGTTGACCGGCCTTTAGGATATATACCGGTCTTTTAGCTGGTCGATCAGTTCACTTGGCAACATTTCTTTAACGTTTAATTACAATGCGACAACTGGGCGGCATCGGGGGGGGGGATGATTTTTTAGGCGTGCCGGACTATATAGGTCATTTGTGCCGCCTTTAAAGTCGCCGTCGAGGCGCCTTTTGATACCGCCTTGGGTGGTATCAAAGTTGGCCCGTACTTATAGGTTACCTACCCTTTCCACGGAACATTCTGGATGCGAGTTGGTGCCCAATTACGAACAGATTCAGCAGAAATTGTCTGCCGTCCCCCTGGATCTCCCGGTGAGAACTGATGACTATGAATCTCTGGTGTGTGTTATTTGGACGTGGGTCAAACTAGATACATTGCTCGATGGACACGTTTCAGTTAGTTAGTATTGGGGCTTTAGGGCGCATCGCCTGCATTGGTCATTTAGCGCCCAATGGACACGTTTCAGCATCTGATTTGGTTAGTGACATAATTATACTCCCTTGCTATCTTAGGTGACTTAAGCATATTCCCTGGTCATGGCCATGAAAAAACGACAGGTTCGCTCTTTGGCATAAATGTATTCACTTGGAATGGATCGAATGGAATGGAATGGAATGGATGGAATGGAATGCTGTTCGCTCATCGTAACTACGATTATTTTCCAGTCTGGATTCATCCCTAAAAAATATGTCAGTACAACCATTTGTGCAATATGTACTCTCTAAACTGCATGCGCGGTTGTTTTTCTTCATAAAGCGGTTCACCTGCTATATTGCTCAACAGCAAACCATTAAAAAATCTGAAGGACAATTCACTCAAATGATAAATTCGAGGCCCACATATCGTCAGGGCTGACGACAAACAAGCGCATCCAGACAGGCACCAACACGCATCAGGACGGGAAGGCGATGACGCTTGGCCCGTGCGTGAGGACGCGGCACGCGTAGTGTCGCTCAGAGCGGGAGCGCGGCACGCGTCGTGTCGCTCGGAACGGGAGCGCGGCACGCACTGTACCGGGGCGGAGACCCGCCTCGGGCGCCTGGAACTGCTCGAGTACCTCGACACAGCACCACGGTGTTATGTGTCGCGACGCGAACATAACTGAGCACCACGGTGGGCCCGCCGCAGTGTTGTGTGACACACAACGCACCACGAGCAGTGTGATGGGTACGCCAGTGTCGTGTGACACACAACGCACCACGAGCAGTGTGATGGGTACGCCGCAGTGTTGTGTGACACACAACGCACCACGAGCAGTGTGATGGGTACGCCAGTGTCGTGCGACACACAACGCACCACGAGCAGTGTGATGGGTACGCCAAAAACAGTGTGATGGGTACGCAGTGTCGTGTGACACACAACGCACCACGAGCAGTGTGATGGGTACGCCGCAGTGTTGTGTGACACACAACGCACCACGAGCAGTGTGATGGGTACGCCAGTGTCGTGCGACACACAACGCACCACGAGCAGTGTGATGGGTACGCCGCAGTGTCGTGTGACACACAACGCACCACGAGCAGTGTGGTGGGGACGCCAGTGTCGTGTGACACACAACGCACCACGAGCAGTGTGGTGGGGACGCCAGTGTCGTGTGACACACAACGCACCACGAACAATGCCAAATGGAAGCACACCTTCACGCTCATGTGGTAATATTCAGCATGGTTTCCGGAGATGTGGCTGTAATTTCGTTCCGGGTAAATGCAATTCTTCAAGGAGCATTTTGTGCCGGATCTTTTTCTTCTACATTTGGAAATATCAGTGAACTTACATAAAGTTCTTCAATTGTACATTCTGTTTGACACCGCATAGTGTGAGCCATGAAGGCATTTAATATTGCGTTGCCAATTATATTTACAACTTTAGCATCTGACAAATGCAGGTGCTGAGGGAACCATGACTTCTATGGTACCATGACTTCTATAGTAAGTGCTGCGTGGACCATGACTTTTCAACACGACATAAGAACAGGATTGAGCTGAAAATTGAACGCGCCGCCAAATCACCGACACGACCGCCCGGTAGCCTCGTTGTCTGCCTCACAAATCCAGTTGCCAGTCTACCCTCCCAACCGGGGTTAGATGCGAGTGTATGCAGCATCTCAACGTAGCGCATGTAGCAATTCAATCTATCGTATGTAGCGACTCAATGTAGCGTATGCAGCGACTCAACGTAGCGTATCTAGCAACTCAATGTACCGTATGTAGCGACTCAAGCTCCGCCTTGCGGGACAGGGGAAGCAAGAACAATCTGGCAACCTAACCAACTGAGCTATTGCAGCAGCAACCTAAGCTATCTGGGCTGCTTTTTATGCTCAGCACTGAGATTTGATCATCGTCAATTTAAATTACCATGTGGAAACAGCGTTGTAGAGCAGAGTAATTCGTTGCTTGAAACTCGTTCGATTTGTACTTCATAACACGACGCCTTCACTGTATGATTGGCAGTGGGCATCAGCAGCATTCTCGCAGCATGCGAAGCGGCATGCGTGCACGTTCTCGGCAGCACGCCGGCACGTCACCAGGGCATGCTCCAGGGCGTGCTCTGAGCATTCGGATTTTCTATTTTTCCCGGGTAGTTTCCAGGCGTTGTGACTATTTTTACTTTGTTGTTCATATCTGCTCTGTTTGAATGAGATAGGCAGTTGATAAGTATGACTTGTAATTGTGTTTAGCAAACAATATTCCGTTAGATATTCCCTTCGGATTTCGGATTGGATCGGTTGTGGTCCATATCGAGTAGAATTCCGTCGAAGTCGTCAGATTTTGTTCAAATTTAAGCCTAATCTCGAAGATATATTGCCGCTCGGCTGCTGCAAATAAACTGTTCCCAAGTGTACTGCATTTGGATTGACATCCTGGCTGCCAATGAACTTTAATTGGACATGGATTGACCTTCGCTGGTCCGGATTGGATTTCACCAAGCAATTTCCAACCATAATCTATATCACACTTTTTCAAAATCAAGATATAGATAGCACAACGCCCACCCAATATCATTTCCTTGTTTTTCTTCTGAAAACATTTAGCCGTGCACTGCTGGAGAGCCTTCGCTTCCACCACCCCATCTCGATAATCAAGCATCTCCATCGCAGAGGTGCCGACGGCAAAAGTTAGCTGGCGGCGCCGCCGAGATGTGCGGGGAGGGGGCCACCTGGTGCTCTGGATCGGCCACTTCTAATCACTTACGGCGGTGCCGGTTTGCCGTGGAGGAGGTTTTGCGGCGCTGCGCGTCTGACGAAACCGGCGTCCGCGGCTGGCAACGACTTCGGCGAGAGAAGTCTGGCGCCTTGATGCTGACGTACGTCTCGCCGAGGTCCAAATTCAACAAGAAAAATGTGCGGCTGCTTTGTGAGCAGTTGAGGTGGGTGGATGCCGTGGCGCGGTAGTGGAGTTTCGCAAAATCTTCCGATAATTTCAGGCGATGCTTTTGCATGGGCTTGTGATTTATAGGTGATGCTATTCCCCACATCCTCATGAGCAATAGTTGAATTTTCACACGCTAGGCGGTGCTCAGCTACTGTTAAGTGGTGTTCAGCCACTGTTAAGTGGTGCTTATGCCCCACCTGCTAACACTAAAACTCCACCCGCACCGTGATGGAGTTCAGGTGACCCAGGTGACGCTTGGCTGGAGCTGCAGGATTAGCAGATAGTGTTGAATCGCCACTTGAATTTGCTTTAGCACCAACTTGATATTGCAAATTTGTCTCTAGGCATCTAATGGTATCGGTAAGAGTGGGTGTCGTTACAATGTAGCAACGGGGGTCACGTCCCACAAAGCTTCGCGGAATTTAGCATGCATATGGCCTGTGATGTTGCGTCAAAAAGCTGACCTAAAAACCACGTTCCCCTATTCAGGATCGGTGGTGATGCCCATGCTGATGCACCTGGGAAGTGCCCTGCATTTAGAAAGGTTGCAGCTGTCGGGAACTGTGTCGCACAGAATTCGTGATCAACAAAATTTTCACAAATGTTGCGAAATTTGTAGGTTGCAATTTTTACATGACGCGCTCTCATCAACATAGGTGTGGCATAGGCGCAACGCAGGCGTAAAATCTGAAAACAGGCGGTTTGAGAAAGGCTGTATTCGATGCCGAGGAGACAACTCGAAGCGTTCCAAATTTCGAAGATGAAATGCCACTTTCTGCCCGCACCACCCCTCTCCTCTCCTTCCCGGAATCAGGTTTCCATGCCGCTTCCTCAACACAGCCAACGTTCATGCTCCAGAGCAGGAACGTTGGCCGCCCAGATGAACACCAGCCCAGAACAGCCCAGATGGGCTGTTTGCTGCTGGTTTGGCGAAAACTGCACCGCAACACCTGACCGCATGGCGGCACAGTCTACCGTGCAGACACTTCGCCGCCGCTCTCAGAGCTGCCCACCCAGTGGTGACCAGCAGAGAGCGGGCAACGCTTCTCTTTCAACATAGCAGGTGCCGTGGATCAGTCACAGTGACGTGACCGCGGCGGATTCAAAACTGCAAATAGTTTCGTTGCACTCAGCATCACGTCGACAAGCGCTACACACGCGGACGACGCTACCCCCGACACGGCCATCGCCGAGCGGGGGCACCGCCACCGCCACTGCCATGAGGCCACCGACATGCGTGTCTCGTGGCTGTATCCATTGGCGAAGATGGGGGTGTTGGGGGGGGGTGCCACTTCCTCGGATGAGCGCCACTGGGAAAGTCCCTGGAGAGACGATCCTAATGGTCCATCCTTTTAGCTAAAAACTCGTTGAGCGCAGGGAGTTGCATTCAAGCCTGACTGCAGTGAGGCCTTTTCCCAGTCAGAGGAGTGTCACTTTCCATGGGGGCGGGGAGCACATGTCCCCAGCGCCCCTCCCCCCTCTGCATCGGCCTCTGTACACATGCATTGCTTATACATGCACGCAATGATTTTCACGCAAAGCGAGCGACACTGAAGGAGGCTATTTGTCCAAGGGCCGCAGCGTCCCTTGTCGTCATACTGTAGCCGTCTGCATATTCCCAGCCACAGTACGCTGTGACACTGCACTCGATGTGGCGGCAAATGCGTCCAAATCGATGTTGTCACGCGCCTGCTCATATCAGCCGCATGCGCGCACTAATGCCTGTGAAAATATTATCCCAGCACGTGCCATGGCACCACGTGGGGGCGCTCGCCACACGTGAGAACGCACGCGTGCCGACGCAGTGATGATAAATAGTCCGGACACCAAACAAATAGTGATGATAAATAGTCCGGACACCAAACAGTGCCGGAGGGAAAGACAAATAGGTCGGTCAACCTAAACGTAGATCGTAATGAATAGCTGGAAGCTGCTGGCTAGTTATTCGAGTGTTCGCACAGGCAAATCGATGGGCTGTAGACAAATCTAATCTAATCCTAGGCGGAGGGAATGCAGAGAGGCAGAAAAGACAAGATAAGGAGACAGAGACAGAGACAGACGGTGACAGAGACAGAGGTAGAGACAGAGATAGAGACAGACAGAACCAGATAAAAATAGCGGGAGAGAGGGAGACAGAGATGGAGACAGAGCCAGACACAGGGACAGAGGCAAAGACAGAGATGGAGACAGAGACAGATACAGGGACAAAGACAAATACAGAGATGGAGACAGGGACAGAGATAGAGACGGGGAGAGATAGAGACGGGGAGAGACAGAGACAGAGACAGAGACAGAGACAGACACAGAGACAGCAACAGAGACAACAACAGCGACATGTACAGAGACAGAGACAGAGACAGAAACAAATGCAACGACAGAGACGAGAGAGAGGGAGAATGAGAGAGGGAAGCATAAAGAGAAGGATATTATTGAGAATAGATCAAGGTGGTCACATGTCTCGCTTTTCGTCCGTATCACCTTGATGGTATGTGGCTGTCTCGATACCGTAAACGTCTTCTGTGAATGCGTCAGCAGTGTGAATAATCGCACGGTACCAGGACACCAGTGTTCCCCCAGGCGACCAGGTGATCTTTCCGCATATGAGGCCGTCGCCGTCATACAATACCGCGACTGACAGGTATTGGCCGAGCGTGGTTCAGGTATTGGCCTCGCCGGTGTGAGATGCGGCAGGTGTGTTCAGGATCAGCGGTAATGCGACATGTGACACCCACCGGCCCCAGTGCATCACACCAGGTCACGTGCTAACACGTCGCGTGACGCCCACCTGCCGGGTCGGGCAGCTCAGCCGGTGGGGCGTTGGGCTCTTGATCGTAGGGTCGTGGGCTGGAATCCCACAGCCGGCGGTATGACCTCAGCGTCACGCGACGTCCAACGGCGGCCAGTGGGCGCGAGCGTTTGGCGAACGCTGCGTCACCTAGCAGTTGAATGCATTGACACCAGTTTTGGAGCTGCCGGGAACGTACAATGCGATTTTAATTAAAACATGCACCTTTTGCCCACATCTAGGCATCTATGCATTCCAGGCGCATTGTCAGACTATGTGCTGCTCGAAATACCTGAACTCTTGGCGGGAGTTGACCAACTGTTTTGCCACCGAACGTTGTCAGTCTGCTGAAGAAAAACGAAGCGCCTGTAGAGCGCCAGAGTAGCATGTTAACGAGGCGAATCCACCGCCACGACGAAGCAGAAATTTCGCATAGTTCCCTAAGTCGCGTGGAAATTAAACACGTGAAGCAGCACTTGACGGCTTGTTTGTCCAAAGTTGTGTCAAGTATCGGGCCGCGTCGAGGGCTGGAGTTTATTGATGTGGTAGCACTGGTGAATCAAAACAGCATGTCTGGTAACGCGAACACCGCGGCACTATATAATATTGACCTGCGGCACTGGTGGATTTGAGAGGGGGGTTATAATAGCCACCTTCCTCCCGCCCCAACCCACTGACGTCTAGATCTAGAAGACGTTGGAATTACGAGGGAACACCATATTGTGCCACAACCTGGTCGGCTTGGTCGCCTCCCTGCTCTTCGGCCAGCGAACTGAATCGGCTGAATATGAACCAGGTTGCTGTGGAAGTGGTCTGCAACGTTTTTGTCTTCTTTTAACTGTAACTATTAGCTAAGGTCATGCATTTAAGGCTCGTGCTACATCAGTAAGGTCACCCCAAACTCATGGCATCAGGGGCGGATACATGGCGAGCACGCGCCACTTTCCATGGGGAGGCATGCTGCCCTCATGGAAAGTGGTGCTCCTCTGGCAGGGAAATGGCATCCCTCCGGAAAGGCTCGAGTGCACCTCCCGCGCAACGAATGTGTCAGCTAAAAGTGTCTCTCTCAGAGGAATAGACGCCCCTTGGAAGGAAAAGGCATCCCCTGAGAAGAAAGGGCTTCTTTGGAGAGGCTCGAGTGTACCTTCCACCCCGTTCCTCGGCCAGCAAGTGTTCAGCAGAGGGCGCCCCTACAGGGTTGCAGTGGATAAATAAATCCGAAGAAATAGCACCCCTCTCTCTCTCTCTCTCTCTCTCTCTCTCTCTCTCTCTCTCTCTCTCTCTCTCTTTGTTTCCTTCTTTGTTATCGCGTTCGCTTATCTTGTTTGCTGTATTATCTTGCCGAGTAACGAGTGGAGTTCTTTATGCTTTTGGTGAAGTCTGTGCCGCACCATCTTTGCTTTTTCCCCACGACTTCTTGCTCTCTTAATATGCGCCCACAAACCAAATTGGCAGCACTCATCGCATCCGTGCCCTACCAATAATTTTCCAACTTCTCCTCTCACGCTCGCCTCTGGAAAGTTAGCTGCCGTACCTCTCTCCTTGATTGCGCTGGCTCGTCTCCGGCCGACATTTCGTTCGAAATGTCCATCTCACCTGCGTCCGACCAGCCACTCTCCATCGCGTCGGAGCCGCGCCTTTCTCGTCACGTTCTGTCCAGTTTATTCGGCGCTGAACGTGACACGACTGCGAACGTGCCTGCTCACCCCCCTCCCCTCCCACACACACATCCGCGGCCTGCCGCCGGCTATAGATGTCACGTGACACGTCCGACACAGGGCCGGGATCTTGTCTGACAGAACTGGACTGGTGGTAAGCCGTGTGTGGGGTGGGGGCAGTGTTAAAATAATGGTTTTTCGTTAGGTGTGAGATGTCAAAACGAGAATAGTATGATGTCGAAGTTTGTCATGGAAGCGATGTCGCTGAACACGTTCTTTCAACACAATTTTGATCCAACAACGTACTCATACGTGTACCTTTTTCGCTTGTTGCCAGATACCTAATTGAGGATAACTTTTAACGATAACGATGCAAAATATATATGCTTACCAAATAATATTGTATGCCAGACCACATCATAGGTAATTCTCTTACCTGGAATTGTGTTAAGAGATGGTGGTGTATCATGATCTGCAATGGTGGGTATATGCATGATATTTCTCAACGAGATAGTGTTGGAAATTGATTATGAAAAACTCATACTCATCAAGAAGCACGATGTGGATACTTCTTTGGAAGGGATGTCGATACAGTGTTCAGAAAGTTATATATTCCACCCTATTTCACGAATAATTTATCACTGGGGAGAGGCGACGACTTCCTGCCGTTATTGTCTCGCGTTCTTGCATCCATGTGTAGTTGGTTGGTCATTGGTTTTACGACACGTCGACCGTTGAGTCATATAGCGTCGCCAATCGCGTCAATTGGTCGCGGACGAAGAGTAGCGACAGGTGAGATTCGAACCCACAATCTTGCGATTGTGGGACGAGCATCTTACCCCAAAACAACTCGCCCCCGCAGAAGATGCCTCATACAGACGGTGTTGCATTGTCGTCTAAAAATATGTCGTATATGAAGTCGTATATGTGTAGAACTGAGGATAATTCCAAGATACGAAATTCTGGAAAGCTCAAGGACGTCCCCGCAAAATAGCATGACTCGTCTGTTAAGATCATACTCAGTGGGTCTGTCCACCCGCCTCGCCTCCTATCAACCTGGGAAACCATAGAGAGCAATGTCGAGAAGCCACAACTCACGACCGCTGCAGCTGCGCTGTCGGGATTGTCAAGTGGCAACGTAATGTTAGATAAACGGCAGTGGAGAATTTGAGTGTGCATCTGCGCATTATTACATACGCGCTATCTTCTTTCGATCTATCCCTATCTACTTCAAACTATATACGTTTTTCTTTCCTCATCTATATCTATCTCACTCTCTCTTCCACTCTCCCACGCTGACTTGATCTCTCTCCCTCTTCCTCAACCCTCCCCTCCCTGCCTCCTTTTCCCTCACACGTTTCGTTGTATTTTCATCCTCCTGCTCTTCGCCCTCTCCCTCTTTTGCATCTGCTATAAATCTCTATATCTCGCGCTTCCCAACTAGTTGTATCCCGTTCCTCTAATTCTGACCGACGCAACACGCATCTCGTTCCGCATTCATAGATCCGCAGTTGTAATGCGACTCTAACGACGCGACGACACTGGCAATCATCGTCACGTCATAGCTGCCAAATCCCGGCTCAGTGTTGCCAGATGGAACTCGCCGGGCAGGGGTGGGCAATTTGGAAGCTTACGGGAGTGACTGATGACACTGTGAATGACGCTGGGGAAATAGAGGCATATGCGAGATCCTTCCCTGCCTCATGAAAGGCGGATGTGATTGGGCAGCTCTTGAATTGCACTGCCATGTATTAAACATTTTGTAAATTTGAGGGAAGACTGGCTAACTATGGTGCATTGTGTGACAGGAATTCATTAGCATGTGTTGGGTAATAATCAGGGGCGAACGTTCATAGTTGCGATGAAGAGGAGATTGCCTGTGTTAGCTATGAGACTCCGTAGTATTCTGGCATAGATACATACATACATATGTATACATATATATGCATATATATATATATATATATATATATATATATATATATATATACATTTATATGTAAATTCTGTTCTCCACAACGTTAAGAAAATATTGCTCGTTGGTTTTTTTTCGCTACAATACGCCAGCAGCCTCCACGCTGATGAAATATTACGCGACGCTTTCGCAAAGCATGCACCTCATACAAACAAAGGGCAACGATCGCATCCACCGACCCCTACCCTAAAAATATTAGCGGCCAAAATGAGAATACATTTGCAAAAAAGTGAAGTGTTGTCGAACTGTACGGAGTATATCTCGTCCAACTGATATCACCCGCGTCAGATGCCGCCCTCCAATCGCCACAACCCGGCCAAATCCGCGTCTATTACTCGACTCAATCTGATCCAGTCGGAATTGGCTGATGAGACCCGGCTCCCCCGCCACCATTTGCATGTATAACTGGCGGCATTAGCGTATTCCGTGGCGGGTTTGGCCGCACCGCCCCGGGCCCGGGACGGCGCTGCGGACTCGATAAACGGAAGGGTTAGGTTCGGTTTGATGGGGATGTCAGCGTGCCCGGTCGCGGTGCTGTGCGTGTTTGTGAGGCGGGAGTTGTGATTCCTGGCAGGTTCGGTTGTTTGTGAGGCGGGAGTTGTGATTCCCGGCAAGTTCGGTTGGGATGCCAGTGTGTTTGTGAGGCGGGAGTTGTGATTCCCGGCGAGTTCGGTTGGGATGCCAGTGTGTTTGTCAGGCGGGAGTTGTGATTCCCGGCAAGTTCGGTTGGGATGCCAGTGTGTTTGTGAGGCGGGAGTTGTGATTCCCGGCGAGTTCGGTTGGGATGCCAGTGTGTTTGTGAGGCGGAGTTGTGATTCCCGGCAAGTTCGGTTGGGATGCCAGTGTGTTTGTGAGGCGGAGTTGTGATTCCCGGCAAGTTCGGTTGGGATGCCAGTGTGTTTGTGAGGCGGGAGTTGTGATTCCTGGCAGGTTCGGTTGTTTGTGAGGCGGGAGTTGTGATTCCCGGCAAGTTCGGTTGGGATGCCAGTGTGTTTGCTTCTGATCGCGAGAAAGGCAACACGTGAACACCGTCTTTGGCGGACAGTTGAAGAGGTTTCAATGGGCGACAAAAGGAAGTCACCAATGTGCGGCGTCACGACGTCACGACGTCACGTTGTGCAGCGTCACGACGAGGTGACACTGTAGACAGACGCGTGGCGATCAGGAAATGATGGACGACAGGATGCCTGAAGCGTTCATGAGCATGCGCACCGATGCCCCGTTCATGAACATGGGAAGGGATGCCCAGTCCATCAGCAGGTGGTGGGTAAAAGTCGGTGCCGCTAACATCCCAGCCACAGAAATACATGCAAGCGCATCACCTTCCACTTCGTCCTTCATCTCTACAAAACTGTTCATAAGGCTGGCGTAAAAAGCAGAAGAGCACTTTAAAAGGCGGAGCACCACCGTAAGCCCATAACAACCTGAACAATTTCCCATCAACCCGAAGCTGGAGATCTCTCTCCGAGCCACGAGGGTTCAAGCGCTCATTTTCAGGACATATTTTCAGATTGAATACGAAAAATGACAAGTTACCAAACCAGGGGAGTCCCCCCTCGACAACTCCAGCCATGCAACTTCAACCCAAGCAAGCACTTGGCTTCCTGGCGCATGTTTCACCGGCACAGCCGGGCAGGACGGTGACCAGTGACGTCAGCTCCCGATTAACGAGTCACCCTGAGACGGCCCGGGTCACCCGGGTGTCGCCCTTGGACTCTGCGCAATCATCTGCAGCAACGGATTGGCGGCCAATCGTTTCCGGACCAATCCCCTCGACGGAAGAGCCACCGCCGCCAGCCCCACGGGTCATTTACGCCCGCGGACATGGCACAGGAGATGACCGCAGCACAGCGTCAAAAATCAGCGGAACATCCCTCTCCCCAGCCGTCTGTTATTGGTCACAAGTGGATTTCGGCAAAGCCAGGATACACAAGTATTGGTCACAAGTACAACGCCAAGCACCAGGTATCCACTGTCGCCTGGAAATTGTTAGTTTTTCTGTAACATTTGGTTTTTATTTAACGAATGTAAATATGTGAGCATCACTGCAGGAATTGAAAAAGCATGCCAATGTTAATAAACTTGGCGTGCCATTCATACGTGGAACACCAAAGGAAGTATATTCCTGCGCCTGTTTGGCGACTAACATTTATCATGTTTCGGTACCAATAGATCAGTCGACATGTCAGTATATCACTAATTGATGTTTGAGAAAGTTCACACCGTATGTGTAGGTACATTAACAGTCGATATTCCGGAACATCCACGAGCGATATCCCGGTACATTGTGTGCCTTCTTCATATCGTACCTTGAGATTGTGTTCAGAGGTCCTACATGCTGCGTAATTGGCATGTTTGGGTGTTCTACATCGCAAGAAACTGCCGATTTTACTTTTCATTTTAATCCGCGCCGTCTCGGGGGGGTGGGGTTGATTAGGCGCACCCATAAGGTTTTCCGCGGATTGTGAGAGAAAATAAACGGCGCACAGCATCGCGCCGAAATTTGGCGTACCTTTTCCCACATCAATTTGGCATGTAGTGTCAAAATTTTGAGGTCAGGTCATCTAGGGTCAACGAGATATTCGAGGTCAAGTGATGTCACCTCCAGAAAGGTTCAACCAGTCGTCACGCTTTAACGGATGAAGATATTTTATGAAACTTTCAGCATTTGCTTATCTTTAGAGACGAAACAAAACGCACCAGAGGAATTTTTTATTTTTCCGTTTTTTATTACTCATTAGTTTTGTATATTTGCCAATTAGAGCTAAAATCTAAGATTCTGGCCAAAGTAAGCATTTTTTTTATGAGAGCAAGTTGACTTCGAACAACGTTTTACGGTCCACTCTACCCATTATAAAAATAAAAATTAAATAAAATTGATAACTCAAAACTTTGAAATAAAAAATAAAAAATTGGGTGGGCAAAAATTGTATGGCCATGGTCGATTTCGCCTTCCTTTTTGATTCAAAATATTTTTTTCTTCAAATCTCCACCAAAATGAACTTCCCAGAGCCAAAAACATGAAGTAAGTCGTGAAAACCTAGGCCCCCTAGTGACGTCACTTTTTTTTGGGGGGGGGGGATAAAACAAATTGGGGGGTGTCTTGCCCAACTCGTCGAGCGCTTCCCGATGACACCTCTTTTGTTTTCATGCGACGCTTAGTTTGTAAATTAGGGGGTTCGTATTAACCCCCCCCCCCCGAGACGGGGTGTGAGAATATGACCGGAAAGACCCGTTTTTCCGGTGTTAAGTAGGATATTCCGGTGTTAAGTTCCGGTAAGGGGCGGGTTAAGACACGTCATGAATTTTGTGGCACGGCGTGAACAAAGCACACGCTCCTCCACAACTATGTGGCGTCCTCGAGAGCGTGTCTTGGGCAGGCTCAGCTGGGGCTTCGGCTGGGGCATTGGCTGGGGCATTGGCTGGGCATTGGCTGGGCATTGGCTGGGCGTGACGAAATTTACAAAATTGACAAAATTGACAAAATTGACAAAATTGACAAAATTGACAAAATTGACAAAATTCTGCTTACTGTTCGTTCAACATTGCTATTATTAAGTTAGATCCAGTTATTAAGTTAGATTAAAATATATTTTACATTTTTCTGATGCTCTGGCGACCGCAGGATTGTGCCCCGCTTAAATTATAAGTACATAACTCAGTGACGTAACGACAATATGCGTGAATGATGCTGACAGTCTTCGACGGTAATAATTTGCATCCAAATGCTTTTTTACCCTCTACGAAGGAGAGCGAGCCTCTCAATATCAAATGAATTCCCTCCAATAATGTCTGATATCATGTAGCTAATAGGCAAGCGCCTTCAACGCGTTTTGAATTCATCAGTTGTACCGTTGTTGAACACTCCTAATAATTAATTGGAAGGTTCTACGCCCCTGCTGCCATCTTGTTGGCTGTCATTACGAACTTCGATGCAAAAATTTTCGTCCTTAATATTAAGGTTTGCAGAGTTTGTATTCAGCTTGGTCGTTCTATGAAGTAATCGTTATTAAACACAGCAGGGAGTTCCAATACAATCACTAGCTCGTAATGTCCAGGTAAATCCAGAACCACGCTTCTGTGGAAGATTCGCGGATGCCGCCTGCGCGTGGGTAGATATGCTCGACTAAGGCAGCCTTCTACGACTTTCAGCATACTCACAGCACGGCGCCAAGCCCTGTTTATGAAAATGGCCACCCTAAATGACTGGGATGGCGGCATAAATCCCTCCTTATTGAATTAAGTCCCCGGAAAAACACAGGCGGAATATTAGATTCGGCTTCCCAGTGCAGTGCAAGACGCTGGAAGCGATGAATATTCGTGCCCTGCAAATGGCCTCCAGGTTGGACTGAACGAAGTGCTTTCGTGGAGGAACGGAAAGAGGACCAGTGTGGTTCCCGAAGCAGCCGCCAGGTGGTCATTGATTTATACCAACGTAATATATTTTTATCGCTAAGAGTACCGCGATTTCTACTTAGCTGATGACTTAACTTTACTGCGGTGGAACTGTGGAACACTTTCGATAACAACTAAGAGTGAACATTACTGAAAGGTCAGAGATCGAAGAAGCTCAGTATATTTCCTTCCAGAATACACCTTCATTACCTATCTCCAGAAACAGAAACTAGTTGGCTCCGAATAGCTCTTCAAACGTCACCAAATTTTCAAGACACTACAACGTTTTCACTACGGCTTCCGGTATTCACTTGGGCGGTGACGTGTTCCATTGGCAGATAGCTCAATAACATTAACCAAGCCAATCACCAAGTGCATAAGCACGGGTGCAACTTCCCGTAAGCTTCGGGAGCAATGACACTGCCGAAAATTTCAGCAGTTCTAGCATTCTCTGCACTGTGTTGCTTAAAAGGAAATTACTTAAGCATCTTCTTCGCCCTGAAACTTGGCGAATATTTTCTGAGAACCACCACCTGTGTGTGTATCCCTGGTTTCAGATAAAACGGATTGTGATAAGAATGAAGATGGATTTTGATGGGAATGAAGATAGATTATCTATCTGTTGACACGCTCGGAGGCGAACAGACAGCTTCTTCCAGCCCCGATAAGAGCCAATTGAAGCCAACAATACATTATCAGCACCTCGCGGCGTCTGAGGTCAACATCTCGGTCCTTTCGGTGGTCCCCCACACATTAAGCATTTCCTCATAGCCCAGTTAAAATTCTTCTTTTGCAGCTGTGACATGCAGCAGCTCATGACAGTCGCCGACTGCCGCACCATGGACCACAAATGTGAATCAATAACTTCATGAAGGTCCCCTGGTGCAAATATTAGGACGTTCTAATGTTTGGTTGATTTGTCGACAATATAAAAACGGTCTATCCAAATTGCAAACGGACGCCACCATCACACCGCTTCCTTCCCAACCTAGAATCCACGCCTCGCACATTCAGCTATTTCCCTTGGCGTTTTCCGGGGCCTGAGGTCATCACTTTGGTCCTTTCGGTCATCTCCTGCACCCCAAGATGGTGTCTTGATCCCGTCAAAATACGTGATTATCATACAGCTTACACCATAAGCTCCCTTTAACCGCATAATCTTTACCAACGTGCGTTACCCAGAAATGGCTGGCGGGCTACCGCGCGCCGCACAGTTGCCGCCCAGGTGTCGCCCAGATGCCGCCCAGATGCCGCCCAGGTGTCGTCCACATGCCGCCCAGATGCCGCCCAGATGCCGCCCAGGTGTCGCCCAGTTGCCACCCAGGTGCCGCCCAGGTGTCACCCAGGTATCGGCCAGATACTGCCCTTGGTGCCGCCCAGGTGTCGTCCAAGTGCCGCCCAGATGTCGCCCAGGTGTCGCCCAGGTGCCGCCCAGGTGCCGCCCAGGTGCTGCCCATGTGCCGCCCAGGTGCCGCCCAGATGTCGCCCAGGTGTCGCCCAGGTGCCGCCCAGGTGCCGCCCAGATGTCGCCCAGGTGGTGCCCAGGTGCCGCCCAGGTGCCGCCCAGGTGCCGCCCAGGTGCCGCCGGCGCCGCCGCCCGCGAGCTCATTACCGGCAGCATCGATTGGCGCGTCGAGGGGAGGCCGCCGCCGGGGCGGGGAAGGGCCAGCCGGGGGACGCCGGGTCGGCGGGCCCATTAGCAGCATCGACCACTGGTCGGTGTGTCGAGGCGGCGACTGGCGCCGCGGTCGGCCGGTGCCGGCTGGCCGCCGGCAGGTCGCGCCGCCGCGCATCCGCCGCAGGCGGTCAGCGTGTCACAGCAAACGTCCACAGCAGCGGGGCTTCACTGCCGCTGGAAATCGCCGCCACCACCGCGAGGAGGCGGCTCACGGCGAATACCCCAACAGTGCGGGCGGCGCCGTAAGCCGTGATCGTGCAGAAAGTGCGCCCAAACATAAACGTAAACGGCGTATAAAAAATAAAAACACAAACACAAACATAAACGGCGAATGCCCAGCATCGCCGGGTGACCACGTCCATGCCGGGCACGCCGATGCCGGGCAACAACCTACTGTAGATGTACATCGCTAGCGTTCAACAGTTTGCGGGTAGTACACACACTGCATGACAACAGCTCGCAGGAGAATGCCCATCACTAATGGGTAGCAATTCACAGGAAATGCCTGCATTGTAGAGTAACAGCCCACGGGGAATACCCATGACTAAATGTGAACAGTTCACGGGGAATACCCATCGCTAAATGTCCACAGCTCACGGGGAATACCCATCGCTAAAGGTCAACAGCTCACGGGGAATACCCATCACTAAAGATCAACAACTCACGGGGAATACCCATCACTAAATGTCAACAGTTCACGGGGAATACCCATCACTAAATGTCAACAGCTCACCCATCACTAAAGGCCAACAGTTGACAGGGAAGGAATACCCAGCACTGCTGGGCGACCACTCACGGATGTTCAGGTCGAGGAGTCCAACGAGAAGAGAGCAGTCACCGCGGAAACGCGACCTCCCGGCAAACAACGAGCGTCATTTTTCGCTGCCCACGCTTCCGAGGGAAAGTGCCGCTCGCGCTTCGGAAAAAAACTTCCACCGCCCGCATCTCCAGAGGATTCCGCCGCGCGCACGGTTGTCGCCAGAGACACATTTGAGACAGCGCCGAGGCGGGACGACCCGAGACATCTGACGGGAAATGAGGCGGCAGGCGGCCCAGAGCGCATCGGCTGCCGTCGTCTCGCGGGACCGCGCGTGTTTACACGTCCCGATAAAACAAACGGTGCGGCAGTACAGTATGCCCCGCCGCGTCTGCAAAGTACACACAACTGTCGCGGGCTTCCACCGGGCTTACGGAACAGCCGACAGATAACGCTGGTGTGGGCACACCCTCTCAGACTCAGGGAAAATCCTGTGTGCACCGCCTGGACACATCAAACATTGTTCGGCAGTCCGTGCGTATATACTCGGCATCAAATGTCGGAGCCAGACCGGTGTCGAAGAGGTATAGAACGAACAGACTGCCAAGATACTGGTTTCTTTTCTTCTTTTTGGTAGTGATGGCGTTGCCGACAGCTTGTTGTCACTCAGGCAACATATTTAGTTTCTCCACGAATGGTTATCTGGGATTTGTGATGCCCGGTGACAAAGCGACGCCGCTGATTTTGGATCGGGGAGGGGGGGGCGATAGTGTTGTTTTTTTTACATGAAAGACCATAGCGCTGCCATGAAATTTTCGAACTCGAACCACAATCCACTGGAAAGGAAGCCACATTTTCGCTAGGTACAACATTCGCTTATGGCACTCAATATTCCCGTTTTTTTTGTCAGCAATAAATCTCAGTATGTATTCATCTCCGAAGCTGTTTTTAGTGTGATTAGTGGATAATTGTCCACCAGGAGACTGGTAGAGTTGTAACAACCATTGGATGTCGTATAGAGGAGCAAATTATCTCGTCAAGAACTCTGGCTTTTACAACTATTGCAGCGCCGCACAACCTAGCCTCCGACCGTCACAGACATCCAGTTCGCAACCTAGCCCAACCTAACTTAGCCCAAGTCCCAACCTAACCTGGCCCAACCTCTCAACGTAACGCAACCTAGCCCCGACGTTCCTAGCCATTCAGTTCACAACCTAGCCCAACATAACCTGGCCCAACCTGTCAACGTTACGCAATTTAGCACGACGTTCCAAGCCATTCAATCCACAACCTAGCCCAAGCTAACCTAGCTCAATCTCTCAAATGAACTTAGACCAGCCATTCGTTCCGCGCGCTCCACACACAGCAAACAGTTGGTCGATAATGATACTATGTGGAAAACTTTGAGTGACATTCTCGCCTGGAAGCATTCGCAAATGACGTACGGCCGTGGTTTGGTAAGGTTCTAAAACAGATACAATGAACCAAACTGCACGAGAAGTGGAGCCTTTCTTCGGTCTAGGGTGTTCTGGGTGTTTTGGATTTCTGTGCTACACGACCTTCAAAATGAACGCAAATTGATCACCTCTAATTACCTTTGACGTCTGGCTATCACACCATCAGCATGCTATAGGCGGGCGCATGTTTAACGCACGTACATGTTTGACGCAGGCACTTAACAATTCTGAGAAATCACAGAATTTCAAAATGTCTTGATGAGATAGGAAGGGTTGAAGGCCAAAGAACAGGATATGTTAGATCATTTACCAAGTTGCGCGAGTTGAGCAATGCTATGCATGCGTTTACATAATCATGGTTCAATGTCTAGATGGTCCAAAAATGTTACCTTACAATTTTGCAACGACTCCCATTAAATCATTATAATACATGAAATCATAACTCACTTACAAAAGTGCAGGAGATCCATAAATATATGCACTGGAAAACACTTGTTTATTTTGTATCTGAATGCAGCAAACAATTGTACTGCCAACAATTTTGGGCGTTTCCATGGACCTTAGCGTTCCTCATGCTTCGTGCGTATTTATCTTCCCCATGGCCGGTCAAACCACACATGGGGACAGCTAACCAAGGATATTTTCTGGAAGACTAATTTTTTACCGGCTTCTAAGCACAGGCGCAGCATGCTGTGCGCGACATTTTATCTTTCGAAGAGAAAGCGTGAGGCGCCGGAGCGCAGACGAAAACTGCAGCTAGCTGATAAAGTTGTAAATTAAGGTGAAGGGTAGCATATCAATTATCTCATCGTATAAATAAAGGTGAAAAATAGATGTAAATTAAACTAGCAAGCAAATTGAGATGGGGAGTCCCCTGCCTATAAAAATGTACTTTCTAGACACATCGATGGAAACAGGCTATTCGCAGAGCGCATCCGATCAACTGATTTTCACCCTCCATAACACTGAGTACAAATGACCTGTGATGCAATTACAACGAATGCGATTGGCCCTTGTCCCAGTTGGCCTGCAGTCTTCAGAGGGGGATACGCTTCAATGTGACTAACTACCATAACATGATGATCGAATCGATCGCCTTAATGCTGCATACAAACCTAACTATGAACGTCGACGACCAAACGAACGCCAACGGATAAATTAACGTTCATCTGGGGAAACCAATGCTCAGCAAACAACATGGAAAATCAGCTCATTGTCAATAAACGTCTATTCTCGAATAGCGACACACGCAAGCATAACAGCCAAAGCTCCTCCATCATCGGCCATCACCATCGCGGCGCATTCTACGACGGCACCAGTGTTTGCTGACCCCACGCGTGAGAGCTCAAGTGAACCGAGATGCGTGTCGGCCCCCGTTCGGCCAACAGGGGGCAGCCGCCGGCGGAGATGCCGCCGCGGCGCGACACTTCTCGCGCGCCGTCCAGAGTGATTCATTCAGCGGCGAGCGGCGACAAATCGAGCGGCGCGCGCTGCGCTGACAAACGACATCGCGGCGCCTCGTCGGCCGGGCAAGGTGCCGTGATGAGCGGCAATCATCTGCCGGCGGGCACCGCGCCACGTGATGGGTGGTGGCTGGCTGGACGGGGTGGCTGGGGCTGCGGTGGCGGACACGGCGTGGCTGGGGCTGCGGTGGCGGACACGGCGTGGCTGGGGCTGCGGTGGCCGACACGGCGTGGCTGGGGCTGCGGTGGCCGACACGGCGCCACGTGATGGGTGGTGGCTGGCTGGACGGGGTGGCTGGCTGGACGGGGTGGCTGGCTGGACGGGGTGGCTGGGGCTGCGGTGGCGGACACGGCGTGGCCTCGGACGCTGATAACCAGTTTCCGAATGAATGAATGAATGAATGAGATGAAAGCATGAATAAGATGAAAGAATGAATAAGATGAAAGAATGAATGAGATGAAAGAATGAATGGGACGAAAGAATTAATGAGATGAAAGAATGATTGAGATGAAAGAATGAATGAGATGAAAGAATGAATGAGATGAAAGAATGAATGATATGAAAGAATTAATGAGATGAAAGAATGAATGAGATGAAAGAATGAATGAGATGGAAGAATGAATGAGGTGAAAAATGAATGAGATGAAGGAATGAATGAGATGAAAGAAAGAAAGAATGAATGAATGAGAGGCGAGCACGGGCCTAATTGTGCGAGTAAACGCGTACGCGATGACACCGAGCGCCGCGCCACGCGTGATGCCATGAGTGATGTCACGCGTGACGTCACGCGGACGGTCAGTTGGGCGAACCGAGGCAACTCGTGCGCTAGCGACGCTCCAGCATAGGCTAGTTATCAAGCCGGTCTCGTCAAAATGAGCCACCGTTTGTCGATGACCAGGTTTTCCAGCTGTCGTTAGGTCGGTTTGGGTGGTAGGAGTAAGTCGGCAGAACCACGGAGACCGAGATGGGTGGTAGGAGTAAGTCGGCAGAACCACGGAGACCGAGATGGGTGGTAGGGTAAGTCGGCAGAACCACGGAGACCGAGATGGGTGGTAGGAGTAAGTCGGCAGAACCACGGAGGCCGAGATGGGTGGTAGGAGTAAGTCGGCAGAACCACGGAGGCCGAGATGGGTGGTAGGAGTAAGTCGGCAGAACCACGGAGGCCGAGATGGATGGTAGGAGTAAGTCGGCAGAACCACGGAGACCGAGATGGGTGGTAGGAGTAAGTCGGCAGAACCACGGAGACCGAGATGGGTGGTAGGAGTAAGTCGGCAGAACCACGGAGCCCGAGATGCGCTCGGAATGCGCGGCTGACCGCAGAGGTACGGACGTGGTTTTTCTGAAGTAGAACTGGTTGTCGGGGCGGTCGAACTGGCTTGCAGTGTGCCAATGCCTTGGTCCAGTGCGTACGCACTGAGTGAGCACGAGTGAGCCGCGAGAGGTGCTTTCATCACTTCTAACTGGAAGCATGCACTGCACCCACAACGCAATTTAGGTGCAAAACAAACGTCAGCACTTTCCCAACCTGTATGTGTTTCAACAGAAAGGATCTCAGAGATATTCCGGGATTAGCTATCCACGCTGGCGGCACCTCGTGACAACGGCTAGGCACCTTTAAATATGCTATGGTAATTTCTGCATTGTTCACACGCATTCCACCCACCTAAGGGTTGTACGAGTCTAATACATCCTAACAAAGTGCAGTCGAACAATGCAACTTGCATTAGGAACACTGTAATCCGGTAGAACGGGAAGCAGCCGTTCGTCCGCACATCAACAGCATTATCGTCGTTAAAATCACGCGAAATCGCATCGAGGTTCTGCTGTTCACATCGTGTTCGATTCGTCCTGACAATACCGTGACATTTCACATGACTGAAGGTATGCGTTAGTTGAAGGTGAGCGCCGTTCCACCCTATGTAAGCACTCTTGCACATGAGCTGCCGTTTGTGATTTGATCCGCTGCTGATCAGAAGGGGGTAGCCAACTTATGCGATTCACAAACGCTCATGCAATACATTTGACTAGTCACCAATTACGACGGATTTGTGACCTGTGGTCTGTGGCCTCCAGTTTGACTGTGGCCTCCAGTGTGGACTGTGACCTCCAGTGTGACCTCCAGTGTGGCGTCTAGCGTGACCTCCAGTGTGGCCTCCAGTGTGGCCTCCAGTGTGACCTCAGTGTGACCTCCAGTGTGACCTCTAGTGTGGCCTCCAGTGTGACCTCCAGTGTGGCCTCCAGTGGCGGAAGTTTTGCTCGCGATGCACTGCGATAGATATATGCCCTCCGATTGTGTGTCAAGTGACCCCCCGCCCCGCTGCGGTAGCGTCCACGTGCAGCTACAAACAACTCGGAATAAAATGTAACTGCATGACAGTCTTCAGTCAAACTTGCCTAACACGAAGACAACCTCAAGTTGAGTTCAGCTAACACTTGTCTGAAGATCTGCGACAAACTCGCTGAAGCATCAGCTCACGCCGTCATGTTCTTGGCGTAGCCTTGCACACGAAGCCGATGTTCCTGGTCTCCCAAACAAATGAAACGTAAAGTCGCCCCGGAGCCAACCCGCCCTCTGTTTCTGCCGCCAGGTTTCCGGCTCCTTGCGGGGTCACTTGACACACAATCTGCACAGTGACCCGTGACCCGTGCCCGGCGCTGCCGGCGGCCATGCACCTCGCCACGCCGGAGGTCGCCCGGTGACCTCGGAGACCTGCCGCCGCCGCCTGCCCCGCTTCCGTCGACGCGCGAGCGCTCGGCCCGCCCGGCTGCCGGCTGGAACTACGAGCGGCCTCGAGTGCCGTCTGAAGATTCCCGAGTCCTCCAGCTCGCTCACCGCGTATTGATTTAGAACAACATCCCGGCGGCGAGCCGACAAGTGCTCTTGAGCCGGCGAGTGGATTGAGAGGCGAGGTCGCTGGGGACCGCGCGTTGGCGGGCCGCCTGGGCCGTCAGTCCGACGGCAGCGTGTGACGTCACCGACGTCACACGTCAGTGCGACGTCACCTCGGCGGTGAGATCGATGCGGAGGAATCTGACGACGGGGCTGTGCTGAGGTCGGAGGCTAACGGCCGCGGCACACTAGTCACGCTTGTGCGGGAAAACATCCGGCGAGCGCCCAGCACGACGTCCACTCCTGCTGTACAGCATATTGTGGTAGCCGCAACACCCCATACAATGTGCGGCTCGTGAGGTGCGCGTTCAGGCTGTAGGCGCGCTCCAGGGCACTTGGGGCGGCTGAGACGTGCGCGAGCGCACTCCTATGCCACAGTAGTGACGTCATATCCAGTTTGTGACGTCGTCAACACACCGCAACCATGCCGCGCATCCCGGTCGTCGGTATCGACGCGGCCGAAATCGTGCACTGGTGCAATGCCAAACTGGACCTTATCGACGCGCGCCTGCAGGACGGCCATGCGCAGCGCCGCCTGGTGCTGGTGATCGTCAGCATTGCCCTCCTGCTGGACAACATGCTGTACATGGTGATAGTGCCCATCATCCCCGACTACCTGCGCCGCATCGGCATGTGGGACACCCACATCGAGGGCGGCGAGCGGGTGGATGCCAAGGTGTGGAAGACCAACACCACCGGAAACTTCTCGGTGCCTGGCAGCAAGATCATCAACGAGATGACGGTGTACGAGGGCGAGGACGCCGCCATCGGCTTCCTGTTCGCGTCCAAGGCCATCATCCAGCTGATGGTGAACCCGTTCTCGGGCGCGCTCATCGACCGCATCGGCTACGACGTGCCGATGACGTTCGGCCTGCTCATCATGTTCTTCAGCACGGCCGTGTTCGCGTGCGGCAAGAGCTACGGCGTGCTCTTCTTCGCGCGCAGCCTGCAGGGCGTCGGCTCGGCGTTCGCCGACACGGCCGGCCTGGCCATGATCGCCGACCGCTATACCGAGGAGGCGGAGCGCACCCGCGCGCTCGGAATCGCGCTCGCCTTCATCAGCTTCGGCTGCCTGGTGGCGCCGCCCTTCGGCGGCCTGCTGTACGAGTTCTGCGGCAAGGAGCTGCCGTTCCTGCTGCTGGCGCTCGTCTCGTTCACGGACGCCATCATGCTGCGGCTGGTGATGCGGCCCATCAAGAAGCAGCAGGTGGCGGCTGGCTACATCATGCCGCAGGGTACGCCCATCTGGCGCCTCTTCGCCGACCCGTACATCGCGCTCTGCGCCGGCGCGCTCATGATGTCCAACGTGTCGCTCGCATTCCTCGAGCCCACCATCAGCGTGTGGATGATGGACAACATGAGCGGCATTCAGGAGTGGCAGCTGGGCATGATCTGGCTGCCCGCCTTCTTCCCACACGTGGCCGGCGTGGTGCTGACCGTGAAGATGGCCGCCAACTATCCGCAGTACCAGTGGGCGCTGGCCGCCGGCGGCCTCGCGCTCGAGGGCGTCAGCTGCCTCTTCATCCCGTTCGCCACCAACTACTGGGTGATGATGCTTCCGATCTGCACCATCTGCTTCGGCATCGCGCTGATCGACACGGCGCTGCTGCCGACACTCGGCCAGCTGGTCGACGCCCGACACGTCTCCGTGTACGGCAGCATCTACGCCATCGCCGACATCTCATACAGCATGGCGTACGCGTTCGGGCCCATCATCGCCGGCGGCCTCGTCAACTCGGTCGGCTTCACCGGCCTCAACGTCGGCATCGCCGTCTCGAATGTGCTGTACGCGCCGCTGCTCTACATCCTCTGCTACGTCAAGGGCTCGGGCCAGTCGGGCGAGCACGAGCAGATCAACATGACCGACCATCCGAAGGAGTACCAGACGTACGCCGTGCTGGCCAACGACGGCAACGCCGTGAAGAACGTCGGCCAGACCGACGGCGAGACGCTCCCGCCGCAGGAGACCGGCGTCGACCAGAGCGGTGGCTGCGGCCAGAACGGCCGTGCCGTCTACGAACAGCCGTACCAGCAGCCGCCGTACCAGCAGCCGCCGTACCAGCAGCCGCCGTACCAGCAGCCGCCGTACCAGCAGCAGCACGCGCCCCAGCACGCGCAGCCCGTCAACGGGTACGCGCCGCAGCCGCCCGGCCGACCGCCGGCGCCCAGGCAAGAGAGTCTCAACAACGCGCACGCCAACCCGTTCCGGCCAGCCGCCGGCGTCAACCCGTTCCGCCAGACGGAGGCGCAGCAGTTCAACAGCGGCGGCGCGCCGCCCACCTAGACCTAGACCTAGACTGGCTCGGAGAGCCGCGCGAGTCACGCACCGCCGCCGAACACGTGTGTACAATGACGCCTGCGTTGGTGTGGACTGTGGACTATGGACTGTGGTGTGATGGTGGCCTGCGTGCGTGCAAAAGGAGTCGCGAGTGAAACACTCCGGGTGACGGGGTGCAGAGTGTGGGGTACGCCGGCCCGCATGTCCTGTTGGACATGCGGGCCGGCATAGTCGTGATGGTGAAGAGCACGGCGATGGTGACGTTCACCAGGATGGTGCTGCAGTGACCACTCTCAGTCATCCGAAATTGTCTACCGCCAAACATCTTATCGTGGAAAATTCACGGCGCGGCTCTCTGCGCAGCCGGCCAGCTTCCTGACAGCTTCCTGCATCTCAGCCGACCAGCTTCCTGCCGAACAGACGCGTGACGGTCGGCAATCGCGGCCGGCTCCCGCGAGCGCCGACATCAGCAGAAGCCGGCGCCACCTGCCCTCCTCTCCGCCGCCGAGCAAACAATCCCTGCCGGCGCGGCGCGCTTTCTGGATCGGTCAGCCCACTGCACACGGCGTAATTGGGTGTTTGGGTGACGTCACGTCACGTGCCCGGCTGTTTGGGCGCACTAACGAGCGCAGGCATAATTGGACCGGCCGTTATTGGAGGTACAAGCGGGGCGACGTCACGTGCCCGGCCCGGTAATGATCGCAACGAGTGGCGCCGGCCGGATCGTCCCCGGCCGTCCCCGGCCCCGCCGCGGTGCTTACCGCCACGCACCTGATTGGGATGTGCTGTGTGCGACTGGATTGGGATTGCGTTGTGGCTGGGCGAGTGGCTGGAGCGGGGCGGGTCGGGACGCTGACGAGCCGACGGCTTGTTGCCCGCTGTCCTGTCCGCTGTCCTGCCCGCTGTCCTGTCCGCTGTCCTGTCCGCTCACTGCGCGGCGAGTCGGACAGCTGAACGGCGGAGCTGTCGGCACAACTATGGCTCTTGTTGTTCTCGTTGCTGCGGCGCGGTTTCACGATCAACGTCTGTGATCGGGGGTCGCATGGCGAGCGAGAAAGCAGACATCAATGTTCCATTGAACTACAGAATGCAGCGCGGACACACATGATTGACAAGTGCACATGTGCAATGCACCCTAATCCCCGCTGATCCAGAGGCATACTTTGGTCACACACATGCCGTCATTATGATGTCATTACACACACGTCACCATTACATCATAGTGTTACATCTGTAGCATTCCAGTGAAGATAAATACCTGGTGACTCCTTTCAAGAAACGTCAATAGCAATAACGCAACCGCTTCGTTTCGATTGTTTCAAGTATTTCATGAACAAACAAACAAAAAACTACGGCACGCTTAATTTGTAATGCAACCCGCCTGATTAGCTAACAGGTTCGGCCGCATTTTTTGCGTGCCTCGCTCTGTCCCCCAACAACACATCAAACCAACGTTACACCAGTGTCACAGTCGATACTCTGAGGCACGGCTGACGTCACAGTGACGTCACGGTGACGTCACAGTGACGTCGCGGGTGACGTCACAATCGATCGCGTAAAATGCGGACGCTGGCGGCACCTCTGGGCGGCGCGCGGGCCGGCTCCCAGGTGGCCGGCGGCACTCAGTGTGTCAGTTCTCATCACCGTGGCGAAAGCGGCGCGGTCCGTCGGCCCCCACCGGAGCCGACGGCGCGACGCGGCGCTGCCGGCGGCATTAGTGGCGCGTGAAAGCTCACGTAACATGAGTCGCAACCACGGGCTGCCGAATTAGGGTGGCTGCTTTTTGTTTCTGCGAGATTAAAAAAAAGCATTGGGTCTTCGGGAAATAACTGAATTCGGATGCCTTTTCAGCGTAATGGGATAGCGGTAGTGTGCTATTTTCGCGCTGTTCGTAGTCTTCAATGTAAAGCTTAAGTAAAATTACCCGCAGACGAATTGTACAATATGACAGACTATGACAGAATTGTACAATATCACGGTTCTTTGAATCGACATCACGAGGACAGTCTGTTTCTATATCACCTGTATTCTTTGCATCCTTGATAATATATTTAATGTCCCTGATATTACTTGACCGATTCCTCATTGCTGCCAGTTCTCTATCTCTTGGCATCGCAAAGGTTTCTGATTGGAGTCTCCGTTCAATTAGAACGTCCACATCCAGAAATCAAAATCAAATCGTCAAACTTAAAATAAATCGTCAAACACCCATGCTACGATGCGTTTTTGAAAAATACAAAGCTGACCCATTGCTGCATCTTTCACCTCGCATTCTATATGAACAGAAAAGGATAAATTGTCAGATAACAACAGATAAAGTGAACTTGATTCGATGAGCAATAAGACACCGTAGCTGTTACGGGTTCATCTAAGCAATTTCCTCACAGCCGAAGTTCCCTTGTCATATGTGATTGACTGCAAGAGTGGAAGCATTTGAATGACGCTCTGTCAGTCGTGCCACTGCCCCGGCAACCGTTGTGATTTTAGCTATTTTGTTTGTAATCCTCTGATTGATAAGTGAACAAATATTCAAATTAATACCTCCCAGCCGCCGCATTGATGTTCATCTACAACTATCTCCAGCACGCACCGCGTATTATTACTGCCTGTATACCTGATATGTTACTCCGAGACACTAAACTAAACAGCCGTCTGGAGGTGTCCGTGGTCTTGTTTAAGTACCGACAGCATCAGTTTAAACAGTAGCCAGCGGCCCTCGGTGGAAGACGTAAATATGACGACGGAGAAATAGAGGCATGGGAGCACGGCCGCGACATGTGTTTTTTTCTGGGGCGTTGTGTGTTGCAAAGTGATAGGGTACCGCTGGCTGTTACGTTATGTAGTGCGTCATCATGTTCTGCGGGTTATGTCCTGTTCTCACCGGGGAATGAGACGTCAGCGTGTGTAGGAGCCGCGTGAAGTGTACCTATGCCGCGTGAAGTGAACCTTCACTCACTGCTAAATTTTCAGTTGAACTTTTCACTGGGAAAAGTTCAAATCTTACTTGAGGGAAATTCAGATTAGACATGTCCCCCAAAAGCAAAGACGCAAAAGAAGGGTAGGAAAGCCAGCATGGCTTACACCAGATTTGAGGAGATCAATTAAGGCTAAGAAAGATGCATTTAGAGTATTTAAGGAAGCTTCAAATATCGTAAATCTAAGGTCGTATCAAAAAGCTAGAGATGCTGTGAAGCAGAAAATCAGAGCAGCAAGGCGGGCAAAAGAATTGGATTTGGCTAGGAACTGTAATGGGGACAGTAAAAAGTTCTTTAGTTTCTACAAGCTAAGTAAAGTTTCAAGCACAATTGGTCCACTGGAAGTAAATGGGACTATATTGAGTGAGGATGGTAAGATGGTTGAAGAGCTGAGCAAGCAGTTTAAATCAGTGTTTACAGTGGAGGATGTGACAAATTTGCCAACCGTGAACCGCAGTTCAGTGACAGGTGATCAGATACACAATGTTGATTTAATTGATAGTGATGTTGTTTTCAATTATATCAGAAAAATAAAGCCAAACAAGGCAGCAGGACCTGATGGAATTTATGCTAGGGTATTGCGGGAAGGTGAAAAGGAACTGGCAATTCCACTTAGTATAATATTTTGTAGATCAGTTTCACAAAATGAAATTCCAACAGATTGGAAAAGGGCAAATGTAGTTCCTATTTTCAAGAAAGGAGAAAGAGGGAAAGTTGAAAATTATAGGCCAGTAAGCCTCACATCCCTAGTCTGCAAGGTACTCGAATCAATTATCAAAGATAGAATAGTTAGTTTTCTGGAAGGAAACAGATTGATTCAAGATACTCAACATGGGTTTAGAAAAGGGAGATCGTATCTCACAAATCTCTTGGACTTTTTAAATTTTGCTACATAACAATTTGATCAGGGAAATCAGGTTGATGTAGCATATATTGACTTTAGTAAGGCCTTTGACAAGGTACCCCATAAACGGTTAATGATGCAGCTTCAGGTCCATGGCATTGCAGGTAGCATCCTAAAATGGATTGAGTTGTGGCTTTCAGATAGACAGCAGAGAGTGATGCTTAATGGTACAAAGTCATCATGGCAAAATGTTCTTAGTGGAGTCTTAGGGGTCGGTACTGGGGCCACTGTTGTTCATTATATTTGTGAATAGCATTGAATGTGGCCTAAGCAGTAAGGTTTTGAAATTTGCGGATGATTTGAAGATCTTTACGGCAATAACAGGGCACAATGAGCAGGTTTTGCTGCAGAACGACTTAGACGAGCTTGTGAAGTGGTCCGAAAAATGGCAAATGAAGTTTAATTTTGATAAGTGCAAAGTCATGCATGTAGGTAGGCAGCATATGAAGGCGCCATACTTGATGGATAGCCAAGTACTATCTGTGACTCAGCAGGAGAAGGACTTAGGTGCTATTTTGAACACAAAATTGGGGGCATCAGAACAGACCAAAGAAGCCAGGAAGAAGGCACTAAGAATGCTTGGGGCGATACAGAGGAATGTGTCATACAAAAGTGAGGAAGTCATCAGAAAGCTTTACTGTGCATATGTCAGGCCACATTTGGAATACTGTGTCCAAGCTTGGTCCCCTAGCTATGAGAAAGATTGTTGGCTTTTAGAGAGAGTACAAAAGAGGGCAACAAAAATGGTTAATGGTATAGGCAACCTGGCATATGAGGAAAGATTGAAGAAATTGAATATGTTTTCACTTAGATATAGAAGGCTGAGAGGAGATCTCATCGAGGTTTTTAAATTTGTTCATGGTCAGGAACAGGGATATCTCAGGGAAATGTTTGAATTTAACAGAAATGATGCAATTAGAGGTCATCAATTCAAAATTAAAGTTAATCACAGCAGGACAAGGTTAAGACAGTCTTTCTTCACCAACAGGGTAGTAGAACACTGGAACCATCTGCCAGGAACAATTGTCAGTAGCAACACACTGAACATCTTTAAAAACGACATAGACAATCATTATAAGAATAGGGGGCTTGTTTTTCTGTATTCCAGGGAGGGTTGATTGACAGATTTGGTGGGCACTGGTTCAGTGTACAAAGTGCAACCAAGAAGGGCCCTTGTGGCTCATAGTTGCACTGATCTTTTATGTCTTTATGTCTATAATTTGGGGTATATTTATACGATGTTGATCAGGCATCTGAATCAACTCGCCACGCGTATGTCAGTGTACATACACCGGTGTCTGTGTCGGGTTGATGCGAAAGGGTACCGGTGCGTGGGGCGGGTCAAGTGCAATTCAGCATAACATGTGATTGTGTCGCTATGTTGCAGGGACGCTCTACTGTGTGCTTGACTGTGCAATTTGTCCGTGCATGCGTGCTATCTCGTTCAGAGCATTGCAGTGTTGTTGTGGTGCTTCTTCGGAAACTGGTCCGTTCGTATTCAGACCAACGTGGGGAGTCTGAGTGGTGCTTGGTCGCCTTGACGCTCGTGCACACAGACATCGGTGTGTGGTGCGTCTCGCATTGATGCTCGCGGTAGTTGGTGTTTTTCAATGATCGTGTAGGACCAATCATCTCGTGAGTGCGTGGCATGTGATGACACCGCACGGTTGGTTTGGGAAACGGCCGAGGCATCACCGCCACGGAGCCGATTATCGGAATAGTGTGTGATCGTCGGGTCAGAATTAGTTAGAAGTCAGTGAATGCGTGAGAGCTCGATAGTCCTACTTGGAAGAATGGTAGAATGGTGCGCGTGACTCGGCTGCGTTGAGCTCAGTGAGTACGAGTGTGAGTGAGTGAGTTGATGCAACTTCGACCACAGTGCAGTCATGTTAGATGCTACATCATGTGGCAACAAGATTTGAGGCACGTGCTTCTGATAAGGACAGCAGATTGTTCACATGATTCCTGTAATCGTTTCAACAGTGGGACAGATCTGCAGATTTTTCGAAGTGTGTGCCTCGTTTTGTGCCATACATATCAAGAATGATACATATCAATGTACGTGTAGATTGAGAGGTGCGCTTCATAGCGTGCTTCTCTGGGAAGGTCTAGAAAATTGTGATATAGGTAGTTAATGAATGTAACATTTTGAACTCTAAAGCAAGTATTTCTACTTCGACAGTGTTCCTGATTCTTCATCTATACCGCAATGTCCCAGCATGCATAAGCATGGTTTTGTTGCAAACGTGGGCTCCAAGCATGACTGCTATGCTGGTAAAATGTTGTTCGTTGTAATAGGTTGTTCTCTAATTCAATGTGACGTAGGAAAACCGAGCTACACAAGCTTCGTCCTTAGAGCATGCCAGCCACGCTCCCTGTCGATGAGTTGCAGTTGTAGTTGCAGTTGCAGTTGCGCAGTGTACTCTGGAGTGTTTAATCACCTCGAATGGAAACCACGTATTTCGAAATGTTCACCTGTCCCCATTAAGAGTACATTTCAGGGGAATCACAGCATGAATACGACTAGGTGGGCACATCAAGTCCACTCAGGCAGAATTGGGATTGAATCAAGATATTGGAAAACCTTCTGAGCGCTGATAGACGAAACACTTTTGTCGTGGGTGCGGTGAAGTGTCGATATGCCCGTACTTTTGTCGCATCCAAGTTCACATGGGTGCATATTGGCGTTGGACGGCTACGTGTCTCCTCAAAAGTGCACATGGCGCCAACCGCGGTGCATTGCCTTGTCATTCGACGTCTTCGGAAGATTGCACTGACGAAACCAAATATGAATTGGTGGTAAGAATCCAGCCGCAACGTCCTACAGTTGTTGACGCATCCTTGTAGCCACTCAGCCCGGCCGCGCAGATCGTGCCCCTATGTCAGGAAGTGATGGACGGTGCAGCACACCTGGATCTCTCCTGGATCAGCCTGGATCTCTTCCGGCTCGCTGGAACTGATGCCCGTGCAGTGGGTTGCGGCACACACCGCTGGAATTAGAATCTCTGAATGGAAGCCCTACCCGAGAGAGTCCGAGATCGCAGGCACATTCTTCTCCTTCGACGCTCTTAGGCGTAGTGCTAAACGTACATCAAATGGTTTTCTAGTCTATCAGCTGCATCTCCTATGATGGCGACCGAGACTGTAGATACCGTGCTCACCCATACGTTGACGGCGACTATGATTATGTGCGCATGCGCATGGCTGCTGTTATTTTGTGTTCACGGGAGGCTGTTGCCCTGCTACGTACACTGAATCGCGGTGAATCGTTTCGCATACTTGTGACTTAGCACCTGCTGCCAGGGGCGAGACGGTGATGTGATGTGATGTGGTTGCGTTCGCACGTCCACGAGCGGTGTACAGTAGTAAATACAGTGTTTAATCGGCTGCAGTGTGTTTGGAGCGAGTCACGGCCGCCTCAGCGGACAAAAAGCCACCCACGTGCCCACGCAGAAGGCGAACGGTAGCTTAGTACCAGTGCAAGGATCCTGAGGAAAAGAAAATGATTCGGTTAACTTAAAATCAAGTAGGTGACGGTTACACAAAATGTAAAAGAACATAAATAGACCCAATTTACTGGGCTTCACCAGCACCGCAGCAATGACTTGCTGGATCAAGAACCGAATCAGCCGACAATTTTGACATGGGCGTTGTATATCGCATGCAAACGATGCGTCCTTAAACACCAACAACAACAACGACAATTTTGGCGATGGGATGTGGCGGGGGGGGGGGGGGCAGGAAGAGGACACCTCTGAGTGGCCGGTTAGGGTTCAAGCAGCTCAGCGAAAAATGTTCCCGAATTTCTTAACGCTCGCCATTTTTGTACCGGCACGGATATTAGGATGAGCTAAAACCGATTTTGTATTCACAAAAGGCGCAAAATTGCACTTGAAAATAGCGCAGAATATGTTGAGCCTTCCTATTCTTTCAGCTTGGAAAAGTGAGCCGCCTTGGCCCAAGTGTCTCTCTCCTTGCATGTCTGCCCATGGACAGGGTCATGCAGCAGCGGAGAGCAGATCCCCCGCCGCTTCATGAAAGTGAACAGCTGTGACCCAAGGTCACCCGAGGGTCATCTACCGAACTGGGTCTCTGAGGAACGCGAGAAAGTGAGCTGAGGAGACACCACAGAGTAGTGCTAAAATATTCCGGGAGCTGGGTCTCTGGAGAACGCGAGAGAGCGAGCTGAGGAGAACCGCAGAAGCGTGCCGCAATGTCCCGGGAGCTGGGTCTCTGAGGGCCGTGAGAGTGCGAGCTGAACAGACATCGCATAGGAGTGCTACACTGCTTCGGGAGCTGGGTCTCTGATGGCCGCGAGAGTGCGAGCTGAGGAGACATCACAGAGGAGTGCTACAGTGTTCCGGGACCTAGGTCTCTGAGGGTCACGTCTGTGCGAGCTGAGGAGACACCACAGAGCAGTGCCACATTGTTCCGGTACACAGATGTGTGGAGGGGAGGGGAGCAGGGTGGGAGGGGACTTGCTCTGGCCAGAGAATCCACCTGGCGAACGCGTCTCTCACACTCAATCACGCCGATGAAACGCAAATGGTCATGCATTCTTGACAGCTCCTCTATTTAGTGTGGTTCTTAAGCACTACCTCGTTTGGAGTTTCGTGCCGGAGCGTTGCCCGTTTCGGCCGAAGTAAACGGCGGGAGACGCATCGTCTGGCAAACCTTACCTGACGTTACCAAGCGTCGCCCCGCTAAATACTGGCGATTCCCACAGCATAACCATATTTTTTTGGGAAAGCACACTGGAAGCATCGGAGACGGTCGGCAAGGCCGATGTTTTGGGAGGTGCTCACTCCATCCGAACGCAAACGCAGACAAATTACATCTGTGGCCATCATGGGGCCACCTTCACCTGCCACTTGGGACCGCAGTGGAGCCGCATTGGGGCCACCTTCACCTGCCACATTGGATGTGCATCGATGGCTTTCGAAACTCTTAAGACAGCCGCGCCGAACCGTAGACTGACTGATCTATATTTTGGGAACACCAAAAAAAAGGTTATCTGAAGTCACGAGGTTATAATGTGAAAACAAATATATCAGCCTGATTTCGGGAACAAACTTGGTGATAACTTGCCTTGAGCTTCGTGACAAGAAATATAATCAAATTAAATGTTCATACCTACGAAATTGCAGCTGACCAATCCTTTGCACGAGCTCTACCTACGCTAATCTCCACCACGAGGGCCTATCTATTGCCTGATCCCAACACCGAGGTTACCCAGGCTGGTGGCCGGCTCGACACATGGCCTAGCCGAGAATGGTACCCCACCCCCCAGAGAGTTCGGTTGGTCCACACCACTTTCCCCAGGGATATGGGGAGGGGGAGGGGGCTGACCCAGATTAGTCACCATGCCTGGAATTGGGATCGACCGTGCTTGCGAGTGGATCGAAGGGAGATGTGAGTATTCAGGCTATAGCGCCCAGGCTATGCAAAGTATTTTATCAGCGAAAGGGATTTGACGCGACCAGGACAGCAGCACACTGTTTTCATCATTTACTCATATTATTTTCATGATAATGGGACATCGATTGTGTGCAAAATGTTGTGTTTCACTCATAATTGTTAATTTATCTGCATAGCTTGTGTGCATGTAAAGCCGGATGAACTGTGGTATGTTATGCCAATACCTGAACTTAAATACCATCCAGACTTCTCAAGTTACAAGTAAACCTAGCGTCAATTAGCAGACCTCTCGAAACCAAACACCTTGCAAATATTGCACGGTGTTTGGTTGGCACAATACCTTGGAAATATTGCCTAAGAGAAAATATAGCGACATACGTCTGGAAATGTTTGAAGGGGTCTAAACTCTTTTCCCGGGCTAAACCCTAAGCCAGCGTTTAGCCTGAGATCACCGGACCAAGCAGAGTTGAACCGGCCCGAACCTGGACTGGCCTGGTGCCGACCTAGGTTCGGACTGGCCCGGTATCGGCCCAGACTTGGCCTGACCCGGTGTCGGCCCAGACTTGGACTAACCCGGTATCTGTCTGTTTGTTTGTTTGTTTGTTTATTGGGTGGTTCACGACGCACTGTACGCACATTCACGGCTAATGGCGCCGCCCACACTGCTTCGCCGGTGGGCCGCGGGATTGGGAAATATCCCGAGCGGTGCGAGTGTCCAACCCGGGACCTCTGGCACCCAGAGTCCAACATCTTCACCACTCGGCCATCGCCGCCCCTGGCGCGGTGCCGTCCCAGACTCGGACTGGCCGGTGCAGGGCCGGTGCGGGGCCGGTGCGGGGCCGGTGCGGGGCCGGTGCGGGGCCGGTCCGTGCCAGCACGGCGGCCGGGCCGACCGCAGGTCCACCCAATCGATGTGGTCAGGTAACGGGCGCGTCAATACGGATTCGGCCCGGTGACGTCATCGACATCCGTGACGTCACCCGGGAGCGGCGGCTGAACGCGCGAGCGCGGACACGGCGGCCGGCGGTGGACTCCCGGGCTGGGTGTCGGGGCCGCGAAGTGACCGTGTCGGTCGGTATAGCGAGCGAGGGGGACCGGGAGGGGAGGGGAGGAGATTGGAGGAGAGGTGACATGTACCGGGATACCTGCATGCCTTCGCGTTATCCGGAAACATGACGTCGGAAGGATTGGGTAGGTCGGCTGGAAAACCAACACGCTCACAGATTGCCAAAACTAAAAATAAAAGGACAAAACACGTCAAGAAAGCATGCACAGATAAACTGAAGAAAAATATACCAGATAACATGTGAGCACAACTACTAACGAACGCTGGCTGTCAGCGTTAGTAAATCTACTATTAACACATTATCGGGACGGATACAAGGGGGCACTGGGGGCATGTGCCCCCCCTCCCATGTGAAGATGGCACTCCACCGGCCGGGAAAAGGCGCCCTCGAGTGCACCCTCTCGAGGTTTTCAGCTAGAGTCGCCCTTCCGAGAGGAAGGGCCTGCTTGGAAGGAAAGGCGCCCCTCCGGGAAGTTCTGAATGAACCCCATCCCCTCGAATTTGTCAACCAAGCGTGCCCCTCCGAGAGCAAATGGCATCCATAGGGAAGCCTCGAGTGCACGCCCCTCGAGTGCACGCCCCTCGAGTGCACGCCCCTCGAGTGCACGCCCCTCGAGTGCACGCCCCTCGAGTGCACGCCCCTCGAGTGCACGCCCCTCTCGAGTTTTTCAGCCACACGCGCCCCTCGGAGCAAAGGCTCCCTTCGGATACATTCGAAGTAGCGCCCCACGACAATTCCTGGATCCGCGCCTGCACATTATCATCTCCTATAGCACATTAAGCACCGGGTCTGTCAGTTCCGCTGGATCCGCGCCTGCACATTATCATCTCCTATAGCACATTAAGCACCGGGTCTGTCAGTTCCGCTCAGCATGAAAAGCATATAATCACGAGTCAACCACCTTCCAGCGTATCATCGAAGACATCATTATATGGCCCAGGAAAAATTGTGCTGTTTGGGTGTTGGCAACCTTCAGCATGACCGTTGCTAGATATATTGTGGGCATGACGTCAGTCCCAGAGACCAGAGGCGAGCCCGGAAGCGACCTTGTCTTATACCCACAGGCCGATGTTCGTTACTGTGCGCCTTTCTTATCTTGAGTCTCTTGACATATTCCCCATCACTTTGTGTTGTCGGTCACGGCCAATGCAGTAAGCATGGAACGGCATGAAACCCATCCCGTGAAAAATCCTCCGCATCATGTGTGCATTTGTGCAGAAGCCGACATTTGGCTCCCTTCTCGCCACCACGCACACTTGGCAAAACACCAACATGTAGGCCTGAAGCCATAATGTCATACAGTGCATGGCGTAAATATAAAAACGCCTGCTAACATCAAAACACCTCGTACCCTTGCTGTAATCATCTGCATCTGTATTTACAAGTATTTGCATGCATTTATATGTATTTGTGTGTAATTGTGCGTATTTGTATGTATTTGTATGCATTTGTATGTACTTGTATGTATTTGTATGTATTTGTATGTATTTGTATGTATGTGTATGTATAAAGTCATAAAGTCATAAAGTGCTAGGGCTTAATAAGAGCCACAGGGGCCCATCTGGGTTAAGCCTATCTGGAAAAGGTACTAGAAATGTACATACTCTCACCCCAATCAATCCCTCATCTCAAGTTCCTAGGAAGCTATATATCGCAGCCTATCTAGCACCAATTCACTTGCTATTGCATAACACACTCCCATTGTGCTACCATAGACAATCTCATAGTATGTGTATGCATGTGTATGCATTGGTATGCATTTGCATGCATTTGTACGTATTTCACTGCATTTGTACGTATTTGAATGTATTTGTATATATTTGCATGCATCTGTATCTATTTGTATGTATTTGTATGCACTTGTCTGTGTGCTCCACATCTAGAGATATTGCTGAGGAAAGCCCGAACGTCGGATCATGCGTTGGACCGTTGCGTCGACTCGCTCTGTCTCTCTCTCTCTCTCTCTCTCTCTCTCTCTCTCTCTCTCTCTCTCTCTCTCTCTCTCTCTCTCTCTCTCTCTCTCTCTCTCTCTCTCTCTCTCTCTCTCTCTCTCTCTCTCTCTCTCTCTCTCTCTCTCTCTCTCTCTCTCTCTCTCTCTCTCTCTCTCTCTCTCTCTCTCTCTCTCCTCTCTCTCTCTCTCTCTCTCTCTCTCTCTCTCTCTCTCTCTCTCTCTCTGTGCGTGCGGTGCCGATGGCGCTGTTCCAGAAGGGAGCCGCCAGTCAACAGAGATACAGGGTGGCAGCGTCCCGCAGAGACGGTAGGGTGCTAATGAATACATATTGCCCCTGGGTGGTCACCCTCGTCCGCGGACGGTGCGTCTGGCCACCGGTCTAGGGATGCTGCACTTGGCCACCCGTCTAGGGATGCTGCATTTGGCCATCGGTCTAGGGACACTGCGTCTGGCCGCCAGTCTAGGGAAGCTACTTCTGGCCGCCGATCTAGGGACGATGCGCCTGGTCCACAGTCTGGGGCGATGCCTGCGCAAAGCTTTGCAAAAATAAAATAAAGACATGGTGGTGGAATTGAGGCGGGATTGCTGGCGGTGCCGAATTGGTGGGAGTATGTGTGGAATTGGGGCGGGATTGCCGGCGGTGCCGAATTGGTGAGAGTATGTGTGGAATTGGGGCGGGATTGCTGGCGGTGCCGAATTGGTGGGAGTATGTGTGGAATTGGGGCGGGATTGCTGGCGGTGCCGAATTGGTGGGAGTATGTGTGGAATTGGGGCGGGATTGCTGGCGGTGCCGAATTGGTGGGAGTATGTGTGGAATTGGGGCGGGATTGCTGGCGTTGCCGAATTGGCGGTGCACCACTGGACGATGCTTGATGGCGTTGGGTGCATTCGTGAACATTATTAAGGTCAAGAACGTTCAGATGGACCATGTTTCGCTGATATTTGGAACGTAAAGTCGAAACATCCAAAAGAATCACCTGTGGTCCAGCTCCGGTTCTTCTCAGGTACACAGGCTTTGATTAAAAAAAACTGACAGGAACACTAAAATGGCAGTACAATACAATAAAGTTGATTTATATCTTGCGGCTATATCGCATACCATTATCCTGATAACATTGCTGTCTTTCTTCTGAAAACCTTGGTACAGTTAGGAATGCCTGGAGCTTAACAAATAATTGCATCTTTTGGATATTTAAACTTTTCTTTTTTAACGCGTCAGGCCGTCTATGTGAATTGACAGCACGTTTAGCTCCCGGTCAAATTTATGCCGTTGAACTATAATTTGCAGATCAGGTGGTGGGGCCAGGATGCACGCAACAAGCTCTGCTTAGCTATCGAAACCTGGCCCATGAAGCTACCCCAGCAAGAATTCAAACTAAATTTCTACTAAAAGGGAAGAAGAGAAAGGATATGTGCAAATATTAAATGGATTGCCGATTAGTAATATTATTATCAATATCCTTTACACTAGTGTTTTTCAAGCGGATTTTCGGACAAACGTACGTAACGATAAATGTTCCTATGGCAGATGTACGTAAGAAAATGTGCGTAAGCAAATGCATGTACGCGCAAAAAAAATACATTTAGCAGATGTACACAGGCGTAGATGTACGAAAGCATGTATGGCAAATGTACGTATGGTAAATGTACGAATGGCAGATGTACGTATGACAGATATAAGTAAGAGCAACCGTACATATGAGCAAATGTACATAAAAGCACAAGTACGTAAGCACAAATGTCCGTAAGCGCAAATGTACGCACGCACAAATGTACTGAAGGAAAAATGTACGTACGCGTAAATATACATAAGCGCATACGTAAACGCAAATGTACGTATGCGTACACGTACGGATTCGCAAATGTAGGTAAGCAGCTGGGAAGTAGAGCCATTCTATCCGCCACGTGAGGCAATTCATTAAGCGCAAAACGCCGTCCTGTGACGAAACCACTGCTTTCCAATGGTGCCAGCACTTATCAGAGGCCAACGACTCCGTATTCCCAGAATAGCTGATCATGCTGTAGAAATAAAAAGTCAGCAAGGCCTCCAGCCGATGGCGGTCGGCGGGACAGTTAGGCTGGCAGCCGCTGTGACGTCACAACGGCGGGCTGATGAATACAGATGACCGCCAGGCCTTGCCCGCCCTCGCGCCGGTCGACTCTGCCTTGATTGCCCCTGGCACGGTGCGAGACCCGCTGATTGGTAGAGACGCGCGCGGCTAAAGGTGAGCCATCCCAATTTGGGGAACGGACGATTGAAAACGAGTGCACGCGTACGTTGCACTTGATGTGTTCGGAGTGCTCTGTGTACTGTGCAGACGAAATAATGTCCGGTCGTGGGTGTAGGTTTTTGACGGGGCATTAACACTTCTCAGTGTTGGCTTGGTCACCTCCAAATAATTGCAACGGATACCTGAACATCGGCCTGACTCTATGACCCTCTGGTGGGGGTCAAAGCTGGCTCGGACGCCTGTCACAGCTATGGTTTGTAAGTCTATCTGGTCAGGAGACCACTATGGCGAGAAGAACCTTCTGGACATGGGCGAGGTAGTCGGCTTGGGTTGAACAGGAAGTTGGGTTGGACATGCAGGGTGAGTCAGGAAACATTTTATCGGTATAGGTACAGTCAGATTAATCAGTAAGCACACTGAGCCAGCATACCTACTCTGATCAAGAGGCCCAGTCTGGACAGGAGTCCTCTGGCTGATGGCCAGATGGCTGGACTCGCATCACTAATGCCATCTCGCATCACTAATGTATCGCTTGTCTTCACGACGTATGGAGGGGGGGGGGGCGTCCTCTCGACGTCCCCCTCCATCTTTGACGCCGTCCATGGTTCACAGTGCCCGTCTCTAGCACGCGCTTCAATACACCACAGACGGAAGCCAGTAATACGGGCTTTGCTGCGATTACGGAACGATAGCTATTGAAGTGTAGTCACTATGTTCGTTTTCAGAAAGCATAAACAGCTTGCCGAGTGAACTGATAAACATAATATAAATTTTATATCAATAGGCCAGTGACTGTTATATTATAGGTAGCACATGAATGTCCTATGGTTATTTCGGATAAATGGTAGACTTATAGTCACGTGATCGCTAGACTGTGCGCATGAAATGACACAGCATCAGCGGATGAGATGCCGTTCATGAAATGACACAGCATCAGCGGATGAGATGCCGTTCATGAAATGACACAGCATCAGCGGATGAGATGCCGTTCTTGAAGCGGGCGTTGCAGCCACGTGTCTGATTTTAACCAACTGGAAACAGCTCCTACCAACATGGCTTGCAGTATGTTTGTTTCTTCTACTCAAATTCGCCGCTTTGAAGAAGAATATTGCGCACATTTTGACGGATATGATGCACATGTCGAAGAAGAGCATACAGACGTCACCGGGAGAATCAATTCGTACCCATTTGTATGTGCACGTTATGTGCAACGGAAAGGAAAGCAGGTTTTGCGTCATATATAAAATACATAAATAGTCCTTGCGCCTCAGAATAATTTCGTTCTAAATATATAGGATGCACATGTTAAGATGTTCACATTCATGCACCAAAGTTTCATCTCTGTTCACTTTCCGTGCTTTGAGTGGGGACGTTCTGAAGAGCACTATGGACGAGCCGACCGCCCAAATTAAAATTTGTGTGCCAGTTCGTGTAAAACTAGGCTCGCTTCGCTCGCTTCGTGATCATGTTTCAGCCTTTGGTTTGCCGGCGACATTAATGTTTCCCACGATGTCATGGATTAGACTTCCCACACGTTGGGAGGACGGCATGTCTCTGCCCAATATTTATGAGATCTAACTTTGAGCCCATGTGTGTTGGCTGAAAAATGTATGAAAGCCGGATGTGCTACCCACTCCCCCAATGGAGAAAGCCTGCCCCCTGTAGCAGGGTCAGGGACAAAGGCCGGATGTGCTACCCACTCCCCCAATGGAGAAAGCCTGCCCCTGTAGCAGGGTAAGCGGCAATGGCCGGATGTGCTACCCACTCCCCCAATGGAGAAAGCCTGCCCCTGTAGCAGGGTAAGCGGCAATGGCCGGATGTGCTACCCACTCCGCCAATGGAGAAAGCCTGCCCCCTGTAGCAGGGTCAGGGACAAAGGCCGGACGCAATCGCTGCGTCACAATTCCAATTATCCAATTCCAATTATCCAATTTTCAATTCCAATTATACAGCGCTACATTTCCGGCTACGTCACCACCGATTCAGAACACATGTCTTGTTTAGTAAATACCCGTCGCCTGAAGGGGATTTCTTCGAAGTTCCAGCAAACTGATGATCTGGCAACCATGCAGTGTTTACGTTCAAGAAGCGTCTGATATGAATTGCGTACTGGTTGCAGGTGCAAGGGGGACGGGGTGCTTACCGACCGGAAAGCTGAGTTGATGTGAGCGGAGAGGAGCGGGTGTGAGCGGAGAGGAGTGGGTGTGAGCGGAGAGGAGTGGCCGTGAGCGGAGAGGAGCGGATGTGATCGGAGAGAGTGGGTGTGATCGGAGAGGAGTGGCTGTGAGCGCAGAGGAGCGGGTGTGAGCGGAGAGGAGCAGGTGTGAGCGGATGTGAGCGGAGAGGAGCGGGTGTGAGCGGAGAGGAGTGGGTATGAGCGGAGAGGAGTGGGTGTGAGCGGAGAGGAGCGGGTGTGAGCGGAGAAGAGCAGGTGTGAGCGGAGAGGAGTGGGTGTGAGCGGAGAGGAGTGGGTGTGAGCGGAGAGGAGCAGGTGTGAGCGGAGAGGAGCGGGTGTGAGCGGAGAGAAGCGGGTGTGAGCGGAGAGGAGCGGATGTGAACGGGGAGGAGCGGGTGTGAGCGGAGAGAAGTGGATGTGAGCGGGAGAGGAGTGGGTGTGAGCGGAGCGGAGCAAGTGTGAGCGGAGAGAAGTGGATGTGAGCAGAGAGGAGCGGGTGTGAGCGGAGAGGAGCAGGTGTGAGCGGAGAGAAGTGTATGTGAGCGGAGAGAAGTGGATGTGAGCGGAGAGGAGCGGGTGTGAGCGGAGAGGAGCGGATGTGAGCGGAGAAGAGCAGATGTGAGCGGAGAGAAGTGGATGTGAGTAGAGAGGAGTGGGTGTGAGCGGAGAGGAGCAGATGTGAGCGGAGAGAAGTGGATGTGAGCGGAGAGGAGCGGGTGTGAGCGGAGAGGAGCAGGTGTGAGCGGAGAGGAGTGGCTGTGAGCGGAGAGGAGTGGGTGTGAGCGGAGAGGAGCAGGTGTGAGCGGAGAGGAGTGGCTGTGAGCGGAGAGGAGCGGGTGTGAGCGGAGAGGAGTGGGTGTGAGCGGAGAGGAGCGGGTGTGAGCGGAGAGGAGTGGCTGTGAGCGGAGAGGAGTGGCTGTGAGCGGAGAGGAGCGGGTGTGAGCGGAGAGGAGCGGGTGTGAGCGGAGAGGAGCGGGTGTGGATTTGTCGATGGCAGTGTGACCTGGTGACCTCAGCTGGCGCCGGTGCCGCAGGTGTGCTCGCCTTGGCCCGGTACGGCGTACCGCCCAGACGCTGCCCCATGGAGAGCCTGGAGCCGAAACTAGCCCAGGTAAGCCGATCCGCACTGCCCGCCGTATTCCATTATATTCCACTCTATTCGAACTCCATGCGACACTAAACTGAAATGTTTGGCTGGGCACAAGCTATTGATGCTAATGTTTGTCGCGAGCTGTCTGTGAGATATCGTTCAGCATACCTCCTGTGTCGAAGCCGGACATCTTTCGGTACGCTGTCTAGCGTCTCTATCTCAATGTGACTGCTGTTAAGGTTACACGATGGAGCCAGGACGGCTGCAATGTGCACTGGCAGACACAGGGGCACTCGGGGATGCCCTATCCCCGCCCTTTCGCTCTCAAGCGGTCAAGTTAAGCACAGTCAAGCCAATTTCGCCTACTTTCACCTACATGAAGCAGGGGTAGAGATCCCTATACTGTTGAGGCATGAGCCTCACCATCTTTTCCTCGGTCCCACCAACTTTTTCCTCTTTCATGCAACCCAATAGGGCGGGCTTCACCAACCAAATTGGCAGCACTCATTGCCTCCGTGCATTGGACCTCGTCATATATTTTCAAGCTTCACTACCCATTGTCTGGGGCCATTTCATTCCTCCCACACAAGTTTGCTTCCTTCTCCACACATTGTCTGAGGCCATTTCATCTCTCCCACTCGGGTTTGCTTCTCCACACATTGTCTGGAGCGATTTCACCACTTCCATAGTGGTTTGCTTCCTTCCAAAGCAGACCGCCGTATCCACCGTTATCGGCGTGTGGGTTAAGTATGGCATCTGAGCCTGCAGTTCTGACTTCTGGCCGCGACTAGCACCTGGACCGATATTGGCGCCGACAGTCTCGACAGTGGTACTTCTGGCAACAGTTAGCATTAAGCATGCATAATGCAATATTGAACCACGCACACAGCCTAACATGCACAAGTAACGATACTGGCGCCCAACGCACAACGTAAACATGTTTTTGCTGCCCGCGACACGGAAGGACATGGCGAATGATGCAATGATGAAATGGTATTTGATGATTCACCGACTCGTTTTGGATAACTTTAGTAAGTCAATTTTGTCGTCAAACTGTAGCCCACCCAGTCACTGAAAATCACAGTTCAGGGAATTGCATTGGTGCTTTCAAAGGCTGCATGCGCTTTCACAGACCCTTTATGATGCTGCTGCTTGCATATTTTTATGATATCTTAAGTGGTATGTTGTACAATGGTACGTACCTGATGCCTTACGTGGTATGCACAAATGCCGATTAACTGTACAATTGCATACCATATTTCACGTGCGTTAAAACATCAGTTTTTACAAGCTCGTCAATAACCCTCAGCAGAACGCAGAAATATGCATAGATAACGCGCCTAAAGCAAACTGTACTCATTAGCTAAGGGAAACGTGTGCTTTAGAATGTGGATGTACCCAAGCTTGCCAGCAATAATGCCCACAATATTCATGTTCAGCGAGACCGGGAAGGATGAAGTGTGGAAAGCTCAGCAGCGATAGACGAATGCGAACATTTACAACATCTACAACGCGTATAAACAAAAAGGCGTCACCAAGGCGAAAGCCGCCGTTCCGACGAGAAATTCGATAACAGCTCTGTGATTAAACTTGACGTCCAAATGACGATGTCAAATGACAACATATTATTGAATTTAGGGTCGAAACAGCGCCTTTCGCCGCTTTGACGCCCCCGTGTTTATCAGTGTTGTAAACGTGGATTGGATATTGTCGAACAATCTAAACCAGAACCCTGGTGTAGTGAATATATAATAAATAAATATCTAATAAATTTGAAATGTAGTGTATTTGAGGTCAAACAAACTGCATCTAAGAAGTCGGCGCCCAAAGTTGTTTTGGCCAATCATCTTTATGTCCAACTGCAAAATATTTTCCAGATCTCAAGGCTCCCATTAGCCCTATTACGGGAAAGGGTACAGAGTGTTCCTACCATTGTGGTTTTCCATCCGTAGATCCTGGACACTTCGGGTGATAACACTAACACTAAGTGACTTTCCTGGCATTATTTGTCTACACCAGGCGTCATTTTTGTTCCGCTTCCGACTCCCGCTCAGGCAAGTTCCAGGAGTCGGCTTCGGGAAGCATGGTCGGAACAAATTCACCAAATGCGTCAAATCGCAGCATGTTTGACCTCTATTGGGTGCATGTTTGACCTTTACTGGCCGCATGTTTGACCTCTGCTGGCATCCTCCATAGCATTTGTCCTTTTCTCACCAAACCTCGTAGCCAATGTTGGAAGACCATTTAATTGTGACTTGAGCGTTTGTAGCTCACATGCCTACCAGAAGCGTGTTCAGGGTGGGAATGAAATGGGGTAGAAGGTTTACTCCCAACACTCACGGAATTGGTAATATTGGTAGCATTGGTATCATTGGTAGCATTGAGGAGAAATAGCGCTACTACATGCACGATTATGGGATATTTAGCAAAGGTTCAGAGATACGTTCGTAGAAAAGGCCAACGACTACTGCAAGACTATAAGACTATTGCTTGAGGTAGTTGAAAACACACAACTTTTTGCTTATCAGGGGCGGATGACGAGGGGACAAGATATGGGCTTAGCTACATTCTCCAGGCACATATAGTTAATATAATTGTGGTCATTTGCTTACAAATGAAAACGAGAAGGAAATTTGACCCTTTTTCTGGAAGTTCGTAACACATATGTCGGCCAGAAGCACCACCGGGTGAAATGTTCGGGAGATATTCTGGTACCTGAGTGTGTCCATGTATATACGTCCACGAGATTTTCATCAGCTTCGTCAACAAACAAATTGATCAGGCGTTTATGAGATTTCTTGCTTGTTGCTGGTTCGAAGATAATTCGCTCATCAAGGATGATTCCATGTCAAGTGTTTACATTTTCCCAACAGTATATCAAAGTGCAGAAATTTAAGCAGCAAGCTACTGACTCCAGATTTCAATGGAAGTTTTAGCATCGCTAAATAGCTTTGATGTATATCCTATCAAGGGTGACATCACAGGCATGGGTGTAGAATCTGAAAAAGCATTGGTATGAACTAATTAAAATGTACTGAACCCCCTCCGCCAGACAAAAAAAAACATTTCCAACAGCATACTAACGAAATCTAATGCAAAAGTGCATCAGACAGGAAGAAGGTAAATTTGATGGACACTGAATACTCAAAATGAAAGCTGTCACACGGCGTGTGGCTCCCAATCCAGGTAGGAGCCAGGTAAGTACCGGCGCAACACAAGCCCGTGCATCAGCCTGTGCAGTGTCAGACAGACACTGTGGATGGTGTGGTGGTGTGGAGACAGGTGGAGACTGCGCCGGCCACGTGCGCACAGACGTTGGCGATTTTCTAGTTACGGTGGGTGTAAGTGACACCATACAATCCACACGATATGTACATACAATCCACACGATATGTACATACAATCCACATGATATGTACATACAATCCACACGATATGTACATACAATCCACATGATATGTACATACAATCCACACGATATGTACATACAATCCACATGACCCTCACCACACACACAATCCACACGATATGTACATACAATCCACACGATATGTACATACAATCCACACGATATGTACATACAATCCACACGATATGTACATACAATCCACACGATATGTACATACAATCCACACGATATGTACATACAATCCACATGATATGTACATACAATCCACACGATATGTACATACAATCCACATGACCCTCACCACCACACAATCCACACGATATGTACATACAATCCACATGACCCTCACCACACACAATCCACACGATATGTACATACAATCCACATGACCCTCACCACACACACAATCCACACGATATGTACATACAATCCACATGACCCTCACACACACACAATCCACACGATATGTACATACAATCCACATGACCCTCACCCACCCAATCCACACGATATGTACATACAATCCACACAATCCACACAATCCACACGATATGTACATACAATCCACACGATATGTACATACAATCCACATGACCCTCACCACACACACAATCCACACGATATGTACATACAATCCACATGACCCTCACTTCACAATCACACAATCCACACGATATGTACATACAATCCACATGACCCTCACCACACACACAATCCACACGATATGTACATACAATCCACATGACCCTCACCACACACACAATCCACACGATATGTACATACAATCCACATGACCCTCACCACACACACAATCCACACGATATGTACATACAATCCACATGACCCTCACCACACACACAATCCACACGATATGTACATACAATCCACATGACCCTCACCACACACACAATCCACACAATCCACACGATATGTACATACAATCCACATGACCCTCACCACACACACAATCCACACGATATGTACATACAATCCACATGACCCTCACCACACACACAATCCACACGATATGTACATACAATCCACACGATATGTACATACAATCCACATGACCCTCACCACACACACAATCCACACGATATGTACATACAATCCACATGACCCTCACCACACACACAATCCACACGATATGTACATACAATCCACATGACCCTCACCACACACACAATCCACACGATATGTACATACAATCCACATGACCCTCACCACACACACAATCCACACGATATGTACATACAATCCACATGACCCTCACCACACACACAATCCACACGATATGACATACAATCCACATGACCCTCACCACACACACAATCCACACAATCCACACGATATGTACATACAATCCACATGACCCTCACCACACACACAATCCACACGATATGTACATACAATCCACACGATATGTACATACAATCCACACGATATGTACATACAATCCACATGACCCTCACCACACACACAATCCACACGATATGTACATACAATCCACATGACCCTCACCACACACACAATCCACACGATATGTACATACAATCCACATGACCCTCACCACACACACAATCCACACGATATGTACATACAATCCACATGACCCTCACCACACACACAATCCACACAATCCACACGATATGTACATACAATCCACATGACCCTCACCACACACACAATCCACACGATATGTACATACAATCCACACGATATGTACATACAATCCACACGATATGTACATACAATCCACATGACCCTCACCACACACACAATCCACACGATATGTACATACAATCCACATGACCCTCACCACACACACAATCCACACGATATGTACATACAATCCACATGACCCTCACCACACACACAATCCACACGATATGTACATACAATCCACATGACCCTCACCACACACACAATCCACACAATCCACACGATATGTACATACAATCCACATGACCCTCACACACACACACAATCCACACGATATGTACATACAATCACACGATATGTACATACAATCCACATGACCTCACCACACACAATCCACACGATATGTACATACAATCCACAGATATGTACATACAATCCACATGACCCTCACCACACACACAATCCACACGATATGTACATACAATCCACATGACCCTCACCACACACAATCCACACAATCCACACGATATGTACATACAATCCACATGACCCTCACCACACACACAATCCACACGATATGTACATACAATCCACATGACCTCACACACACACAATCCACACGATATGTACATACAATCCACATGATATGTACATACAATCCACTGACCCTCACCACACACACAATCCACACAATCCACACGATATGTACATACAATCCACATGATATGTACATACAATCCACATGACCCTCACCACACACACAATCCACACAATCCACACGATATGTACATACAATCCACATGACCCTCACCACACACACAATCCACACAATCCACACGATATGTACATACAATCCACATGACCCTCACCACACACACAATCCACACAATCCACACGATATGTACATACAATCCACATGACCCTCACCACACACACAATCCACACAATCCACACGATATGTACATACAATCCACATGATATGTACATACAATCCACATGACCCTCACCACACACACAATCCACACAATCCACACGATATGTACATACAATCCACATGACCCTCACCACTACACACAATCCACACAATCCACACGATATGTACATACAATCCACATGACCCTCACCACACACACAATCCACACAATCCACACGATATGTACATACAATCCACATGACCCTCACCGCACACACAATCCACACAATCCACACGATATGTACATACAATCCACATGACCCTCACCACACACACAATCCACACAATCCACACGATATGTACATACAATCCACATGACCCTCACCACCCACACGATCCACACAATCCACACGATATGTACATACAATCCACATGACCCTCACCACCCACACGATCCACACAATCCACACGATATGTACATACAATCTACATGACCCTCACCACCCACACGATCCACACAATCCACACGATATGTACATACAATCCACATGACCCTCACCACCCACACGATCCACACAATCCACACGATATGTACATACAATCCACATGACCCTCACCACCCACACGATCCACACAATCCACACGATATGTACATACAATCCACATGACCCTCACCACCCACACGATCCACACGATCCACACAATCCACACGATATGTACATACAATCCACATGACCCTCACCACCCACACGATCCACACGATCCACACAATCCACACGATCCACATAATACACACAATCCACACGATCCACACAATCCACACGATATGTACATACAATCCACACGATATGTACATACAATCCACATGACCCTCACCACCCACACGATCCACATAATACACACAATCCACACGATCCACACTATCCACACCATCCACACGATCCACACAATCCACACGATATGTACATACAATCCACATGACCCTCACCACCCACACGATCCACACGATGCATGCAATCCACACGATCCACATAATACACACAATCCACACGATCCACACTATCCACACCATCCACACCATCCACACCATCCACACCATCCACACCATCAACACCACCTACAAGTTGACATGCAACAGCGCACCACAGATGTGACGGCCGCGGCACAATGGCCGGCATTGCACACTGCTGGATAGCCTGTCGCTCGTGGCTCTGTTCAACACTGGTCTGATGTAAGGCGGGAGCTGCGCTCTCGTGACGCGTGCTGACAACGGTAACGTCCCGAGGACTGCCACAGCGACAACGGCCCTCTGGGCAACGATGAACTAAATAATCAGGCAGTTTATTGCGACTACATGCGTGCTGTTTGCTGGTTGTGCGTAGAGCAAACACCATTTACAACGGACAAATGATAATAGACATCGAGCATTTGTAGACGCATGTACTCGATCGTGCCTTGCAATGCCTTCAGCAAACAACTGTTTAAACCGCCGACTAGACCCGCTGTTGAACAGCGGGGTGATTTGCCAGTATGAATTGAACTACCTCTCAAAATCATGGAGACCAGCAGCTAACTGATAGACACTGTTGTCAAGCACACGGTATACAAATGCTAATTGATGGACACTGTTATCAGGCACACAGTATGCAGATGTTAGCTGATGAATGCTGTTATCAGCCACACGGTATGTAGATTTTAACTGATAGACACTGTTATCAGGCACACGGTATGCAGATGTTAACTGATGGGCACTGTTATCAAGCTCACGGTATGCAGATGATAACTGATAGACACTGTTATCAGGCACACGGTATGCAGATGCGACTAAAAATGATTCCCATATCCTCATATGCATTCCAAGTCCCATAATTTCTAAGTTGGACCCATCTAATCCCGAATTATCTGCAGGCAGAACCTGGCACCTGAAGCGGCCGGGCGGGCCTACGGTAGCTCAGTCGGTGGGCCGCTGTACTCCTGATCGTAAGATCGTTGGCTCGAATACCCAATCCACCCGCGACCAATCAGCTTCAGAGATTTTGACGATATGTGAGAGATTGGCGACGCTTTGTGAGCTAGCAGTTGAATGTTTCGTAGGAGAGTACAAGGTTATTCTTCTTCTGAAACGATCGCGCCATAACACTGATCCGAAGTTTCTCATCCCTCGAAAGCATACATTCGAAAGGACGGTCACACCGAAAGAAAAAGCTTTCGTTCATTAATCGCCATCAAGCGATCAACAAGCGGATGTTCGGTAACAACCACGTCTCACAGAAAGTCAGAACATAGAAACCAAGGGGCGCGACAAGTCTGGAGGTAAGGTGCCCGTCTCGCAACCAAAAGGTTGCGGGTTCGGGCCCCACCTATCGCAACTTTTCGCCAGCGACCAATCGGCGTGAGAGGTTGACGACGCTATGTGACGCAATACAGTCGACACGTCGTGGGACCAATCCACCACACTGACCATCGAAACCGTACATTGACAGAATGTCGTCGCATAGGCCCGACACCCTTGGTTTGAGCGAGTGGACGTTTGAACGTAATGATCACCAGTGGTGTAACATTGTCAGTGTTAGTGTCAGTGTCAGTGTCAGTATCAGTGCCAGTGTCAGTGTCAGTGTCAGTATCAGTGTCAGTATCAGTGTCAGTGTCAGTGTCAGTGTCAGCGCCAGTGCCAGTGTCAGTGTCAGTGTCAGTATCAGCATCAGTATCAGTGTCAGTATCAGTGTCAGTATCAGTGTCAGCGTCAGTGTCAGTGTCAGTGTCAGTGTCAGTGTCAGTGTCAGTGTCAGTATCAGTGTCAGTGTCAGTGTCAGTATCAGTGTCAGTATCAGTGTCAGTACCAGTGTCAGTATCAGTGTCAGTATCAGTGTCAGTGTCAGCGTCAGCGTCAGTGTCAGTGTCAGTGTCAGTGTCAGCGCCAGTGTCAGTGTCAGTGTCAGCGTCAGTGTCAGTGTCAGCGCCAGTGTCAGTGTCAGTGTCAATGTCAGCATCAGTATCAGTATCAGTGTCAGTGTCAGTATCAGTGTCAGTGCCAGTGTCAGCGTCAGTGTCAGTGTCACTGTCAGTGTCAGTGTCAGCGTCAGTATCAGTGTCAGTGTCAGTGTCAGCGTCAGTGTCAGTGTCAGTGTCAGCGCCAGTGTCAGTGTCAATGTCAGCGTCAGTGTCAGTGTCAGCGTCAGTGTCAGTGTCAGCGTCAGTGTCAGTGTCAGTATCAGTATCAGTGTCAGTGAGCGTCAGTGTCAGTGTCAGTATCAGTATCAGTGTCAGTGTCAGTATCAGTGTCAGTGTCAGTGTCAGCGTCAGCGTCAGTGTCAGTGTCAGTGTCAGTGTCAGTGTCAGTGTCAGTGTCAGCGTCAGTATCAGTGTCAGTGTCAGCGTCAGCGTCAGTGTCAATGTCAATGTCAGCGTCAGTATCAGTATCAGTGTCAGTGTCAGTGTCAGTGCCGCCGGTTGGCTCCGCCTCGGCAGCCGCAGCGTCTGGACACGCCTCTGCGACGGCGGCGCTCCCGCCCGTCGGTCGGCCTGAGCGGGTCGGGGTCATGCGGTACGTGTGTCGGCTGATGCCTGAGGCGACGGGTCAGCGGCGCTGGGTCAGTGGTGGGAATCCGACCCGGTGAGCCCGACCAGGACCACTCGGCTTGAGCTTCCCATCCGTCTCCAACTTGTCCGAGGAGCGAGCACGGTGTCGTTTGCAGTTGAGGGCGATCAGTTCATTTCCCGCACTTCAAAACTCGGACGTGAAGGGGTCAGCCGGAAATGTTCGTGAGTCACACAATTGATGCTCCAGGTGGCGCAACTCGGAGTGTAAGTTGCATAACACGCCAGATGGTGGTCATGAAGTCATAAAGTCATAAAGTGTTAAGGCTTAATAAGAGCCCATCTGGGTTAAGCGTATCTAGAAAAGGTACTAGAAATGTACATATTCTCACCCCAATCAATCCCTTATCTCAAGTTCCTAGGAAGCTATATATCCCAGCCTATCTAGCACCATTCACTTGCTATTGCATAACACACTCAACAATTGCAAACTCCTCCCATCATACCCATTGTGCTACCATAGACAATCTCATCAGTATCACATCCCGAAGGAAGGTGCTGAATCCACTGTGTAGAGAAGTTCTTGCTCCCCTGCGCTTATTCAACCACTTCGCTTACGACTGGGGAAATAGTCAAGACTTCCTTGGCACGTAGATAGCTAGTCAGACCTCGACGTTTGCGATATTTAAAACCCCGGGTATAATCAATGCGATATGTTCTCCGATCTCCGAACTCTGATCCAAACATCTTGACAGGCACCACAAATCCAGTACTTTATCTTTCAACTGACATACTGGCCGGTCTTCATACGTGCTACAACTCTCATATCAAAGGACTACATGTCAGCAATCATACAGCGATTCTCAGACCGAATCCTCAGACGTACCTATGACGACTGGCCTGACAGCCAGTCGCCTTCGCTGGAGGGCCAAGCCCCCAACCGCTCGCGTCGACTGCCCAGTGACAAGTGAGAGAGAGCTCTATATCTTCTAACCAACCTAACTGACTGTCGCTCTCGACCATATACAATGTCGGCCACTACCTGCTCCCGGTCTGGTGGCTCCGCCCACGACGATCGCCATAGGTCCAGATGGGGGCGTAAATTGGCATGTCGGCCTTATCTACTCCGGATACAGGGGCGCCGTTTGGTCAGCGGCAGTCGGCTCAGGTACCAGCATAACCCATAACATTTGATAAGCATTTCCTGCCTGCAGTTGACAGTGGCATTCCGAAGCTGTCTAGTCAGGATGCAGAGTCGTCGCTGTTCGGCTCGGGTATCGGCCGTAAGTCATAACATGCATTAAGACGCGTCCAGCCGGCCGTCGACAGTGGTGGCATGATTCACGCGACACGCGGCGTTATATAACGGCGTATTCTCGAACGATGATTGCCGAACGGTATAGTTATATCTAACATTGTTACAACTGCTAGGCACACCCTATATAAAGTTATAAAGCGTTTACACTTCATAAGAGACTCACTTGCTATTGCATAACACACTCAACAATTACAAACCCATCATTACCCATTGTGCTACCATAAAATCACGATAGTCCCGAAGGAAGGTAATCTAAATTTACCACTGCTAGGTACACCCTATATAAAGTTATAAAGCGTTGAGACTTAATAGGAGACTCACTTGCTATTGCATAACACACTCAACAAATACAAACTCCTCCCATCATACCCATTATGCTACCATAGACAATCTCATCAGTATCACGTCCCGAAGGAAGGTGCTGAATCCACTGCTAGGTACACCCTATATAAAGTTATAAAGCGTTTAGACTTAATAAGAGACTCACTTGCTATTGCATAACACACTCAACAATTACAAACTCCTCCCATCATACCCATTGTGCTACCATAGACAATCTCATCAGTATCACATCCCGAATGAAGGTGCTGAATCCACTGCTAGGTACACCCTATATAAAGTTATAAAGGGTTTAGACTTTATAAGAGACTCCTTGCTTTTAACACCTCAATTACAACTCCTCCCTATCCCATTGTGCTCATAGACACTCTCGTCCCCGAAGGAGGTGCTGAATCCACTGCTAGGTACACCCTACATAAAGTTATAAAGCGTTTAGACTTAATAAGAGACCCAAGGGCCCATCCAGTTAAGTCTGTAAATGGACGATACTATAAGCCTGGTAAAAAGACCCTCCCCAACCATCCCACATCTTGAAGAAACCAGTCCTCCAATATCCCACACACCTATCAATGCCTATCTACCCTAGCTATCCAGCCGTACTCCCTTGATCTCTCTAACACATGTGGATTGAATGCCTTATCAATAATTTTCAAACTGCATCCATGCCTGCTTAAAGTGGTCTGTGCCGTGCACACTTACTTAACATAAATCTCACCCATCCATCATAAATTAGAACTCAAAAACAAGATTTCCCTGTCTAAAAAAATTGTCCACCCTACTTTTAAATACATTAAATGAGGAACTCCCCACAACATCAGCAGGCAGCCCATTCCACTGATCAACAACCCTTTGACTGAAGACCTGTTGTCGCTTAACTGTCCTACACCTCAACTTGTCTAACCTGAATTGATGACCCCTATGTGATACTCTAAACTGAAGAGCGCCATTAGATCTAGTCCTTTAACAATTTTGTACATTTCAATCATGTCCCCCCTTAATCTCCTATACTTGAGTGAGTACATATCTAATGCCACAAGCCTTCCTCCATATTCTAAGTTACCTATTCCACTGATGAGTCTAGTTGCTTTGCGCTGCACTATTTCTAACTTGTCCATATCTTTTCTAGGCAGGGGCTCCAAGCTTGTACAGAATATTCCAAGTGGGGTCGCACGTATGCTAAGTACAGTTTTTTCATGACTTCCTTGCTCTTATGTATCACACTTCTATTAACACGCGCACTGGAGGGGGGCGAAATCCGCCCACCCCTCCTGTTTTTCGTACATAACTGCATATTTTACCGGTCGATATACGCGATTCTCTGCGTACCTGCTTAGAAATGACCGGCGCGTCGTTTAAAGTAAAAACATGGAAATCAGGCGAAAAATTTTCAAGTTAGGGGCCGCTAAAGTCAAAAAATTTCCCAGCGCCAGACCACAAAAATCGGCGCTGATGCGCTTCCCGTATATTTGGAAAAGGGAAGTGTTCTTGGCAACACTAGCGACTTTTAAAAAAAATGTATATTGATATGCTATATAGTTTCAAAGTCATGTTAGGTCACCGAGGTCAAGTCAGGTCAAGCTCATGACAGGTTAATGGAACCAAACTTGATCAACTGGTATGTTGTCATAAATGCACTACTGTTTGTCATTTGTACTGTTTGTCATTGAGTTTCCATACTTTATTCATGTACTTCACTCCTTTCTTCGCGAAGCCGATTGCGCCGAGCTGCCCGACGGAGCAGTCGGGCGGGCGGCCCGGTTCCGGTAACTGGAACAGGTAACTGACCTGATAAAGTGCTGCTATATAGGTGACCTGAGGCCAAATGTCGGGTCTAGCATCTGTATTGCATCATTACTAATGTCCAAAACATCATTGATTCCCATTTTGTAGCATTTAAACACAATCACAGCGATCCATAACAATGACAAGCCAAGCCACGCAAAACAAGAAAATTTTGACAAATGTGACCTCATTTGACCTTGAAGATATTGACCTAAGATCATACAATTTGTACACAATAGAGTTCACTACCGTACCCATCCACCCTGTGAATGTCGTTCCTCCAGCTTTAATAGGAGCCAAGATCTTAGGGGGGGCGGAATCCGCCCCCCTCCAGTGCGCGTAATTTTCAGAGGCCCTCCAGGGCACGTGTTAATGAGTCCCAGCATTCTGAGCGCCCTGTTCCTAGCTGAGCTACATTGTTTTTATGCTTTAAGGTCTTTTGAAACCAACACACCTAAGTCCCTTTCCTCTTCAATAACATCCAGTTCCCTCCCTCCCATTGTATATCTGAAAGTCTCACCTCCAGACCCCAGATGCATAACCTTACACTTGTCATAGTTGAAAGACATCTGCCATTGATCAGCCCACTTTTTTATGTCCTCCAAGTCTAGTTGAATGAGTCTGGTCGCAGTAGAACTCGCGTCTGGCTACGCTGGTACAACATTGATTCCTGAATATCTTTCAAAATGAAAATGACGCCACGAGAACGGTGTTTGTCTTGAGTCCCTGCAGGTGTACTGGAGACCAGTGTACGAGACCACTGGAGACCAGTGTACGAGACCACTGGAGACCAGTGTACGAGACCACTGGAGACCAGTGTACGAGACCACTGGAGACCAGTGTACGAGACCACTGGAGACCAGTGTACGAGACCACTGGAGACAGCCGTGTACGAGACCACTGGAGACCAGTGTACGAGACCACTGTAGACCAGTGTACGAGACCACTGTAGACCAGTGTACGAGACCACTGTAGACCAGTGTACGAGACCACTGGAGACCAGTGTACGAGACCACTGGAGACCAGTGTACGAGACCACTGGAGACCAGTGTACGAGACCACTGGAGACCAGTGTACGAGACCACTGGAGACCAGTGTACGAGACCACTGGAGACCAGTGTACGAGACCACTGGAGACCAGTGTACGAGACCATGGAGACCAGTGTACGAGACCACTGGAGACCAGTGTACGAGACCACTGGAGACCAGTGTACGAGACCACTGGAGACCAGTGTACGAGACCACTGGAGACCAGTGTACGAGACCACTGGAGACCAGTGTACGAGACCACTGGAGACCAGTGTACGAGACCACTGTAGACCAGTGTACGAGACCACTGGAGACAAGCGTACGAGACCACTGGAGACAAGCGTACGAGACCACTGGAGACCAGTGTACGAGACCACTGGAGACCAGTGTACGAGACAGTGGACGCCGACGGTAAACTTCAGAGCTCGGGAGTGTCTGCAATAACGACATTGAGCGTGTGGGGCGGGGATGGCCGAGTGGTTAAGGTGTTGAGATCTGGGTACCAATGATCCCGGGTTCAACACTCACACCGCTCGGGACAATCCCGCGGCCCACCGGCGAAAGTGTGGGCGGCGCCATTAGTCGTGAATGTGCATAAAGTGTATCGTGAATCACTCAATAAATAAACTGCAGCCGGACATGCGGGTGAAGATCCCACCCCCGCCCCCAATGGGGGTGAGATCCACCCCCCATTGGGTGAAGATCCCACCCCCGCCCCCAATGGGGGTGCACCGCCAGTTTTGAGCTGGAGCCCGCGACCCTCCCTGAACTATCAGCAGCGGTATGCCGCGTGAGCAGTTTACGCGCTGCTGGTGCCGATGGAGTGCCACTACGCGCTGTGCGCCGTTGCTGTGATACCATTGGACCGCTGCTGCTGCATGTTATTAATGCAACAGTTGCTAGCCATGCGTTTCCGACCACTTGGCGCTTCTGTCATCCCGCTGCACAAATATGGGGACTGTGGCAAGGCAAGCAACTATAGGCCAATTTCACTGCTATCAATTAGGCCCTAAATCACTGAGCATGTCGTGTGTACTCAATTGCCAGTGTATTTAGCAGGGAATCACATTCTCAGCGACCGCTAGTAGGCATACCATCGCGGCCACTATGTGGAGAGCGCTGGCTCATGGATAAATTGCAAGATCGACAGCGGCATGCTCGCGTCGGTAACTCAGTTCGATTTAAGCAAGGCGTTCGACAGTGTCGACCACGCCATCCTCCTACTGAAGGCATGGTGCGGAATTCCATCTCACTGGCTTAACAGCTGTCTGTGCGACTGCAACCCGGTGACGCGTGGTGTCTCAGAGGGTAACCGGACAAATGTACGCATGGAAATACGTACATTTACAATACATATGCATATACATGCGTATGCATACGTACGCATACAAATATATCCCAGGCTACATCTTCCCAGCATCGAAAATACAACTCCGTCTCACCTCTGTCTCTCAGCTACATCTTACCTGCATCGACCGTCCAGTCGTGTCTGGGTCGAGCCGAGCGCGAGAAGGGTACCAGTCGATCATGGGGGAAGGGGGCAACGCCCCGGTCTGACATTGACTGACATTGCAACACACTGCGCAGGAAGGGGTCCGGTCGTCGCACTCCAGACCAGCCCCCTGCCCCACATGCGCCGCATGGTACAGTGGTGACAGGTCTGCCATTGACTGACATTGCAACACACTGCGCAGGAAGGGGTCACGGTCGTCGCACGTGTGTCCAGACCAGCCCCCTGCCCCACAATGCGCCGACACGTGTGTCACAATGGTGACACGTGTGTCACAATGATGGAACACGTGTGTCACAATGGTGACACGTGTGTCACAATGGTGACACGTGTGTCACAATGGTGACACGTGTGTCACAATGGTGACACGTGTGTCACAATGGTGATACGTGTGTCACAATGAAGACACGTGTGTTACAATGGTGACACGTGTGTCACAATGAAGACACGTGTGTCACAATGATGGCACGTGTGTCACAATGGTGACATGTGTGTCACAATGGTGACACGTGTGTCACAATGGTGACACGTGTGTCACAATGGTGATACTGTGTCACAATGAAGACACGTGTGTTACAATGGTGACACGTGTGTCACAATGAAGACACGTGTGTCACAATGATGACACGTGTGTCACAATGGTGACACGTGTGTCACAATGAAGACACGTGTGTCACAATGAAGACACGTGTGTCACAATGGTGACACGTGTGTCACAATGGTGACATGTGTGTCACAATGATGACACGGTGTCACAATGGTGACACGTGTGTTACAATGGTGACATGTGTGTCACAATGATGACACGTGTGTCACCATTGTGACACACGTGTGTCACAATGGTGACACGTGTGTCACAATGGTGACACGTGTGTCACAATGGTGCACACGTGTGTCACAATGGTGACACACGTGTGTCACAATGATGACACGTGTGTCACAATGGTGACACGTGTGTCACAATGGTGACACACGTGTGTCACAATGGTGACACACGTGTGTCACAATGGTGACACGTGTGTCACAATGATGACACGTGTGTCACAATGATGACACGTGTGCCACAATGATGACACGTGTGTCACAATGATGACACGTGTGTCACAATGGTGACACGTGTGTCACAATGGTGACACGTGTGTCACAATGGTGACACGTGTGTCACAATGGTGACACGTGTGTCACAATGATGACACGTGTGTCACAATGGTGACACACGTGTGTCACAATGGTGACACGTGTGTCACAATGGTGACACGTGTCACAATGATGACACGTGTGTCACAATGATGACACGTGTGTCACCATTGTGACACGTGTCATCATTGTGACACGTGTCACAATGATGACGCGTGTGTCACAATGATGACACGTGTGTCACAATGATGACTGGTGTGTCACAATGGTGACACGTGTGTCACAATGATGACACGTGTGTCACAATGATGACACGTGTGTCACAATGATGACACGTGTGTCACAATGATGACACGTGTGTCACAATGATGACACGTGTGTCACAATGATGACACGTGTGTCACAATGATGACACGTGTGTCACAATGATGACACGTGTGTCACAATGATGACTGGTGTGTCACAATGGTGACACGTGTGTCACAATGATGACACGTGTGTCACAATGGTGACACGTGTGTCACAATGATGACACGTGTGTCACAATGATGACACGTGTGTCACAATGATGACTGGTGTGTCACAATGGTGACACGTGTGTCACAATGATGACACGTGTGTCACAATGATGACACGTGTGTCACAATGATGACACGTGTGTCACAATGATGACTGGTGTGTCACAATGGTGACACGGTGTCACAATGATGACACGTGCGTCACAATGATGACACGTGTGTCACAATTATGACACGTGTGTCACAATGATGACACGTGTGTCACAATGATGACTGGTGTGTCACAATGGTGACACGTGTGTCACAATGATGACACGTGTGTCACAATGGTGACACGTGTGTCACAATGATGACTGGTGTGTCACAATGGTGACACGTGTGTCACAATGATGACACGTGTGTCACAATGGTGACACGTGTGCCACAATGATGACACGTGTGTCACAATGATGACTGGTGTGTCACAATGGTGACACGTGTGTCACAATGATGACACGTGTGTCACAATGGTGGCACGTGTGTCACAATGATTACACGTGTGTCACAATGATGACACGTGTGTCACAATGGTGACACGTGTGTCACAATGGTGACACGTGTGTCACAATGGTGACACGTGTGTCACAATGGTGACACGTGTGTCACAATGGTGACACGTGTGTCACAATGAGGACACACGTGTGTCACAATGGTGACACGTGTGTCACAATGAGGACACACGTGTGTCACAATGGTGACACGTGTGTCACAATGAGGACACACGTGTGTCACAATGGTGACACGTGTGTCACAATGATGACACGTGTGTCACAATGATGACACACGTGTGTCACAATGGTGACACGTGTGTCACAATGATGACACGTGTGCCACAATGATGACACGCGTGTCACAATGATGACACGTGTGTCACAATGGTGACACGTGTGTCACAATGGTGACACGTGTGTCACAATGGTGACACGTGTGTCACAATGATGACACGTGTGTCACAATGATGACACGTGTGTCACAATGGTGACACGTGTCACAATGGTGACACGGGTGTCACAATGGTGACACGTGTGTCACAATGGTGACACGTGTGTCACAATGGTGACACGTGTGTCACAATGATGACACGTGTGTCACAATGGTGACACGTGTGTCACAATGGTGACACGCGTGTCACAATGATGACACGTGTGTCACCATTGTGACACGTGTGTCACCATTGTGACACGTGTGTCACAATGATGACACGTGTGTCACAATGGTGACACGTGTGTCACAGTGATGACACGTGTGTCACAATGGTGACACGTGTGTCACAATGATGACACGTGTGTCACAATGGTGACACGTGTGTCACAATGGTGACACGTGTGCCACAATGATGACACGTGTGTCACAATGGTGACACGTGTGTCACAATGGTGACACGTGTGTCACAATGATGACACGTGTGTCACAATGGTGACACGTGTGTCGCAATGATGACACGTGTGTCACAATGGTGACACGTGTGTCACAATGGTGACACCATTGTGACACGTGTGTCACAATGGTGACACGTGTGTCACAATGATGACACGTGTGTCACAATGGTGACACGTGTATCACAATGGTGACACGCGTGTCACAATGATGACACGTGTGTCCAATTGTGACACGGTGTCACCATTGTGACACGTGTGTCACAATGATGACACGTGTGTCACAATGGTGACACGTGTGTCACAATGATGACACGTGTGTCACAATGGTGACACGTGTGTCACAATGGTGACACGTGTGTCACAATGGTGACACGTGTGTCACAATGATGACACGTGTGTCACAATGGTGACACGTGTGTCACAATGATGACACGTGTGTCACAATGGTGACACGTATGTCACAATGGTGACACGTGTGTCACAATGATGACACGTGTGTCACAATGGTGACACGTGTGTCACAATGATGACACGTGTGTCACAATGATGACACGTGTGTCACAATGATGACTGGTGTGTCACAATGGTGACACGTGTGTCACAATGATGACACGTGTGTCACAATGGTGACACGTGTGTCACAATGATGACACGTGTGTCACAATGATGACTGGTGTGTCACAATGGTGACACGTGTGTCACAATGATGACACGTGTGTCACAATGGTGACACGTGTGTCACAATGGTGACACGTGTGTCACAATGATGACACGTGTGTCACAATGATGACACGTGTGTCACAATGGTGACACGTGTGTCACAATGGTGACACGTGTGTCACAATGGTGACACGTGTGTCACAATGGTGACACGTGTGTCACAATGAGGACACACGTGTGTCACAATGGTGACACGTGTGTCACACTGAGGACACACGTGTGTCACAATGGTGACACGTGTGTCACAATGAGGACACACGTGTGTCACAATGGTGACACGTGTGTCACAATGATGACACGTGTGTCACAATGATGACACGTGTGTCACAATGGTGACACGTGTGTCACAATGATGACACGTGTGTCACAATGATGACACGTGTGTCACAATGATGACACGTGTGTCACAATGGTGACACGTGTGTCACAATGGTGACACGTGTGTCACAATGGTGACACGTGTGTCACAATGGTGACACGTGAGTCATAATGGTGACACGTGTGTCACAATGAGGACACACGTGTGTCACAATGATGACACGTGTGTCACAATGAGGACACACGTGTGTCACAATGGTGACACGTGTGTCACAATGAGGACACACGTGTGTCACAATGATGACACGTGTGTCACAATGATGACACGTGTGCCACAATGGTGACACGTGTGTCACAATGAGGACACGTGTGTCACAATGGTGACACGTGTGTCACAATGGTGACACGTGTGTCACAATGGTGACACGTGTGTCACAATGGTGACACGTGTGTCACAATGGTGACACGTGTGTCACAATGGTGACACGTGTGTCACAATGGTGACACGTGTGTCACAATGATGACACGTGTGTCACAATGATGACACGTGTGTCACAATGGTGACACGTGTGTCACAATGGTGACACGGGTGTCACAATGGTGACACGTGTGTCACAATGGTGACACGTGTGTCACAATGATGACACGTGTGTCACAATGATGACACGTGTGTCACAATGGTGACACGTGTGTCACAATGATGACACGTGTGTCACAATGATGACACGTGTGTCACAATGGTGACACGTGTGTCACAATGGTGACACGCGTGTCACAATGATGACACGTGTGTCACAATGGTGACACGTGTGTCACAATGATGACACGTGTGTCACAATGGTGACACGTGTGTCACAATGATGACACGTGTGTCAAAATGGTGACACGTGTGTCACAATGATGACACGTGTGTCACAATGGTGACACGTGTGTCACAAGGGTGACACGTGTGTCACAATGATGACACGTGTGTCACAATGGTGACACGTGTGTCACAATGGTGACACGTGTGTCACAATGATGACACGTGTGTCACAATGGTGACACGTGTGTCACAATGATGACACGTGTGTCACAATGGTGACACGTGTGTCACAATGGTGACACCATTGTGACACGTGTGTCACAATGGTGACACGTGTGTCACAATGATGACACGTGTGTCACAATGGTGACACGTGTGTCACAATGGTGACACGCGTGTCACAATGATGACACGTGTGTCACCATTGTGACACGTGTGTCACCATTGTGACACGTGTGTCACAATGATGACACGTGTGTCACAATGATGACACGTGTGTCACAATGATGACACACGTGTGTCACAATGGTGACACGTGTGTCACAATGATGACACGTGTGTCACAATGGTGACACGTGTGTCACAATGATGACACGTGTGTCACAGTGATGACACGTGTGTCACAATGGTGACACGTGTGTCACAATGGTGACACGTGTGTCACAATGGTGACACGTGTGTCACAATGATGATACGTGTGTCACAATGGTGACACGTGTGTCACAATGATGACACGTGTGTCACAATGGTGACACGTATGTCACAATGGTGACACGTGTGTCACAATGATGACACGTGTGTCACAATGGTGACACGTGTGTCACAATGATGACACGTGTGTCACAATGGTGACACGTGTGTCACAATGGTGACACGTGTGTCACAATGGTGACACGTGTGTCACAATGGTGACACGTGTGTCACAATGATGACACGTGTGTCACAATGATGACACGTGTGTCACAATGATGACACGTGTGTCACAATGATGACACGTGTGTCACAATGGTGACACGTGTGTCACAATGATGACACGTGTGTCACAATGATGACACGTGTGTCACAATGGTGACACGTGTGTCACAATGGTGACACGTGTGTCACAATGGTGACACGTGTGTCACAATGATGACACGTGTGTCACAATGGTGACACGTGTGTCACAATGGTGACACGTGTGTCACAATGATGACACGTGTGTCACAATGGTGACACGTGTGTCACAATGGTGACACGTGTGTCACAATGGTGACACGTGTGTCACAATGGTGACACGTGTGTCACAATGATGACACGTGTGTCACAATGGTGACACGTGTGTCACAATGATGACACGTGTGTCACAATGGTGACACGTGTGTCACAATGGTGACACGTGTGTCACAATGATGACACGTGTGTCACAATGGTGACACGTGTGTCACAATGGTGACACGTGTGTCACAATGGTGACACGTGTGTCACAATGGTGACACGTGTGTCACAATGGTGACACGTGTGTCACAATGGTGACACGTGTGTTGTCACAATGGTGACACGTGTGTCACAATGATGACACGTGTGTCACAATGATGACACGTGTGTCACAATGATGACACGTGTGTCACAATGATGACACGTGTGTCACAATGGTGACACGTGTGTCACAATGAACTGTGTACAATGGTGACACGTGTGTCACAATGGTGACACGTGTGTCACAATGGTGACACGTGTGTCACAATGGTGACACGTTTGTCACAATGGTGACACGTTTGTCACAATGGTGACACGTGTGTCACAATGATGACACGTGTGTCACAATGGTGACACGTGTGTCACAATGGTGACACGTGTGTCACAATGGTGACACGTGTGTCACAATGGTGACACGTGTGTCACAATGATGACACGTGTGTCACAATGGTGACACGTGTGTCACAATGGTGACACGTGTGTCACAATGGTGACACGTGTGTCACAATGATGACACGTGTGTCACAATGGTGACACGTGTGTCACAATGATGACACGTGTGTCACAATGGTGACACGTGTGTCACAATGATCTTGTGTCAATGGTGACACGTGTGTCACAATGGTGACACGTTGTCACAATGATGACACGTGTGTCACAATGATGACACGTGTCACAATGGTGACACGTGTGTCACAATGGTGACACGTGTGTCACAATGATGACACGTGTGTCACAATGATGACACGTGTGTCACAATGGTGACACGTGTGTCACAATGGTGACACGTGTGTCACAATGATGACACACGTGTCACCATTGTGACACACGTGTCACAATGGTGACACGTGTGTCACAATGGTGACACGTGTGTCACAATGGTGACACGTGTGTCACAATGGTGACACGTGTGTCACAATGGTGACACCCGACTGCGTCATGGCGCAATGCCGCCGCCACACGTTCCAGGTCGAGGTCAGCCCGTCGGCAGGGACGGTGACGGTCGACTGTCTGGGATCCGCCCGGAGCCAGGATTAGAGCATACAGTAGAGCCAGACGCATTCCAAAAGAGAGGTCCGAAATTAACTTCGTTACAAATATTTGTACATTTGATTAGGTAGAAGTGCCATAGGCACAATTGCTCTTACGTATATTTGCGCTTACGTACATTTGCGCTTACGTACATTTGCGCTTACGTACATTTGCGCTTGCATACTTTTGCGCATACATACATCTGCCATACGTACTTTGCGAATACGTACATTTGCGCTTACGTACATTTGCGCTTACGTACATTTGCGCTTGCATACTTTTGCGCATACATACATCTGCTCTTGCGTACATATACCATGCGAACTTTTGTGCATACGTACATTTGCTTATGCATGTGCGAAAGTACGTACATTCGGCTGCGTACATTTGTATTACGTACATTTACTCTCACTGAGCACACACTACATTTGCTCACTTGCACATACATGTGTCCTAGAATCGGCTCAGAGACTCGCACAATCAGATTTGAAGTCCCACAAAGCTCCATAATGGGGCCCATTATCCAGATAGTGATAGCTTGCTCGAACTCAAAATTCGCCTTGAGGAGTCTCCGACACCGGTGCACAACTGACTGAAAAATAACTGAAAGTGAACGCGACAAACCTGGCTTCATCCTTCTTGGCACAAAACAGTGAGTGAAATAGCATCCACATTTCCATTTGATTTTTCTGGCAGCCATTTTAGATCTACCGAAGCAGGACAACCATCGGGCATCACATTTGGCGGGTCGCTGACCTGGGCTCAGCACGTCTCCACAGCTGTGCGCAGGCTCTACCGCATCTTCTTTTCCTTTGAACAAATTTCGACGCCAATTTGCCACCGAAACTCTCATCAACATCACCAAGGGCCATGTTTTTCCACATCATCTATTTCTTACCTGTCTGGGGTGCAGTCACCTGTCCGCAGCTGAATCGGATTCAAAATATGATTGGCTTCACAGCACGGGTGATGCGTGCCCGCGGCGCCAAGACCACATCACGCCTGTCCTCAAATCATTGAACTGGTCGCCAATCGAGGAGACCATATATTTATTCGATGGTTCACGACGCATTTTATGCACATTCACCGCTCATGGCGCCGCCCACACTGTTTCGCCGATGAGCCGCGGGATTGGGAAATGTCCCGAGCTGTGCGAGTGTTGAACACGGGAACTTTGGTACCCAGAGCTGAACACTTTAACCACTCGGCCATCACCGCTCCAGTCGTGGGGACCAAATCACGCCCATCCTCAAATCACCGAACTGGTCGCCAATCGATGACCTTGCAATGGAACATGCCCGCACCAAGGTATATCGTGCCCTGAAAGGCACTAAGGTCCCTGCATGCATACGGTCTATGTCTATATGGCCATCCGATGTCGTTGTGCGAGACCCCCGCCCAACACAGACGGCGCGGTTCCACTCCCACATGGTGCAAAGCCGCCTCTCCCTATTGACTGGTGCTCGGGCGACTATGCTAGTGGTCACTGAGCCTCGTTAATGTTTGCCGTGTCGCGGTTTATAGACATGTAGGCCACACAAGTGCCGACCGGCACTGCCACTGGACCGGCATATCGTCCGACCACTCAGAAGACCACTTCGACAGCGGTGATTACGAGACAATCGGCTCGGCTATTGCAACCAATGCAGGCCGCTCGAGCTGTGCAGCCAATGCAGGCCGCAGCGACAACGAGATCCGTCCAACTGCTGCCGAGCTGTTGCCGAGTGCGCTGCTGCTGCTGAGCTACTGCCAAGTGCACTGGTCGGGGAGCGGTGACTGCGGCTGTGTTACACTGGTCGGGGAGCGGTGACTGCGGCTGTGTTACACTGGTCGGGGAGCGGTGACTGCGGCTGTGTTACACTGGTCGGGGAGCGGTGACTGCGGCTGTGTTGTACTGGTCGGGGAGCGGTGACTGCGGCTGTGTTACACTGGCCGGGGAGCGGTGACTGCGGCTGTGTTACACTGGCCGGGGAGCGGTGACTGCGGCTGTGTTACACTGGTCGGGGAGCGGTGACTGCGGCTGTGTTACACTGGTCGGGGAGCGGTGACTGCGGCTGTGTTACACTGGTCGGGGAGCGGTGACTGCGGCTGTGTTCACTGGTCGGAGCGGTACTGGCTTTTCGCCGGGGAGCGTGACTGCGGCTTTTACACTGGCCGGGGAGCGGTGACTGGCTTTTAACTGGTCGGGGAGCGGTGACTGGGCTGTGTTACACTGGTCGGGGAGCGGTGACTGCGGCTGTGTTACACTGGCCGGGGAGCGGTGACTGCGGCTGTGTTACACTGGTCGGGGAGCGGTGACTGCGGCTGTGTTGTACTGGCCGGGGAGCGGTGACTGCGGCTGTGCTGTACTGGTCGGGGAGCGGTGACTGCGGCTGTGTTACACTGGTCGGGGAGCGGTGACTGCGGCTGTGTTTACGGCGTCGCCCCTGGCCGCTGACGTCTATGTGTACCCTGCGGCGGTGACTGCGGTTGTTCTGGTGGGGGGTCTGCGGCTGTGCTGACTGGTCGGGGAGCGGTGACTGCGGCTGTGCTGTACTGGTCGGGGAGCGGTGACTGCGGCTGTGCTGTACTGGTCGGGGCGGTGACTGCGGTGTGTTGTACTGGTGGGAGCGGTACTGCGGCTTGTTACACTGGGGGGGGTGACTGCGGCTGCTGTACTGTGTACTCTGGGTACTGTTGTGTACTTGGAGCGGTGACTGCGGCTGTTTACTGGTCGCGTGACTGGCTTCTGCACTGGCCGGGAGCGGTGACTGGGCGTGCTTACTGGTGGGGAGCGGTACTGCGGTGTGCTGTACTGGTCGGGAGCGGTGACTGCGGCTGTGTTACACTGGCCGGGGAGCGGTACTGCGGCTGTTTACTGGCCGGCGTGACTGGCTTTACTGGTGGTACGGCCGTGTGACTGGCCGGGGAGCGGTGACTGCGGCTGTGCTGTACTGGTCGGGGAGCGGTGACTGCGGCTGTGCTGTACTGGCCGGGGAGCGGTGACTGCGGCTGTGTTACACTGGCCGGAGCGGTACTGCGGCTTGTTACTGGTGGAGCGTGACTGGGTGTGTTGTACTGGCTGGGAGCGTGACTGCTGTGCTGACTGTGGGGCGGTGACTGCGGTTGTACACTGTGGGGCGGGACTGCGGCTTTTGTACTGGTGGGGAGCGGTGACTGCGGCTGTGCTGCACGGCCGGGGAGCGGTGACTGCGGCTGTGTTAACTGGTCGGGGAGCGGTGACTGCGGCTGTGCTGTACTGGTCGGGGAGCGGGCTGGCTGTGTGTACTGGTCGGGCGTACCGTGTGTGTTTCTTTTACTGGTCGGGGAGCGGTGACTGCGGCTGTGTTACACTGGTCGGAGCGTGACTGCGGCTGTGTTGTACTGGCGGGAGGGTGAGCGGCTTGCTACTGGCTACTGCCTTTCACTGTCGCGTGACTGCGGCTGTGTTTCTGGGGAGCGGTGACTGCGCTGCCGGGTGACTGCGGCTGTGTACTGGTCGGGAGCGGTGACTGCTCTGCCGGGGGCGGTGACTGCGGCTGTGCTGTACTGGTCGGGGAGCGGTGACTGCGGCTGTGCTGTACTGGTCGGGGAGCGGTGACTGCGGCTGTGTATAATATATAACTAAATAGCATATATATATATATATATATATATATATATATAATATATATGTGTGTGTGTGTGTGTGTGTGTGTGTAAACATAGTATGTGAATTTATATAAACGACGGAAGGTTCATGTAATATTTTCACGTACATATTCAAACCAATTATGGAGTGAAACGTATTTATCGTGCACGAACAAGAATACATTCATGATATCACCTGCGATCTCACGAATACATCCTGGAAGGAATATTCACTTCACATGATTTGTTCGTCTGCTGTTGCTTCAAACCGGCGTTCTTGTTATCGTTGGTGAAAGCCCAAACCAGGGCCGGAACATATCGAGAGTGTGCCGGCTTGATGTACAGCGAGCTAAAAATCAAGATTCTATAATCTTGGATTTTGATTCGAGCAATTTGAAATCACACCTTCGTGTCCTCCGTTGCCTTCACTTCTGTGTCGACTGGGACAAATGTTTAGTTTGGCGTCACGGACCATTGCGGCGTACTTGGTAAGCGAGACTGCGGCTCAGGGGATCTGCACAAGCGGGTTCAGGCAGGCGATGACATGGGAGCCATGCTCCCATATAACGAGGCCAAGTGCACACGTATGCATGCTGTGCGCAAACCGACTAATGTGTCCAAATAACCGTGCATTATATATTTATTGACTTCGATGAACCTACTCATACCTTACTAACTACCAAAATCCGGTGCTTCTCGTTCTTGTTTGAGAATCGACGGTGAACCACGAGTTTAAGATTCGTTTCTGGTTCTGCAAATGACAAAGGAGGCATCGTGACTGTGTTACAATATTCGAGACCTACCTTTGGCACGCTTGTTAATAACAACATTATTGGTGGTCGTATCCGTACCTAAGTACATTTCGCAACCTAGTATTCGATAGTGGTTGAATGCATGGTTCGATTTGTGAACATTATGGAAAGTTTTACTATCAGTCATGCTGGGGATTCTGGGAGAGTTTTCAGAGCCAGGTAATACGCTCAGTGTGGGTGTATTCCCGTGGTTTCTGTGGTTAGTAGTTTGAGCTTGCGCTGACCGCGTTTTATCACCTTGGACCGTGGTGGAAATACATGTTTGCTTGTGAAAACGAATGCATCGTTCTCTCCCGATACTTCAATACCATGGGAGTTAGGCTGCCATATATGTGTATCGGCAGTTGTTTTGTTTCCTGTTGTTGCGTGATGCGACAAACCGCCACCACCTGGGCGGCATTTTCCTTCTGGCTCCCACCTAACAGCCTGGCTGTTATCAGACCCTGGAGCTGCCCAAGCTGCCAGTGCCGGACTTGGAACACACGCTGCAGCGCTACCAGATGACCTTGGAGCCGCTGCTGACGTCAGACGCCGCTGCCGAACTGAAGCAGCTGGTGAAGGATTTCTCTGCCGCCGACGGCGACGGCCCAATCCTACAGCAGGGCCTGCTGCGCAAATGGGAGAACGAAAACAACTGGGTGAGTGGGGATGAAACAAACCGGGGGGGGGGGGGGAATAGTGCTGTTAAAAATAGCATAGCAATGCTATAATATCAGCAAATACAGATTTGATGACACAATTTACTTCATAGGGAGGGTGATAAGTTTCACGCCTCCACAAAGAGCTTCCTCCAATGCATAGTTTGGCACAAAGGTCTCTAATTATGTCCTCTGTACATATTAAGCGAATGGTCAGCACTGACAGAGCGATGTCATCATCATGTGCGGTGATCTTAATTGTGACCAGAAGAAGACTCGCCATGATCGTGGTCGTCTGCGTCTTGAGGAATTTTTGCGTGATTACTCCTTGTGCCAAACCGTCACTTCATCAACGTATACCACGGGTTCACTGTTGGATGTTTGCATCGTTCAAAACCGCGATGTTGTTAAAGAATACCGTACTAGTCACTGTCATTTTAGTCCTCATTCCTATGTGTCTACTCGCGTAAACGTGCCTCGTAGCAGATGCAAGCCAACTGTTGTGCGCTCTCGATGTATTAAGCGGATTGAAATGGGATCATTTCTTCACGATTTACACAGTGCTGACTGGGGGGGGGGAGTTTATAATTATCCGACTGTCTGCGACAAATGGCGCAACTTTTGACGACGTTTTTACCTATTCTCAACTCGCACGCACCAGAGCGAAATGTCACCATTCGCAGCCCCATTGCACCTCCGGTCACCGTTGACACGAAAGCGCTCATGGCCCGGCGCCGTCAGGTGTTGCGTGACGGAGGGAGGGAATCAACGGGATATCGCGAGCTCAACCGAGCTGTCAGGTCCGCCATCCGCCGCGACACACGCTCCGACATCACAAAGCGGATACACGAACAGGGGGCACACACGGTCTGGCGTAATTTGCGGGCCGTCATAGCCAGCAAAAAGACAACCCAGAAGGTCCAGCCCCAGCTATCAGGCGATGACCTGAACGCCTACTTTGTATCTGTGGGACCGAAGATAGCTGCCGAAATCGCTGCACTCGGCGAAGTCCCGGTCCTTGACTGCCGCCTGCCACGTGTCGGCGCCTGCGCGTTTGTTTTATTGCCTACTAACCTCACTACACTACGTCGAACTATCCTCACCATGCGCAGCTCAGCAGCGCGCGGATCGGATGGCCTTTGTATCCGCGCACTTAAGTTGAGTTACCCAGCTATCGGTGACGTCCTACTACACATCATCAACGCCTCCCTAACTCAGTCTGAATTCCCTGATTCCTGGAAACATTCCATTATCCACCCCATCCACAAGTCTGGCGATCCAGCAGACCCATCTAATGTCCGGCCCATCTCAATCATACTGGTCATTTCCAAAGTGGTAGAGAGGGTGGTGCAGAAGCAGCTCTACCACTACCTCTCCTACAACCATCTCTTGTCTGCCTCCCAGCAAGGTTTCCGACCCCATCACTCCACGGAAACAGCGCTCCTATCAGTCACCGACCGAATCCTCACTGCCACCGATAGTGGGGAGATTGTTATGCCTGGTAGACCTCAGCAAATGCTTTGACACCATAGACCACGACATTTTACTGCGAAAACTCAGTCTATACGGCGTCGAAACCTCCTGGTTTGAGTCTTACCTCCGCGGTCACACTCAGAGCGTAACATTGACGGGCTCAGGGGTATCACAGCAACGGGCGAACACCATGGGTGTTTTCCAGGGGTCGGCCTTGGGGCCTTTGCTGTTCAGCGTCTTCGCGAATGATATGACGTTGTTTTCACCGGAAGGCAACGTCGTGCAATATGCGGACGACACCCAGGTGCTGGTCACCGGCAGGAAAAACGAACTCCCAGCGCTCATCTCCCATATGGAGAGCATTCTCGGCTCTTTAGACGTTTGGTTCCGCGCGAACGCCCTCAAGGTTAACGCGACGAAAACTCAGTTGATTACCTTCGGAAGCCGCCAAAATCTGCGCAACCTCCCAAATTTTCAAGTCACCTTCCGTGACGCACCCCTCGAGCCTTGTAGCGAGGTTAAAAATCTGGGTATCACTTTCGACCAAACTCTGTCGTGGGACGCTCACGTATCTCACGTCAGCCGCTGCTGCACAGGCACCCTGGCCGGCCTCTCCCATGCCCGCAACCTCATACCAGACGGCATGATCACCACACTCGTCACGGCCCTTGTCCTCTCGCACGTCAGATACTGCATTTCGGTATATGGCAATGGCACAAAAAGGAACATGCATAAAATCCAAAAAATTTTGAACTTTGGCCCACGAGTTATATTTGGCCGTCGTAAATTTGACCATGTGTCTGACTTGCGGGAGAGGCTGGGCTGGCCGACTACCCAACAACTTGCCAACATCAGCACGCTCAGCCTGGCTCACAGGCTCATGACGCGTGGCGAGCCGGAAACACTCGCATCTGGCTTCAGGAAGAACATCTCAGTCCGAGAGCGGAACACACGGCAAGACCAGCTGCTTCATGTTCCTCGCTCAAAGACTGAGACTGGGAAGCGGCGCTGCTTGTGCAGAGCGCCTGATATGTACAACCGGCTCCCAGCTGAGCTCACTGAACTGACACCGCAACAATTTACGCGCGCCGTTAGGCGGCACCTGCTGGCTAGGCAACCTGACAGCCCCGCGTCTTAGACACACTATGTATTTGACTGTTCTGCATGTATGTTTTTGACCATGTTTTTACTCCGGAGCAATATTGTGAGACAGACGTATGTGTGTATTTGACTGCTTGCATGTATGTTTTCGACTGTAAGTTTCATGTTTTTGTTTTTACTCCTTTACCCATGACTCGGGGCTTAATAGCCACTGCAATAGTGGATCACCCTATGCGTGTAATACAATACAATACGATGGCAGCTGAAGCAACAGATATGACTTGTCAGACGGCTGTGCATGGGCATCAAATTCATCCTGCACGAATGAAGCATGGCAAACCTGAAAAACTAAGAAATATTATATCTATAATAGCAGTTTCCCTTCCTCCTGCAGTTATTGCAAATGCAAAAAAACGGGCGTTTTTCCTCTTATTCGGCCGTTTTCGATAAGAGCTAACTTGTGTCACAGCTTGCCCTTTCCTCCATCATTGGCTTGTGTAGGGGTGGCGGCTCTGCCGTCGGTGGGGTGTGGGGGTGGTGGCTTCGGTGGCTTGGCGGGTGTGGGGTGTTTGGGTGTGTGGGGTGTGTTGGGGTGTGTGAGTGTGTGAAACTGGGGAGGCTGCGTGACAATTTGGGCTCTATCTTTACTGAGAACACTTTAGCAAGGCTGAGCATGAGCTGACTCTTGACTTATACAGGGCTAATTAAAACTGAGCTAACTGACTCCATTGCTGATTATACATATGTCAGGGGTGTGTTGTGCTGTGTTTCCCCGCCACCTCCACCACACATTCCCCAAACCCCAGCCGGCTTGATGTTGTTTGAGCTACCGTCCCTAACACGAATTTATATGTGTGCGAGGTCAAAGTTTTGGGAACACCATATAGGTAAATGAGTGCGTCTAGCCAAATTAGAAAGATTACGTTGTATTTAGAAAAAAATATGATAAGGCAATTTGCCCTTGGTTACAATGAAATGTTCCGAGATGGGACTTTTGGATGCTAATAGTAGTATAATTTTGTACAATGTACCGCACGAAATAGGTGCCTGTGATTGAGCCCCAAGCGGCTTCCGCTGGTCCTTAAAGCTACCTAACACACATTCATTCTCCTCATTCACTTCACATTCGTTCGTCCCATTCATTCTTTCCTTATTAATTAATGAAATGCTTGGTCCCCAAATTTGACTCCCTCCCCCCCTTCAGCGGTACACAAACACATATATCGCGGACCATTGCTCTTTTTGTGGTATATTGGCCGAATATGTAAATCTTCCACTGCCATCATAGGTGGTCTCGCCATTATGGACAGTGTTCCTCGCCTGGATGAAGGCTTAATGCTACGAGGGGGGCTCATCGTACTGGCTCCGAGGGCTTATACAAGTGCTCTGGTATCTTTGACTGACCTACCCTAGCTTTAAATGAAAGGTCGGTGCCGCGCCGGGCCTTATCCGCCGTATACTGATACTGTGCGACCAGGTAAACGTGCTCACGAGCGGGCACGGATCCCTACCACGTTGGGCACGTCCCCTGGCCGTCTTTATAACCTAGCCTGCCCTACCCTTTCAGCCTCGGGGCTTATGGCACGCCAAATCCGTCCGACCTTCCCCCCGCCCCGAAGGCTACACGGTTCCGTGCCGAAACGTATAGCGAACGGGGGGGCGGACTCACGACCTTGCAGTGTTTTGCTTTAACCTAGTGTTTGGCGCCAAACTCGACGGACGCAAGGTGGGGCTCGACAGCCCATCCGACCTTGCATACTGTGCCCGCCACCAGCTGCACGCCTGGGTCACAGACGCCAGCGGGCTTCTGCAGTCAAAGAACCAGAGCATGTGCTTAATGCCCCCAAAGTGTACAGTCATCGCACCTCTTCTCGCAATTGGACATCATCCAAACGCAGATCATATATATTTATATAAGCAACATTAATATTCTAGTCAAGTTAAGAACTGGCTTTCACACTCATACCCTTACCCGGGAACGTTTAGTTCATAAGAGAACGGCTAGCAGATCGTCTGCCTCGCTTCGGTTTCACCGCATCCCAGCGAGCGTGGGGCTCCCCCTCGAGGGGGATTCCAAGTGGGCGGGGTGACCCTGAGGGCAGAGTCGGATAGCCCCGCCCCCAGATGGCCTGGGAGCCTGCCTCGTCTCTGCCGTTCGCTCTCCCTATCACTTGCGCCCACTATGTCGTCCGAAGAGGAACGCTGTTTCAGTGAAGAGGAGAGGGCCGAGGCCGAACTGATGTTCGCCCGGCTGGTCGACCAGGACCCCGACGACATCCCCCGATTTCTGCCCGAGGTCGTTTTAGACCTTGGGCCCGACGACTTTCGGGGCCTTCCCCACCTCCGGGAGATTGTGGCCCGGAGGCGAAGACGGCTGGGGAAAGCCCTTCACCCAGACCGGCATGGGGATCGTCACGAGGTGGCCTTGCGGTAAGTCCCCTCCCACTCCCGGAGTGTCATAGTGTCGTTAGTTTTTTTATTATAGTGTCGTTAGTCCCACATCCCAAACATTCTGAAAGGGGGAGCCCTTTTCAGAATGTTTTCATAGATTTATCGGAATTCCGAAACCGCTCAGCCCTCTCTCCTTTGGAGAGAAACGGAATAGTGTCTTTCCCTTTATCCAACATTTGTGGGTTTTCTTAAACTAAGAAGGCGTCATTTATCCTGGGGCGCGTTCTGATGTCGCAATGTTGAATTCCACTACGGCTTTGTCGGGGAAGGAGTTGGTCACGTCGGCCCTCCTACTCTTGCTAACCACATGAACCTGTTACAGGGACGTCAACCGGGCTGCGTCCTTCTTGGACGAGTTTGGGGGGCGTATGCCATCTGGCGAGGCTACGCCCCCGACGTGTCGCCGCTGCCACCCCTGCCCGACAGCGCCCTCGTTCGAGCGGCGGCGCGGACAACATGGCTGGCGCCGGAGGACCGGGCATCGCGCCTGGCCCCCTTGTTACGTGAAGGTGCCCTCGCGGCCCTTTTGAGGGATCTGGTGGCTGGCCGGAGCGCGGCTCAGGAGGGGCAGTCCGCCTCGTTGGTCGCCGTCGCAACACCTGCGATGGCGGCCATCACCGGCCCGCTGAGCGTCGGTGGCTCCACCCCCCCGGGGGTGGAGACCGCCCAACGGTTGGTGCAACTGCACCGGCTAGTAAATGCATTTTGCGACGTTGACCTGGGATCGTTCCCGTATCGTGTACGCCGAAGTGTGACCAGGTTGCAAAGTCGCTTCCGGGCGAGTTTGGGAAATAAATAAAACAAAACCATTTCTCAGCTACTACGTTTTCCTATCACCACGTCGGCGCTACCGCCTGTCGGAAGATGGGTCGGGGTGAAGATAGTACAACAGGGAACCAACTCATGAGGATCGCAGCGGCACGTGCTTTTCAACCCCTTCACGCGGATCATCGTTCAGTTTAGACGTAAATATCCTCCCCTCCGTCCACCTGGTAGCTGAGGCATCTACTACGCCCGCGTCGCTTCGGGAGGGTCGTATTTCTTACGTCATCCATTGACGTTAACTCCCCCCCCAAGGAGGGTCGGTGACTCGGCCTTCGGCTTCTAACCCCAATGCCATCTGATTTACCACGAAAGTTACGCCACTCAATGCACGTCTGGAGGCGCCCCCAGGGTTTGTGGATAACGGTGGGTAGTCAGGCTATAGCATTACCTCTTTAGCTCCGGGGAATGTGAAGGTCGAACGCTTTGGACGAGGAGGGAAAAACATGGATATTGCAAGCACAGTTTTCAACGTGCTTGCTGTCAGACCGAACGATAATCATTTGCACGATCCATTCCGGCCGGTGGCGGTGGCAAGGCGGATATTGCACATACAGTTTTCAACGTACGGCATGTTGGGCTGAGCGATGGCCATTTTCACGACCCACCCAGCCCAGGGGCCTGCAGGTGGATATTGCTCGTACAGTTTTCAACATACGGCATATTGGGCTGAGCGATGGTCATTTTCACGACCCACCCAGCCCAGGGGCCTGAAGGTGGATATTGCTCGTACAGTTTTCAACGTACGGCATATTGGGCCGAGCGATGGTCATTTTCACGACCCACCCAGCCCAGGGGCCTGAAGGTGGATATTGCTCGTACATTTTTCAACGTACGGCATATTGGGCCGAGCGATGGTCATTTTCACGACCCACCCAGCCCAGGGGCCTGAAGGTGGATATTGCTCGTACAGTTTTCAACGTACGGCATATTGGGCCGAGCGATGGTCATTTTCACGACCCACCCAGCCCAGGGGCCTGAAGAGAAGATGCGAGGATCTGATGTGTGCATAGTGCCCCCGTTCGGCATTGCAAACTATGCCCCCTTGCTTTATTCCAAGTATTCCTGTCACCGCTAATCCCGCCCGTCAATGGCTGGGCATCTGCTTCGTGTCTCGGCTGGTGTACTGAAACATTTCTATCATCACGGGTAATATATTTACATGTATTTACATTTTACGCCAACAGGACCGGGACCGATTCCTGGCACACGTCTTCGCCATCCTACCTCCTCCCCCCATACATGCCTACCTACCCTACCCTGTGCGACGCCAACGCTACCGTCCGTTTCGCACGTCCCTCCCCGGCTAATCACCCCATCAACGACCGGGCGGTACTCTCGTGGGTTGGGGCGACGGCGCCGGGCGTGGAGAGTCTACACGGTTTCGATGTGTAGCGGCCATTGGGTAGCCCGAAGATGGAGGGAAGGCGTCGGTCTGTAAAGCACTCACATTTTCGCTGGTGATTTGATGCACGGCTTGTTCTCTTCTCCACTGTTTCGGAGACTCTCGTCCCATCGGAGGATGTGAGAGCGTTTTCGGTCGGTCTTTCAGTTTTGTTCGAGTTTCGGAAGCCCCGCCTCTTCTATTCGCTGGCCACTCCCAGGGCTTCGGATTGTGTTCTTGTTTTTCGATTGGTGGGAGTGCAGTTTTTTTCTTCCCCTTAGGCCGGGTATGTTATGAAATCGCCTGGGGCCGTCAGGATGGTCTGCCGGGACTGGAAATTTTCTTCTCAGCTGGCGGTGTTCCAGACCGGGGTCACCGATCCTTCTGTTGATCTAGATCAGCTTGTTTTCGCCTCTCTAGGGGCCAGCTGGGCGCGGAGGGAAAGAGGGTGCCAGGCGATTAGCCTGGCTCGCCGTGAGTTGTTTTGCTCAGATGCCGCCTTTGATGTTGTGTCGTCCGTGCCGCTGGAGTTCGTCTGCGCTTGGAAACAGGTGTCTTTGTTTTCGGTGAGTTGTCGTGGGAAGTGCAGAACGCTGTCCGACGCCGTCGCCCGGTTTCTATGTTTTTAGAAAAGATAAAAATGTAAACCTGCTTACATTTAGACTTCCCTTTTTTTCATCACGCCCTCGTGATTGTTAAGGGACCCTCTATCTGGTTCCCGTACTAACCCATGCTGCACCGTTTGACATACAACTATATCCTTCTCCCGCTTTCCCTTCTCGGTCCCCTGGGATCCTACTCTAGTGCTAACGAACACAACGGAGAACACGTCAATCCTACGCGTACAATGTTCCGTGACATGCAAACATGACGGTCTTTACAAAAAGGGTTTTCCAGGACAATTCAACTCATACAATGCTGACCCGCCACATCTCTCCGTTCGCCAACGCCGCTGATGACAGTATTTGGTTCCTCGGTCGACACTCGGTGCATGTCACAAGGTTACCCGCATACACAGTACTATCTATCGCGCACGTTGTCACCATGTCTGCGCAGTTCATACGGGCGGCACTCGCAACCGGCCGAGCACTGTTTGCGTTGCAGTCCGTACCTCGGCCTCATTCTGGAGAAGCATTCGTTAGATTAGCATCCGTACTTGCTCCAGGCCTCCTCGTATCTCCTGCAGAGCCTTTTCAAGCTGGGCTATGCGTTGGGATATCTCGGCAAGTTCCGCGCGCGTGACTTCAGGAGGTCCGAGGGCTGGCTGTTTTGCTGGTGGGATGGCTGGCGCTGTCGGCAGGAGGTCGTGGAAGGCTCTGGTTGGCGAACGCTTTCTGGCGCATTTGCGCCTGAAGATCAGCCCGACCAGCAATCCTGCTAGTCCGAAGATGCTGACACCGGCCAGTGATGTGGGCAGGTGGGTGGTGATGGCGGAACTCCAAGTCGTTAGTTCTTCGGGTGGCTCCACCCAGTTCCTCAATTGTTCCTGGATTGCTGCCAGGGGGTTTGGGCGGAGGTTGTCAAGGGGGAGGTCGTTGAGGAACTTAGTGAGGTTAGTTGTGGGAAGGGATTTGTTTAGTTTGATTCTTGTAAGGAATGTACTGGCATCCAGGCTGTAGCTGAAAAAGGTGAGGTTTGTTAGCGGAATGTCAACGGCTGCTCCGGCTTTGGCTTTTAAATGAGCCGGTATCAGGAAGTGGTCTCCCGTAGCGGAACAACCAAATGGTAAGGCCAGTACGCCGGTACCTTGGAGTGTGAGGATCCTTCGGCGGATAGTAGGGCACCTGATTACAAAGGATTCTGTTTTGGGTAACACGTACACCCAGGACGTTTCTGAAATGGTAAAAAGGTTCGGTGACGGGTTAGAAATGTGCCGGCGACAAAATGCATCGGCCTTGCCGGTATCTTCTCGGAATGCATTATACAAGCATCCATCTCTGGTTTGTGTGATCAGAGGCGTGAAATCCAGACAGACTGTCCCTCCGCTGTATTTGTGGCATTGATTCACTTCTTCTTCGTTTAGCTCGAAGTGCAGGCGCTGGTCGTCTGAAATGGCTAGGTATTCCCTTTTCAACTCTTCAATGTCCCTTGGTTCCCTTCTTGTCTGACACGTGTAGAGGCACGCATTCCTAATTGCATTGCTCCAGACTAGTCGGCGGCGCTCAGAGCCGAATTAAGGGTAACAGCTGGGCATATCCTAGGGACTGCTATCGCCTTGAATTGTTTCTTCTTCTTTTGTTTCCCCTTTTTTTCGGGAAATCCGGGCATACCTGTACGTATTGAGCTGTCCGTTGCCATGCGGCAAAATGGACACCCCGGAGCAAGTGCAATCCCTGCCCTAATTAAGTGGCATATAGCGGAAATATGAACCATCTCCGTCAAAGGCAATCCCCAGTACCTTTGCATGGCTCGTTCATCTAGGGTGGCTGCAAAATCTTTTAATCTGATTAATGTATAAGTGCGTGCCCGTAACCTGGCTGTCACCTTGCCATCCTGCCGCTTTGCGCTGTAAATCGCATGACATTATGAGTAGCCTCCCAAACTGTACTTAGTAATGGGGGGTCAAACTAAGTTGATAATTCTTGAGTTTTTTTTTCAGAGTGTAACGCGCCAGTCATAGGCCGGTCGTGTACGTTCCTTGCCCTTTGAATGGGGCGGGGTGCCGCTTTAAGACGGGAGACTTCCATTTTTTTTCTCCATCACTACCTCGGATCGTGCACTGTCGTCGTGGACTGTTGCGTGATAAAATATGATGTAGCTACTACATCTTTGTCTACCTTGAAGTACGCTCCCGGGTCCGGGGATAATTCGGGTGGGCTGGCACCACCTGTCGGGGAGCTGTGATTCTCGTCTGTGCCACTAGATAGCGCTGGCATTGAGTTACTGCTACCAGGCTACGCTTCGGACCCCGTGGGTAATTCAGCTGGGATGGGTGCCCCTGACGAGGAATCACAGTGTTCCTGCGTGCCACCAGATGGCGTTGGCGTTGAGAGGGCCTGAGCCCCGCCATGCTGGGAGAAGCCAGGCGTTCGCCGCTAAGTGTCATTAGGTAGTTTCCAAACGGGCTCGCCGCGACTCCGTCCGTAACCTCCTACGCCGTACAATGGCTGCGACCCGTACCTTATCTGCCTCCGATCATCTGTCGGAGAAGCAGGAGAGAGACCGCTAGCCCCTTCCCTTTCAATCGATGCTTTGAGGGGTGTGCTCTGAGAAGCCCGTCTGTGCCCCGAAGCAATCCGCTAAAACGGTTAACCCCCAAAAAAATGTTTTCAGCCGCGTCCGGTTGCCTGGTCTTTGACCTCGAATGACCTTAGGAGCCACCACCACAGGAATGTGTGTAAACCGAGCAAAATAGTGTTCAAATATATCCGGAGAACCAAACAATCTCAATGCTCCAATTAGGGGGCTTTAGGGCGCATCGACTACATCGGCCATGTAGCAAATGAATGCTCCAATACCCCGACAAAATTTCAGATTTCCTGCGACGGATACACGCTTCGGCTGCGACCTCCTGATGCCGACCCCAGCTTTCATGGACCTATGTAACACACCTCTATATATGCTTTGCACTCCTGTTTGCACTTCAAATTGCTGGACTTTCAATTTTAAACGGAAACTACAAGCCGACATATCTACTTCGTCGCCTCCATGTGCATTCCATCAATGCGTTACCCTCTGGGTTCGGCGACCTGTGCCAGTTCCCGGGCTTCGTGGTGACCCAAAATTTTGAAAACTCCCACGTTGGGCGCCAGTGTAGGGGTGGCGGCTCTGCCGTCGGTGGGGTGTGGGGGTGGTGGCTTCGGTGGCTTGGCGGGTGTGGGGTGTTTGGGTGTGTGGGGTGTGTTGGGGTGTGTGAGTGTGTGAAACTGGGGAGGCTGCGTGACAATTTGGGCTCTATCTTTACTGAGAACACTTTAGCAAGGCTGAGCATGAGCTGACTCTTGACTTATACAGGGCTAATTAAAACTGAGCTAACTGACTCCATTGCTGATTATACATATGTCAGGGGTGTGTTGTGCTGTGTTTCCCCGCCACCTCCACCACACATTCCCCAAACCCCAGCCGGCTTGATGTTGTTTGAGCTACCGTCCCTAACACGAATTTATATGTGTGCGAGGTCAAAGTTTTGGGAACACCATATAGGTAAATGAGTGCGTCTAGCCAAATTAGAAAGATTACGTTGTATTTAGAAAAAAATATGATAAGGCAATTTGCCCTTGGTTACAATGAAATGTTCCGAGATGGGACTTTTGGATGCTAATAGTAGTATAATTTTGTACAATGTACCGCACGAAATAGGTGCCTGTGATTGAGCCCCAAGCGGCTTCCGCTGGTCCTTAAAGCTACCTAACACACATTCATTCTCCTCATTCACTTCACATTCGTTCGTCCCATTCATTCTTTCCTTATTAATTAATGAAATGCTTGGTCCCCAAATTTGACTCCCTCCCCCCCTTCAGCGGTACACAAACACATATATCGCGGACCATTGCTCTTTTTGTGGTATATTGGCCGAATATGTAAATCTTCCACTGCCATCATAGGTGGTCTCGCCATTATGGACAGTGTTCCTCGCCTGGATGAAGGCTTAATGCTACGAGGGGGCTCATCGTACTGGCTCCGAGGGCTTATACAAGTGCTCTGGTATCTTTGACTGACCTACCCTAGCTTTAAATGAAAGGTCGGTGCCGCGCCGGGCCTTATCCGCCGTATACTGATACTGTGCGACCAGGTAAACGTGCTCACGAGCGGGCACGGATCCCTACCACGTTGGGCACGTCCCCTGGCCGTCTTTATAACCTAGCCTGCCCTACCCTTTCAGCCTCGGGGCTTATGGCACGCCAAATCCGTCCGACCTTCCCCCGCCCCGAAGGCTACACGGTTCCGTGCCGAAACGTATAGCGAACGGGGGGCGGACTCACGACCTTGCAGTGTTTTGCTTTAACCTAGTGTTTGGCGCCAAACTCGACGGACGCAAGGTGGGGCTCGACAGCCCATCCGACCTTGCATACTGTGCCCGCCACCAGCTGCACGCCTGGGTCACAGACGCCAGCGGGCTTCTGCAGTCAAAGAACCAGAGCATGTGCTTAATGCCCCCAAAGTGTACAGTCATCGCACCTCTTCTCGCAATTGGACATCATCCAAACGCAGATCATATATATTTATATAAACAACATTAATATTCTAGTCAAGTTAAGAACTGGCTTTCACACTCATACCCTTACCCGGGAACGTTTAGTTCATAAGAGAACGGCTAGCAGATCGTCTGCCTCGCTTCGGTTTCACCGCATCCCAGCGAGCGTGGGGGTCCCCCTCGAGGGGGATTCCAAGTGGGCGGGGTGACCCTGAGGGCAGAGTCGGATAGCCCCGCCCCCAGATGGCCTGGGAGCCTGCCTCGTCTCTGCCGTTCGCTCTCCCTATCACTTGCGCCCACTATGTCGTCCGAAGAGGAACGCTGTTTCAGTGAAGAGGAGAGGGCCGAGGCCGAACTGATGTTCGCCCGGCTGGTCGACCAGGACCCCGACGACATCCCCCGATTTCTGCCCGAGGTCGTTTTAGACCTTGGGCCCGACGACTTTCGGGGCCTTCCCCACCTCCGGGAGATTGTGGCCCGGAGGCGAAGACGGCTGGGGAAAGCCCTTCACCCAGACCGGCATGGGGATCGTCACGAGGTGGCCTTGCGGTAAGTCCCCTCCCACTCCCGGAGTGTCATAGTGTCGTTAGTTGTCCTAGTGTCCTAGTGTCATAGTGTCATAGTGTCGTTAGTCCCACATCCCAAACATTCTGAAAAGGGGGAGCCCTTTTCAGAATGTTTTCATAGATTTATCGGAATTCCGAAACCGCTCAGCCCTCTCTCCTTTGGAGAGAAACGGAATAGTGTCTTTCCCTTTATCCAACATTTGTGGGTTTTCTTAAACTAAGAAGGCGTCATTTATCCTGGGGCGCGTTCTGATGTCGCAATGTTGAATTCCACTACGGCTTTGTCGGGGAAGGAGTTGGTCACGTCGGCCCTCCTACTCTTGCTAACCACATGAACCTGTTACAGGGACGTCAACCGGGCTGCGTCCTTCTTGGACGAGTTTGGGGGGCGTATGCCATCTGGCGAGGCTACGCCCCCGACGTGTCGCCGCTGCCACCCCTGCCCGACAGCGCCCTCGTTCGAGCGGCGGCGCGGACAACATGGCTGGCGCCGGAGGACCGGGCATCGCGCCTGGCCCCCTTGTTACGTGAAGGTGCCCTCGCGGCCCTTTTGAGGGATCTGGTGGCTGGCCGGAGCGCGGCTCAGGAGGGGCAGTCCGCCTCGTTGGTCGCCGTCGCAACACCTGCGATGGCGGCCATCACCGGCCCGCTGAGCGTCGGTGGCTCCACCCCCGGGGGTGGAGACCGCCCAACGGTTGGTGCAACTGCACCGGCTAGTAAATGCATTTTGCGACGTTGACCTGGGATCGTTCCCGTATCGTGTACGCCGAAGTGTGACCAGGTTGCAAAGTCGCTTCCGGGCGAGTTTGGGAAATAAATAAAACAAAACCATTTCTCAGCTACTACGTTTTCCTATCACCACGTCGGCGCTACCGCCTGTCGGAAGATGGGTCGGGGTGAAGATAGTACAACAGGGAACCAACTCATGAGGATCGCAGCGGCACGTGCTTTTCAACCCCTTCACGCGGATCATCGTTCAGTTTAGACGTAAATATCCTCCCCTCCGTCCACCTGGTAGCTGAGGCATCTACTACGCCCGCGTCGCTTCGGGAGGGTCGTATTTCTTACGTCATCCATTGACGTTAACTCCCCCCCCAAGGAGGGTCGGTGACTCGGCCTTCGGCTTCTAACCCCAATGCCATCTGATTTACCACGAAAGTTACGCCACTCAATGCACGTCTGGAGGCGCCCCCAGGGTTTGTGGATAACGGTGGGTAGTCAGGCTATAGCATTACCTCTTTAGCTCCGGGGAATGTGAAGGTCGAACGCTTTGGACGAGGAGGGAAAAACATGGATATTGCAAGCACAGTTTTCAACGTGCTTGCTGTCAGACCGAACGATAATCATTTGCACGATCCATTCCGGCCGGTGGCGGTGGCAAGGCGGATATTGCACATACAGTTTTCAACGTACGGCATGTTGGGCTGAGCGATGGCCATTTTCACGACCCACCCAGCCCAGGGGCCTGCAGGTGGATATTGCTCGTACAGTTTTCAACATACGGCATATTGGGCTGAGCGATGGTCATTTTCACGACCCACCCAGCCCAGGGGCCTGAAGGTGGATATTGCTCGTACAGTTTTCAACGTACGGCATATTGGGCCGAGCGATGGTCATTTTCACGACCCACCCAGCCCAGGGGCCTGAAGGTGGATATTGCTCGTACATTTTTCAACGTACGGCATATTGGGCCGAGCGATGGTCATTTTCACGACCCACCCAGCCCAGGGGCCTGAAGGTGGATATTGCTCGTACAGTTTTCAACGTACGGCATATTGGGCCGAGCGATGGTCATTTTCACGACCCACCCAGCCCAGGGGCCTGAAGAGAAGATGCGAGGATCTGATGTGTGCATAGTGCCCCCGTTCGGCATTGCAAACTATGCCCCCTTGCTTTATTCCAAGTATTCCTGTCACCGCTAATCCCGCCCGTCAATGGCTGGGCATCTGCTTCGTGTCTCGGCTGGTGTACTGAAACATTTCTATCATCACGGGTAATATATTTACATGTATTTACATTTTACGCCAACAGGACCGGGACCGATTCCTGGCACACGTCTTCGCCATCCTACCTCCTCCCCCATACATGCCTACCTACCCTACCCTGTGCGACGCCAACGCTACCGTCCGTTTCGCACGTCCCTCCCCGGCTAATCACCCCATCAACGACCGGGCGGTACTCTCGTGGGTTGGGGCGACGGCGCCGGGCGTGGAGAGTCTACACGGTTTCGATGTGTAGCGGCCATTGGGTAGCCCGAAGATGGAGGGAAGGCGTCGGTCTGTAAAGCACTCACATTTTCGCTCGTGATTTGATGCACGGCTTGTTCTCTTCTCCACTGTTTCGGAGACTCTCGTCCCATCGGAGGATGTGAGAGCGTTTTCGGTCGGTCTTTCAGTTTTGTTCGAGTTTCGGAAGCCCCGCCTCTTCTATTCGCTGGCCACTCCCAGGGCTTCGGATTGTGTTCTTGTTTTTCGATTGGTGGGAGTGCAGTTTTTTTCTTCCCCTTAGGCCGGGTATGTTATGAAATCGCCTGGGGCCGTCAGGATGGTCTGCCGGGACTGGAAATTTTCTTCTCAGCTGGCGGTGTTCCAGACCGGGGTCACCGATCCTTCTGTTGATCTAGATCAGCTTGTTTTCGCCTCTCTAGGGGCCAGCTGGGCGCGGAGGGAAAGAGGGTGCCAGGCGATTAGCCTGGCTCGCCGTGAGTTGTTTTGCTCAGATGCCGCCTTTGATGTTGTGTCGTCCGTGCCGCTGGAGTTCGTCTGCGCTTGGAAACAGGTGTCTTTGTTTTCGGTGAGTTGTCGTGGGAAGTGCAGAACGCTGTCCGACGCCGTCGCCCGGTTTCTACGTTTTTAGAAAAGATAAAAATGTAAACCTGCTTACACTTGCCACTCTCCTGGAAGGGAAGTCCTGGTAACACCTCTGTATAATAATCAGTGTACTACGCTTTTTCAAATCCGTACTCTCGTTTCGTGTACATAACTGATGGGTCCATACAGGGGTATCTTAGATAAAATGTCGCGGGATAACTTCCCTGTCAATGTTGGTCTGCCAACAGCATCCTCCCGTGCAGCACAACACCAGATGGATAACGCGTGACATGACGTTGACACAACACATCACCTCATACGACATGACGTTGACACAACACACGTCACCTCATACGACATGACGTTGACACAACACGTCACCTCGCGTGACATGACATTGACACAACACGTCACCTCGTGCGACAAACGAGCTGCCAAACGCAACGAGGAAACGGGGAAAACCCAGCTGTCCACGCCCTTCTCCTGCCACCACCGCCACGAGCCGCGCATCGCGTTTCTCCACAACACGTGTGAGCTGGCCACGTCATCGGTAATTTCCCCGCGAAACAGAGCGACAAAGCCAATAGCGCGCCAAGGCAGCGCAACACATTGTCGACTGTCCACACTTATTCAGAGCAGCTTAGCATCGACGTCCGATTGGCTCTCCTGCTTCCCCGGCGCACGTGCCCGGCGTGCGCCGACGATTTGTCCGCCGGCCAACCGCATAATCTGCATCACTGACTGCCGTCCGACCCCCTGCCCCTCCCTCCCCTCGTCTCTGAGAGTCAGGTCACGTTCGGCGGGCCGATCGAGAGGCCTGGGGTGGCCGGGTTCAAGCGGCTTTGTTCACCTCGTTAGCAGAATTCGCGGGGAATGCACGGACTTGATCGGCCGCCCACTGACGCAATCGATGACGTCAGTGATTGCGTGCAATGGAACCTGACGAGTGACGGTGGAGGGGTGGCCGGAGATGCGGCGAGAGAGAGAGGTCGGGCACCTGCTGACGCCCTGGAGCAGGACCAGTCGTGGTGGGAAGGTCGGGCACTGGAGCAGGATCAGACGTGGTGGGAAGGTCGAGCACCTGCTGACACTGGAGCAGGACCAGACGTGGTGTGAAGGTCGGGCACTGGAGCAGGATCAGACGTGGTGGGAAGGTCGAGCACCTACTGACACTGGAGCAGGACCAGACGTGGTCGGAAGGTCGAGCACCTGCTGACGCCCTGGAGCAGGACCAGTCGTGGTGGGAAGGTCGAGCACCTGCTGACACTCTGGAGCAGGGCCAAACGTGGTGGGAAGGTCGGGCACTGGAGCAGGATCAGACGTGGTGGGAAGGTCGGGCACCTGCTGACGCCCTGGAGCAGGACCAGTCGTGGTGGGAAGGTCGGACATCTGCTGACACTCTGGAGCAGGGCCAAACGTGGTGGGAAGGTCGGACATCTGCTGACGCCCTGGAGCAGAGCCGGACGTGGTGGGAAGGTCGGACATCTGCTGACGCCCTGGAGCAGAGCCGGACGTGGTGGGAAGGTCGGGCATCTGCTGATACTCTGGAGCAGGACCAGACGTGGTGGGAAGGTCGGAAAGGGCTTGAGCTTCTGAAACGCCTTGTAAATTAAGATGCGTGTCTAGTGAGTTGGATGTGTGTTTTCGATGAATACAAGCTTCTGCACTGTGCATTTCCTTTCGAGTCACTTCCGTAACAAAACTGGACACCTGTTTTTTCCACGTTGACGTCACAATTGAAGGGCGCTCAGATTATCTGCTAAAGGTGTGAAATCAGATGGTTGCAATGACCTTCACCGTGTCCTCAGTGGAGGGAGCTGGTGTAACAAGCCGGTGGCAGTCAGGCGGCAGTTCTACCGGCAGTGGGGTGGCCGCTGTCCTCAGGCAGTTCTACCGGCAGTGGGCTGGCCGCTGCCCTCAGGATGGTCATGACAATCGGTGGCGAAGCCGGCATCTTCTTGAGGGGGTGGCCGACGAAAACAATGGTGTGAAAACGAAAACGTTTTCGGTGTGCGAAGCGCTCCGAAAGTCCTTGTTTTCACTCATTCAAATCTCAACATTCCTTGTTCGATCTGGTGTATTTATATTGCTAACTGGAGGGGGAGGGGAGCGGGTCCCCCGGTCCCCTGGGCTGCGCCTCTGATGAACATGCTCCGCTTATTCTGAACACAGCTTCACATAATGCATTGGGACGGGCGCGCGACGATACAACGGATGGAGTGGGCCACATTTGGGGGCTCGTGGGAGGACATGGTACGGTAGTCACAATTGGAGAGGACATCCACACTTTGGTGGATCGGGTCCCACTGGAGTGATAGGTAGGTCGACTTGTATTGTCTGACATTCACCCGACACAACGAATACATTTTAAAACACAGTCTTCACGCTTTTAGCGTTTCAAACCTGGCGTTGAAAAGGCGCAACAATGGTGCTTTCTAATGAGCTGCCAAGCAACAATAGCCACGTGATACGTGGCTATTGTTGCTCGGTGTTACATTTGTTGCTGCACGTTGTACGTGGCGATACTGATACGTCAATATAAATACACAGCATATTCGATGCTGTCCTATGGGAACGATCTCAAAGCTGGTGGCAGGAATGGCAAGCTCGAGTCGATTTGTCTGTGTAAAGCTATAGGATCACTATCAGAGTCCGGCGAGGCCGGGGTCTACACACTCAAATGCCTCCTCGCCGCTGTTCATCCGCGAGTTTGTATGCCAACTACTCACGCAAACAAAGTGGTTTCGAACTGAACTTGGTCAGTTGATCGACGCGCTTATTCTGCATCTAACCTAAGCCTACCTGAATTGTCCTGAGCTCAAATCAGGGCCACCTTCGGTGATCCTCGCCCAAGTTTGTCCAACTCAGCCTGCTCTTCTTACAATAGAAACAACAACCGCCAATTCGAAGATATGCTTCTCCACCGCCCCATCTCCACCTTCTCCACCGTCCCATCCGCACGAATTTGGAAACTGTTTGCTGATGCGCACTGACAATTCCCTTTTGAAGGATTTTTCACCACGGGGTCCACTAGAATAAAGACAAATATTTCCAATACAAAGGCTGGCCATAATTTATCAAGTCGCAGTATCCGGTTTCACTCTGCGAAGTAGAGGCTCGTGTGTATTTGGTATTGCCGGTGTCCAAGTCACTAATGAAGACTTTGATTGGTGTTGCCATGCAACACCAATACTTAGATTTCCCTGATAATGGTCAAATAATACTGATTATAACTTCTTAAAGTTGGAGAGGGCATCACACTCCTGTTAAAGCAATACAAAAATGTAGCTGCATATGTAGTTAATAAATCAGAGTACAACATATTAAATCGACTTCTTCATTGATTGAATGGCATATATATTTGCTTCTGCCAATGCAACACGGCTGATGTTCACGACTCAGCATTCAGTGTACGCCGTTCTATGACAGCAATGTGGTTGAATCGCATGTCGGCAACACCAGTAGGTCTGCGAAGCCTCCACCTGCGGTACGTACCACCAACAAAGTGCCAGTGGATTTGGCCGGTGGGGAGCGAGAGGGAAAACGACGGAGGGGGAGAGTGATAGAAGCAGCGATAGGGATATGGATCGGAATGGGGATATGGATATAGATATGGATAGGGATAGGGACAGAGAGAGAGAAAAGCTCAGACCAATTGGGCGGTGCCGGTGCAGTGGCGACACGCCTACTACGGGATGCATGGCGTTGAATCCAAGACGGACAACGTGATCGGCGACGAGTTCAAGGCTTACATAGCACGTGACGCGGACTATCCTTCACCTGCCGCCACACAACTCGAGTAAACACCCCGACTCAATTGTTTTGTCCCACACTGTTTGTTTTTTTAAGCCGGTCTGACTGGCCCGCTCGTGACGAAGTGTGTTGCTCGTCTCCCGCCCTGAGTGGCCAACGCTCGCTGTCCGGCAGGCTCTGCAATACTGGCTGCACACGATGTACCTGCGCGTGCCACTGGCGCTGCCGATCAACTCCAACCCGGGCATGGTGTTCCCGCGACGCGAGTTCCCCAACAACGACGACATGCTGCTGTACACCGCTCAGCTGGTGTACGGCGCCTACCAGTGGAAGGTCAGGCTCACCAGGTCAGTGCGGCCAGGTCAGGCTCACCAGGTCAGGCTGTCAGGAAGGTCAGGCTCACCAGGTCAGTGCGGCCAGGTCGGAGCTGTGACGTCAAGAAGTAGAATGTCGAAGTGTGAAGTACGTATGCGAGATGTCGACCTCACGAGGTCAGTGAGACAAAGGTCGTAGTTTCGTGGTGCGTGTGAGGAAGGCCAAGCCAGGGTCAATGAGAGAAGTGAAATTTATGACGCCAGTCAGGGGAAGGTCAATTCAAAAGCTCAACATGCCACTAATAGTGGAAGCACCTAACGTCATGGCTTAATGGGGCATGCCCAGAAAATATCAAACGGGTGTTGTCAGCACGATCACACCGTAAACAAATAATTGGGTATAAAAATCATCTATGTTATAGCAGGATTGCAAGTAACGAGCTGTTCACAGTCAATGTGTATGGGAAACACACATGGACGAAAAACACAATGACAAGTATTCGGGGAGTACTGACTAGTACAGTACTGACAAGTAACATGCATTGTGAAACTCAAGCGCAACGTCCCCTAATTACATTAGCCAATGGATTCGTCGCTGCATTTCGGTCCATGACATGTGCTCGATCATTTCCAGTGCATGCATATCTCCATATTCGCAATTCATGCACATACACCGGACATTTCCCTTCAGTTCCAATATGTCCTTCAGTCTGTGCCGCCTACATTGGCTTCTGACCGCCAGTAGCAGTCAGATGTATACTGCCAGTAGCGGTCAGATGTATACTGCCAGTAGCGGTCAGATGTATACTGCCAGTAGCGGTCAGATGTATACTGCCAGTAGCGGTCAAATGTATACTGCCAGTAGCGGTCAGATGTATACTGCCAGTAGCGGTCAGATGTATACTGCCAGTAGCGGTCAGATGTATACTGCCAGTAGCGGTCAGATGTATACTGCCAGTAGCGGTCAGATGTATACTGCCAGTAGCGGTCAGATGTATACTGCCAGTAGCGGTCAGATGTATACTGCCAGTAGCGGTCAGATGTATACTGCCAGTAGCGGTCAAATGTATACTGCCAGTAGCGGTCAGATGTATACTGCCAGTAGCGGTCAAATGTATACTGCCAGTAGCAGTCAGATGTATACTGCCAGTAGCGGTCAGATGTATACTGCCAGTAGCGGTCAGATGTATACTGCCAGTAGCGGTCAGATGTATACTGCCAGTAGCGGTCAGATGTATACTGCCAGTAGCGGTCAGATGTATACTGCCAGTAGCGGTCAGATGTATACTGCCAGTAGCGGTCAGATGTATACTGCCAGTAGCGGTCAGATGTATACTGCCAGTAGCGGTCAGATGTATACTGCCAGCAGCGGTCAGATGTATTCTCGGTCGGGTGCAATAACACATTTCGATCTCCCGGCACTCTTACTATTGGTGGCGAAATGTGAGCACCTATGAATGCCTTCAGGACGTCGTATTGACATGGCCCAAGGTGACCCTGAACTCACTTGTTTCTCAAACGTTTAGCCACGTTGTTCTTTTGAAAGTAGCCAGGGTTTCAGCTCGCTAACTGCAACGCCTCCGGCGTAATTTGAGATGAACCGACAGGGATAAAGAGCTCAGCTACTCGGGCGAATACGCATACGTACTTTTTAATTTCACTGATAATTTCGAACATCTAAAACAATACCATCAGAATTAGAAGAAATGTGTCTTTGTTGAACCCTCCTCGTGATTCCGGTCAGCTCCTCACACCCAGGCATTATATAATCCCCCTCAACCTCCAACCTAGGCGTTGCACGAAAACAAAAGTGGTGTCATCGGAAAGCACTGGAAGAGTAGGGCCAGAAATCACCCCACACATTTTATCCCCTCAGCAAGTGACGTCACTAGCGGGCTTATGTGGTCATGATTGACGTCTTGTTTTTGGCTCTGTGGAGTTCGTTTTCGAGAAGATTTTAAAAACATTACTTATTAGGAATCAGAAAAGGGAGGCGAAATGGACCATGGTGCAAAAATGAATGACCACCCAATTTTTGTTGAAATTTGCAAAATATTTTCAATTTTGTTGAATTTGTGTTTTTCTTACTGGGTAGAGCACACCGAGAAACGCTGTTTTAAGTAAACGTAGCCCCATACATAGTACTTACCTTTGCCAGAATCTTCGATTTTAGCCCTAATAGCACGTATGCAAAACAAAGGAGTCATGAAAAACGCAACATTTCAAAAATTCATCTGGTACGGTCCATTGCGTCTCTAAAGATAAGTAAACGCTGAAGGTTTAAATCAAATAGTTTTGCTAGTTAAAGCGGTTGACCGGTTGAATGCTTTTGGAAGTGACCTCACTTGACCTTGATTAACTCGGTGAACTTGGATGACCTGATCTCAAAATTTGCACAAAACATATCAAATTGATGTGGAAGAGGGTATGTGAAATTTCGGCGCGTTGCTGTGCGCCAGTTTGCACTATCTGCAGAAATCCTTAGGGAGAGGGGGTGCATAAAGATCCCCCACCGAGAAGGCGCGAGTAGATATTTCGAAGAACCTGCGTTAATTCCGATATCCAGGACTGGCCAATAAGCACCCTGTGCTGTGCGACAAGAGCTGGCAGTGTTGGTGGTTCAAGTTCTCCGTTCTCCAAAATGACGATGATAATGTGTGCCTGCCGAGCCCCGCCCACCTGTCTGCTCCCTTAAAATTGTATCAGTTAATGACCCCCCCCCCTTGAGGAAATGGCACCTCTGAAAGTCGCCCTACCCCGTTCTCATTCAGGCTGGTCGGTTTTTCGGCAGTCAGTGGTTAGTTGCCAATGTCGTGGCTATCACAGCAGCGCAACAGCAGAGAGGGACTGGTTCTGCGGCCGTGGTCCGCGCAGCCAATTTCACCCGAACATGAACGAGTCGGCACACTCGCCACCCGAACATGAACGAGTCGGCACACTCGCCACCCAAACATGAACGAGTCGGCACACTCGCATCACCCGTTAAGCTTAAGCGGTGCCTGGCAACTTCCGAGGTCGTGTAACTCCATGTGTCAACTGCCTTAACCAGTCCGTTAGCTGCGTCTTTTAAGGAAATATTCAGGAGTGAAACTCTGGGAATGCTGCTCAGCTGCTCAGCGCACTGAATGCCGACAATTTCACTGAACTAGGCCATACAGTTGTCCTATAGTAGCCATGACTATTGAAGGAAGATCTGAATACACGATCTGCTGAGAGGTGGATCCAGGAATTATCATGGGGGCACAAGTCCGGAGGGGCGCCACTTTACCTCCCGAGGAGCGCTTCTGGTGGAAACATTTCAGGGCGGGGTGCACTCGAGCCTTCCCGGAGGGGCGCCTTTCCTTCCAAGGGGACGTCTTTTCATCTAGGAGGGTGCCTCAGGCTGGGCAATTCGAGGGGTACACTAGAGCCTCCCAGAGAGGCGCCTTTTCCCGTCCGGAGGGGCACCACCTTTTCATGGGGGAACATATGCCCCCGGTGCCACCTTGCATTCGCCTCTTTCTCTGCTATCACTATGTCGCGGTATGGGTTGGCGTCAGCAGCATCATTGTAGGGTGGAGAAGCGGTGGGATTCGCGGTAGCTCGGTCGGCATGCTGTCGGTCACTTGAGCGTAAGATCGTGGGTTCGAATCCCACCACCGGCGAGTTTACCGAGTTCACCCGCGGCCAATCGGAGCGGGAGGCGACGCTATGTGATCCAGCAGTTGAATGCGTCGTAAAAGAACGCAGGGTTCTTACTCTGTGAACAGAAATAGTTGGGCAACGGAGATGATTCAGAAACAGGCGACGTTAGACCACAGATGCAGTGAGACAGTGAGACGATTAGGGAACATGAAGTGAGGAAACGGACGCAGCAAGGCGACATACACAGCAAGGTAACAGACGCAGTATGGTAACAGATGCAGTGAGAAAACAGACGCAGTGATGTAGCATCAGCTGACCAGCAGCAGACGTTGTTCGGCAGCAATATTTGGCTCGCGGCAGCAGCTGTCGGACGCCGCGGGCTGTTCGAGGGCGCGGCTGGCGTCGCCAGCACAAGTCGGTCGCCAGCACGGGTTGAGCCGAGTCCCGGGCCGGGCGACGACGCCGACGATTGATCTGGCGGCGTCCATTTTCTCGGCGGGCATGGGTGGAGTCTGCCGGGCGGGCGGATGCCAGGCGCCGGGCTGCCAGACCGGGCCGCGGCAGGCGCTGGACTGCCAGACCGGGCCACGGCAGGAACCGGGCTGCCAGACCGGGCCACGGCAGGCGCCGGGCTGCCAGACCGGGCCACGGCAGGCGCCCAGCTGCCAGACCGGGCCACGGCAGGCGCTGGGCTGCCAGACCGGGCCGTGGGCTGCCAGACCAGACCGCGGCAGGAGCCGGGCTGGACTGGCACCACGTGTACAGACGACACCGAGAACTTCGATTGGTAATTGATGCCAGGGACCGATACAGGGGAAGGTGCTGGGGACATGTGCCCCACCCCATGGAAAGGTGGCGCTCCTCTGGCGAGAAAGGGAATGCTCGAGTGCACCTCCTCGAGTTCAACAGCTTTCTTCAGCCTAAGGCTCTCAGAGGAAAAGACGCCCTTTCAGTACGCTTGAGTGTACCCAGTACTCCCCCTCGCTGCGAATTTTCAGCTAGGGACGTCCACAGTGACGTTCCTCCAGACAAGTGTTACGGGTCCTGCCGTGCCAACTCCCTGATCCGCCTCTAATTCATGTGCAGAGGCAGGGGTGTCATTTTGTATACGCTAAGAGGGGAAACCACCTCAGATCATTAATTCCCCCTCCAAATTATTCATTTTCCCCAATCAGACCGAGGCTTAACCATCTCTCCATACAAAAATGCCATCAAAACACCAATTGCCCCCCCCCCCCCAAACAACTTTACAAAGTGACACCCATGTGTAGAGGTAAAAAGTAGCTCTCAACATGTATGCACTAACATTATTTACATTCGCAAGGCACTGTAGCTAAGGAATCCTGAACACAAACAATCAAGGGCACAGTTTACTGTCTTCAAGTTCATTCCATTCTCCGTCTCTCTCAACCATCGCTATAAGTCGCAGAGTCTGCGACCTAGACGAGCATTGACTAATATGATAACTGAAGCTGGTGAGGTACATCTGAAGAAGCAATAATTACAACACAAAAGCAATATTGAACGACTTCGCTCTAGAACTGACTGCCGACACCACTTCTTCGACAGCATATATGTATTTCCAACGGAACAATTTCCTCCTCAGGGCTGATTGTCTTCCAAAGATAGCATGATAATTATATGGAGTTCCCCCAGCAAGGGAACATCATGGCTAATGTATGCGTTATCCCCCATCCCGATCAGTGTCGCAAACCGTCGTCAGCTTTCCACAAGAGCAGCCATCTTGTACGTGAAACGCAAAAACCGCTGGCAATTTCGCGTTAATTATGGTGTGTGAAAACGTATGCCCCAGGCCAACTCCAAACAACTTGTCGAAGAACGTAAGATGAGGACAAAGCCAACACGAAAGTAGAGGGTAGCAAAGATAAAATGAAAGCAATATTCTACCTAATGAAGCAACACAAAGTAATTGTGTTGAAATTTTCAGCATCGGTTTCCATGCACCCATTGGCACTGAGGGCATGTGCTCTAGGGGGGCACTGAGGGCATGTGCTCCTTAGCCGCTCAGATCGAAAAGCGACGCTCAAATTTGAAGTCCAACCGCAGTTCCGTCGCCATCGAATTGTGTTCTTCAGCCGAATACGCTCTTTCGGAAGGCCCGAGTGTTTGCAGGCACTGAAAGCTTGAACGAACATTTCCACTTTGGGAGATTCTCGCACCCCATGACGCGAACCGAGTGAACCTCATTCCTGCTTGCATTTTCCGGATTAGCAGCGCCCTTCTGGACAAGGGTCGCGCTTCCGATCAAAATGTCGCGATCCGCCAGTGCCCACACCCAGCCAGTCGGCGGAAACCTGTAGTGGGTACTGTGGCGCATTACATGCGAGACAGCGGGACGCAGGACATTGCGGGCTAGTCTAACCACCGACGGCAACATTTGAAGCTTCCGGTACAGCCTACCCAGCCAGGGGTGATCAGAGTTCAGATCAGCGGAATGGGAGCGGTCGGCTTGCCACCAGGCCACAACGTGCTTTGTACCTATGGGTGTCTCAATACGGTAACAGGTGACATTTTGCAAGTCACGTGTCACGCGATTCACAGTAAAAATACTACTTTGACCTACACTTTGGCGCACCGTGCTACTTTCCACCACTAATATCTGCGAGAGCGGGAAAGAAGGCTATCAGAATTATCCATCAACATTCACGTTGCGCAATTACTTAGATAAAGACAGCAGACATGCCTGCGGAGCGCCTGCTGTGAACAGCTGCTGTGAGCAACTGCTGTGAGCAACTGCTGTGAGCAACTGCTGTGCTGTGAACAAAGCTGCCAAGTGTTAGACGTTAGCTCCAGCGAGCATTACAGTTGCATGGAGAGCTACGCTCAGAACCGTCATCCAATTCACGGCTCAGTGACGTTACACTTCACTAAATGTCAGAGGACCTGGGGTTGATCGGATGATCTGAGATGACATGGGGACTGCTTCGAATGGTAGGGAGGCTCTCAAAGCAGTTCGATGATATCAGGTGGAAGAGGCTCAAATGTTGAGTGTGTCGCATGGGCACCTACACTTGGAATACGCTAAGAACTGCAGACTGACCCCTCAAGCATTGATTTTCCCTTCTCCATTTGCCCAATCGGGCCGATGTTTAACCGTTGGACCTATGGGCGCACACCAGATACAAATGGATATCGAGGAAACTTTGATCATGACAAATATTATTTCCGCATCCACAAATTAGCTTCACAAAGTGAGAACGGTGGTGTGTGATGTACATGCACTCATGGGTGCATTTCGCTACACACACTTCCACCCTGGCTTCTCGACATCTTGGCTGGCATGTGAGCATGTCTTATCCCTGATGCTGTCGAAGAAATTCATCCAAATCACTTCATTCATTGACTGAATTATATTATGGTGATCTAATCACACCTGGTAGGATACTAGCTCCAGAAGGTAACGGCGTTATCATTTGCACCACTATGGACCGGAGACCAGCACGGGCAACCGATGATGGTTTGCAGCGCTCAAAATTTAACGAAATATGGGAAACATATTGCTATTTATTTATTTTACATTGCTCACAAATCTGCCAGCTACGACATGAAGAAGTTCACAGACCAGAACTTTTCTTAGGACATGAGTATAGATCTGAGCGTTCTCTAGTACTAGACAGGAACGCCTTGACCTTGAACTGGAGTGCTGTGTTGGTCACCTTGATTTATAATCGGCACCCACCGACTCCAGTTCGCCAGCATGCGACACGCAGCCCCAGTGGGCCGAGCGTGGGTGTGCGGCGGCACAGGCGTCAGGTGATTCACTCAGTGTGAGGGCTCTCCATTAGACCAACTTCGTACCTCCAGCTGCCGGGTCAAATGTGACGAGTGTAGTGGGTTCAGGTGGGTTCAGGTGGGTGGGTTCAGGTGGGTTCAGGTGGGTTCAGGTGCATGGCTGGCCCGCCAGCAGACTGGCCGAGTGGGTGGAGCTTCACATCAGAGGTGTCAGCCGAGTTAACCCTATTCCGGTATGGGGGAGGGGAGGGATTCCGTCTCCTGTGACTCCTCCTGCCGTTCTCTAGCACTTTGTGATAGGCGCGTGAAACTCTGTTACTTCTCCTACTTCATTGTCTACTTCGTGCCAAAACGTTAGTTATGTAACTGTATCAGTGGTGGCTCCAGGAGCGAATATTGGGAGGCACCAGAGACAGACTTCAGCGAAAACTTAGGAACAGCACATGTATCTGAATATTTCCCATTGTTTTGCTGTTCAGGTTCAGGAAACCAACTGATCATACTACCTTGCTTACCTACGGATATGCTTATTGTAAACGTAACCATTACAGGGACTGACCCAAGGGGAGGAAAAAATTAGCACCATATGACCGGTTTTCTCAAAGCGGTATCATTGACATTGCCATCGGAAAATTGGGAGGGTGGGGTGAGCTTACGACAAACGGTAGCAATGCATCACAAGCAGTGGCGGAACTAGAAGATTTTCCGAATGGTGAAATCCAGAAGGTGACGAGAAATATTCAAGATATACCTTATTCAAATGACTGCAAGTGATGGCGCGACGAGGATAACACTTTGCCAAGGATGGATCAAAGAGGAAAGGAGTGAATTGAGGGCAAACGATGATAATAAATCGCACGCAATGACGAAGCCAGAAGATTTTCGCAATGGCGAATGCTTTCAGTAGCCTTTCTACTCAGGCATCTTGGGATCCTCCCTGAAATAATTTCATCGCGACGCTTTCTGGTCAAATACCGCACGGTATGCATTGATAGTATGCCAGAATGACAAAATAATCGGTATGGGAAAGTGAGGTTTCTTGAGCCTCCAGGAAAGTTGAGCCACCCACCTTATTTCACCTCCTATGGTGTCATACACCATAAGAGCTACCTGCCGACACTTCGAAGAAAGTTTCCATTTTTGTTCCATGGGGGCTTGGAGCGGTATATACCTGGTTGACCTTGAACAAAGCTGTGATTTTTAAGGTCTGAATTAATTTTTCCTCGACTTGGAAATGCTTTTCTGTTCCTTAATTCGGAACAGATAGGTTTCGAAACATAGCACACAATTGTAGGCATGTGTTTTATCTTGAAATCCATCCGAGCCACTTCGGCATGGGATGATCAGGAGGTGGGCAGTATATTCTATTTTAAGTGAGGTAGGTATGGGGCTAGTTGAATAATCGCGACCGGGGTAATATGAACCGCGGTTGAGCCGTGGTCTATTAATGTGTTGCATGTTGCTAATGTTTTTCTCATGGAACATGACATAAATTGGCATACAATTGTTGTTTAGTCTATTGGCGTTGAGCAGGTTGCTATGCTATGAGTTAAGGTGTGACAATGCTAGATAAAAAGGCGGTGACAAACTTTGTCGAAGCATATAACGTGTTTTTTTATTGCTTCATGATTTTCGACCAGAGCACGTGAGGTGACAAAAAGCGACCATAAAAAACCTGCAACACTAAATGCAACACTCCCCTGTAGGCGGCATGGCATTTGTTTATATAAATAAAGCTTGTGATCAACTTACCCCACCACTAGGATCAATCTACCCCACGTCTGGGACAAGTTGAGACAAAGACGATGCGTCATAACAACTCAAAACATCACCGATGTATAATTGCTGGAGACATCTTTCATGACCCATTGGTGCCCAAAAGATCACCCTTCAGACTATGGGCAAAAATAAATAATCTGTTTTACCACGTGCGCTCAAAGACCTCTGCTCAAATTAAAAATTAGCTCAACTTAATTCGACTTTCCTTATTTCTGGCCAGGGTCGTTGAGCATGATACCCACTCCTGCTTAGACTCTTGGCCACGCCGTTGGCTGCTTTGCATGTGCTGCATGCATGTCAAATGGTGCCTTGGATGACTAAGTATGATGGATCATCCCCTTCCATGCACAATTTTACCGATGTAATGTAAAATGCAATCATGGTCCCATATGGCTTGATCAATTCCACCCCCACCCCCATTTGTTTCCTCTTGACTTCGCCATTTGGAAGCTGATGATACGGTGGCAGTTTTATGCCGTTCACCGGGCAGGACATGTGGCAGTTTTATACCGTTCAGTGGGCAGGACATGTGGCAGTTTCATGCCGTTCACTGGGCAGGACATGTGGCAGTTTTACGCCGTTCACTGGGCAGGACATGTGGCAGGTTTATGCCGTTCACTGGGCAGGACATGTGGCAGTTTTATGCCGTTCACTGGGGAGGACTGTGGCAGTTTTATGCCGTTCACTGGGGAGGACATGTGTCAGTTTTATGCCGTTCACTGGGCAGGACATGTGGCAGTTTTATGCCGTTCACTGGGCAGGACATGTGGCTGCCATGGATTTCGAAGGACGTGACAGATGACAGCGTAGCGGTAGCCCAAAGGTCAGGGCGTGTTACAGTGTCGTGTAGAGGTAGTGATGTTGTCGCGAATTCTGCACACGGAAGGAGTGTTTTGAGGTCGATGTTTTCCCTGCAGCATCATAGGCGCAACGTTGAGTTTCACTAACGTCCACCGTTCAACGCCAACGACTCAAAAGTGACAGAACAGACATCAGTCGGACAGCGCACCGGACAGACAAAGCTGTCAGCTTCAGCCTTGGCCCTCGCAGCTCCGTCGCCGAGTGCCGAGTGCCGAGTGCCGAGTGCCGAGTCCATTAGAGTCTCCATCGCTGCGCGCTCGAGTTTATTCCCGTCGGACACGATCGCGTTACGAAGCCCTCGTTAACTAGTCTGGCAGCCGTCAGTCACGCCACGGTGACGTCAATGCGGCGTGCGGAGAGATTGTTAGAGCCATGACGTGTCTTGCGCCGGCATCAGGCTGGCGTATCGTGGCAGTAGCTGCGCTCTTGATGCATACCAAGTGAGCCAATCCTTCGCCCGGCATCTGCACGCTGCTTGCTCACTGTTGCATCATTCGCCTGTAATCAGTGCTGTCTTCAAGAGCATTGGTGTGTCGTCGCTTTGTCCGGCCGGCCATTTCATAACTTGGCCGGCTCTAGTGAAGCCAACCCGGGCTGCTGTTCGTGAATTGAACGGCAAGTCCGCACCAGGTGGCGCGGCAACTCAGTGCGGTGCCGCACTGCCGTGGGTGACGTCACTTCAACAAACCGAACACGACGTTACGCAGCAACACGTGACCGTCTGAAGTACAAGTCCGCACCAGGTGGCGCGGCAACTCAGTGCGGTGCCGCACTGCCGTGGGTGACGTCACTTCAACAGCAAGTCCGCACCAGGTGGCGCGGCAACTCAGTGCGGTGCCGCACTGCCGTGGGTGACGTCACTTCAACAAACCGGACACGACGTTACGCAGCAACACGTGGCCGTCTGAAGTACAAGTCCGCACCAGGTGGCGCGGCAACTCAGTGCGGTGCCACACTGCCGTGGGTGACGTCACTTCAACAGCAAGTCCGCACCAGGTGGCGCGGCAACTCAGTGCGGTGCCGCACTGCCGTGGGTGACGTCACTTCAACAAACCGGACACGACGTTACGCAGCAACACGTGGCCGTCTGAAGTACAAGTCCGCACCAGGTGGCGCGGCAACTCAGTGCGGTGCCGCACTGCCGTGGGTGACGTCACTTCAACAAACCGGACACGACGTTACTCAACGGCACGTGGCCGTCTGGAGTGCAAGTCCGCACCAGGTGGCGCGGCAACTCAGTGCGGTGCCTCACTGCCGTGGGTGACGTCACTTCAACAAACCGGACACGACGTTACTCAACGGCACGTGACCGTCTGGAGTACAAGTCCGCACCAGGTGGCGCGGCAACTCAGTGCGGTGCCGCACTGCCGTGGGTGACGTCACTTCAACAGCAAGTCCGCACCAGGTGGCGCGGCAACTCAGTGCGGTGCCGCACTGCCGTGGGTGACGTCACTTCAACAGCAAGTCCGCACCAGGTGGCGCGGCAACTCAGTGCGGTGCCGCACTGCCGTGGGTGACGTCACTTCAACAAACCGGACACGACGTTACGCAGCAACACGTGGCCGTCTGAAGTACAAGTCCGCACCAGGTGGCGCGGCAACTCAGTGCGGTGCCGCACTGCCGTGGGTGACGTCACTTCAACAAACCGGACACGACGTTACTCAACGGCACGTGACCGTCTGGAGTGCAAGGCATGCGTGTGGGAGCAGCAGTGGAGAAAGTAGGCTGAAGGCACTACATGCTTGCTGCTGCCAAATTGGCATGGATGAAGGCCTCTCCCCGGGCCTGCGGGGGTTCGCAATGGATTCTGGGTTCAGCATATCCAGTGTACGCCAAAGGTCTGTGTTCCAAGTGGGAGCCCAGGACCACAAACTTCCAGAGTGGGGAGTTCAGGATCACCAACTTCCAGAGTAGGAAGTCCAGGACCACCAACTTCCAGAGTAGGAAGTCCAGGACCACCAACTTCCAGAGACTCCGGCCGTGCTGCCACCGACAATTTCGGCATCGAAACATCCGGTTCATGGCGCTGCCTGGAAAGTAATCTTGCTGAAGTCAGATGTTGGCAACATAATATGTCAAAAGCAGGTACGGAACTTTCCATGCATTTGGGTTTGGGGATGGACACTTGCCCTTCCCCTGCCCCAAATGTTGTTGAGGTTTAACCTGTCACCTATGTGTGTTGACTGGAAGGAATGGCATGAAAGCTTCATCCCCACCCCTAATAATATTGGAAACGTTCCGCCTCTGGATGGAAGCCTCCATCCGTGGTGAGGGGAGCGGCCGCCAGTCACTAACCCAGGCCTGTCACCTACGGGCGGCCCGCCCTGTCTGTCCACCTACGGGCGGCCCGCCCTGTCTGTCCACCTACGGGCGGCCCGCCCTGTCTGTCCACCTACGGGCGGCCCGCCCTGTCTGTCCACCTACGGGCGGCCCGCCCTGTCTGTCCACCTACGGGCGGCCCGCCCTGTCTGTCCCTACGGGCGGCCCGCCCTGTCTGTCCACCTACGGGCGGCCCACCCTGTCTGTCCACCTACGGGCGGCCCGCCCTGTCTGTCCACCTACGGGCGGCCCGCCCTGTCTTCACCTACGGGCGGCCCGCCTGTCTGTCCACCTACGGGCCCACCCTGTCTGTCCACCTACGGGCGGCCCGCCCTGTCTGTCCACCTACGGGCGGCCCGCCCTGTCTGTCCACCTACGAGCGGCCCCCCTGTCTGTCCACCTACGGGCGGCCCGCCCTGTCCGTCCCCTACGGGCCGCCCTGTCTGTCCACCTACGGGCGGCCCGCCCTGTTGCTACTACGGGCGGCCCGCCCTGTCTGTTCACCTACGGGCGGCCCGCCCTGTCTGTCCACCTACGGGCGGCCCGCCCTGTCTGTCCACCTACGGGCGGCCCGCCCTGTCTGTCCACCTACGGGCGGCCCGCCCTGTCTGTCCACCTACGGGCGGCCCGCCCTGTCTGTCCACCTACGGGCGGCCCGCCCTGTCTGTCCACCTACGGGCGGCCCGCCCTGTCTGCCCACCCCGGGCGGCCCGCCGTGTCTGCCCACCACGGTGGGCTCACCATGTCTGCTCACTCCGGGCGGCTCACCTTGTCTGCCCACCTTCTCTGCCCACCCCGGGCGGACCGCCCACCCTGCCCACCCCGGGCGGGCCGGCTGGGGTGGGCAGGGTGGGCCTGCCGATCTGCCTGACGCTCCTGCCGCCCGACCCCAGGCCAGCCACCATAGATCGGACTGCTATTGATCGACCGGTGGCGCCGCACAGCGGCAGAATCGGGCACTATTTGCAGGCCGTCGGCGTGCGACGGTTAACGTTGTGGGTGGTGGCGGCTAATTTGGCTGGGTGTGCACCATGGGCGGATGCAGGGGAAGGGACACTGGGGGCATGTGTCTCCCCCATGGAAAGGTGGAGCCGCTCTGATGGAAAAAGGAGCTCCTTCAGAGAGGATCGAGTGCAGCCCCCCTCGATCAACGAATTTTCAGCAGAAGGCGCCTCTCCGGGGACTTTCGCAATGCAAATTCATGGATCCAACCATGTCTTGCACTCAAGCCTGGCAATGACAAAAAACTGTTGCCGTAGCAGTTGTACAAATGGGCAGCCCTGACCTGACTGAAAAACGCTCTAGATGAAATAATAAATTTTGAGATGGTCACCGCTCAAACCAGAAAATTTTCGGCGCGTAACGCGCACCAAGAGCGTTTCCTATTCCATGCATTTGTGTTGGTCGGGCCACCCTGTAGAAAATCCTGGCTGCGCCGCTGCAGATGCATCCAGGAGACTGTACGACTGAGAAGCGGCAGGCCAGTGTTATCATCGAATTAACAAATTAGGTGTCATCGTTGAGGCGTTCGTAAAGCAATGACGTAGCAACGTCCGAAGAAGTGTGTGTGGGGTGCTGCGGAAGTCCAGTTTACATTCAAAACACCGGCATACATGGACTCGGCCAAGACAAGGCGATTCAGAGAAATATCGCATAATTAGTGTTGTCATTTATTTTCATGTACATCTCATATACGTAATGTTCAAGCCCAAAAACATCGAGAAGACCTTTCCCCTTTGTCTAACCATAATCGTGGAGGGGTAGATGGCCGTCGGGTTCATGGATAATAGTCTCAAAATTGGTTGGATGGGTTGCATTACCCTTCCCCTACCCCTTGCACTTACGCCAATTTAAGATCAGTTTTTCAACTCAAAGGTAGCACATTCGTCTACCTGAAGACGAATTTTAAAATCAAATGGCATATCCCAAATTTCAGTCCGCCTAACTGCTAATGAATTAGATGAGTATCTCGTGACAAAAACACGCTACGTCACTGGCAGATTCAAGAAGAACACAGTGGGCATGTGCCCCTCCGGAATTAAATGAATTAATGAATGAATTAATTAACTAATTCCGCCACCGGAATGTGGCATCACACGGGAAGGGTCCGACTGTGCCCCTTCAAATGTATCATTTTAAGGCGATTCGTGTCGATCATTTCATTACTTCCATTTTTGTTTCCCAAGGCTAGAGTGCGCCATCGCCCGAAAATTTGAGCAAAAGGAACCCCTCAGAGAGGATTTGGCAGAATAATTGGCTCCTTGGCAGGTGCAATTTCATCCGTCCCTAGATTTTGTTCCCAAACATTGGTGCCACTGTTGGACGATGGTACTCTGCTGGGTTACACCCTCCCCCGTGGGCCAATGGTGCTCTGCTGGGTTACACCCTCCCCCGTGGGCCAATGGTGCTCTGCTGGGTTACACCCTCCCCCGTGGGCCAATGGTGCTCTGCTGGGTTACACCCTCCCCCTTGGGCCAATGGTGCGCTGCTGGGCTATACCCTCCCCCGCCTGGAAATATCTTTGACTGCAGTATCCGTGATTGGGTGGAATAGCCCCATCTTACGCTTACTCTTCCCACGCAACGGCAATAGGAATGCCTATTGATAAAACAAGTGCGGAGAATCTATCTCTCCGCCCCAATGTTCGGCTAGCTTATCTCTACAAGAAAATGATTGTCAATCATTATTAATTGTTCGGACTGCGGTACTCATTAGGTATGTTCGATGAAGATCTGTTCCTTACGTTCGATAGGCGTATCGAACAGTAGATTCGCCGTGGGAGTCAACTGTCCTCCCGCGGAAGGGTTAAAACTTCGACCGGGTCGTATATGTATCTACATAAAATACAGATTACAATGGCACAAGATGATATATTCGAAAAAGGAACACCAACGTTTCGGCTCTATGCCTTCATCAGGGTGACAAGTACGATATTTATGTTTAAAAAAACATATGAACGTGTTTTGAATTTTTTCATCGACACGTGACACTACGTCTACCATCTACCATAGGTTGGCGAAGTTGCCGTAGTGTCACATGTCGATTTAAAAAATTCAAAACACTGTTTCATATATTTTTTTTAATGTCGTACATGTCACCCTGATGAAGGCATAAAGCCGAAACGTTGGTGTTCCTGTTTCGAATATATCTTTACTTGTCCAATTAACTATTAACAATGTACCTACATGTAGAAGCATTAATTCGGTACCTTACATAATTTGTACCTTCCTTGGACCACACATATCGTGCAAAGTTATACATGGAGCTCACATGTTTTGCAATGTAAAGCTTTTAAACATGGACTATGTCACAATTTACCCTTAATTAGATCAGTCTCCTTCTCTTACATTTATGTCGAGGCTTTCTGAATCCATCAGTGCCTTTAAGGCCGTTTAAGGTTAGATATTACCAGTGTTTGCAACTCTTTACCTACAAACCTTTACCTACCATGGGATTACCGAGCAGAAATTAGCAGGGTGAAGGCGAGATGACCGTGTCTCTGCCAGCATTGTTTCTAATCTGCCAACTTTGGTAGGTGTTAATATTCGACGCGTGGCATGGCGTGGGAGATGGCGGGGTATGATAGAATGGTACATGGTAGAATGACAGAATGGTTGATGGTAGAATTGTAGAATGGTAGATGGTAGAATGGTAGATGGTAGAATGGTAGATGGTAGAATTGTAGATGGTATAATTGTAGAATGGTAGATGATAGAATGGCAGATGGTAGAATGGTAGATGGTATAACGGTAGATGGTAGAATGGTAGATGGTAGAATGGTATAATGGTAGATGGTAGAATGGTAGATGGTGGGTAGAATGGTAGATGGTAAATGGTTGATGGTAGAATGGTAGATGGTAGAATGGTAGATGGTAGAATGGTAGATGGTAGAATGGTAGATGGTAGAATGGTAGATGGTAGAATGGTAGATGGTAGAATGGTAGATGGTAGAATGGTATAATGGTAGATGGTAGAATGGTAGATGGTAGAATGGTAGATGGTAGAATGGTAGATGGTAGAATGGTAGATGGTAGAATGGTAGATGGTAAAATGGTAGATGGTAGAATGGTAGATGGTAGAATGGCAGATGGTAGAATGGTAGATTGTAAAAATGATAGATGGTAGAATGGTAGATGGTAGAATGGTAGATGGTAGACTGGTAGATGATAGAATGGTAGGTGGTAGAAAGTAGATGGTAGAATGGTCGATGGTAAAATGGTAGATGGTAGAATGGGAGCTGGTGGGGCTGGATTTAAATGCATTTAAGATTGACTCTCGCCATTCCAACTTCAAAACCGTTCCCCATCAGGGGCGGATACAAGATAACTGGGGGAATGTGTCCCCCAAGGAAAGGTCCCACTGGCCGGAAAAGACGCCACTTCAGCAAGGCTCGAGTGCAGCCCCGCTCTTCCCCCGCTCAACGAATTTCTAAGGCGCCCTCCGAGGAAATATGACCCCACGAACATTCCTGGATCCGCCCCTGTTCCACGCGCACGCCGAAAGTCGCCGCGAAGCGGAGCAGAACCCGCGTCCGGCTCCATCAGTCTGACGCGGCCACACTGGCACACGCTTCCACCAGCCACCCTCAGCACAGGCCACGCCTCCACCAACCACCCTCAGCACAGGCCACGCCTCCACCAGCCACCCTCAACGCAGGCCACGCCTCCACCAGCCACCCTCAACGCAGGCCACGCCTCCACCAGCCACCCTCAGCACAGGCCACGCCTCCACCAGCCTCCATCAGCACAGGCCACGCCTCCACCAGCCACCCTCAACTCTGGCACACGCCTCCACCAGCCACCTTCAACTCTGGCCACGCCTCCACCAACCACCCTCAGCACAGGCCACGCGTCCACCAGCCACCCTCAACTCAGGCCACGCCTCCACCAACCACCCTCAGCGCAGGCCACGCCTACCTCAGCCTCCATCAGCACAGCCCACGCCTCCACCGGCCAGCGTCAACGCAGGACACGCCCACCTCTCTGAGGACACCGTCGGTCCGCCACGGGGCTCTGATCGTGCTGTTTACTGTAGCTCTTCCCGCATCGGACACACTTTCCAGTGATGAGCGTGTTTTGGTAGAGTTTAGTGTACGCGCGAGATGTTTGATAACTCGATTGGTGAAGCTCATGCGGCTATCAGGAGAAAGGATCCTCAGAATTGGGAGAACGGGTTCATGTCGCCCCATGTTCAATCTGGGAGATACAAGGTGAGGAAAGACAGTAGCAAGTGGACAAAGATCCCGGAAGAGTTTGGAGGTTTATACGTGTTCGAGCGGTCGTACATGTGAGTAGCGTGCCACCGAATATACGTTGAAGTCCTCCCAAACCACTGCGTTGTCCTCTCACTTCTCACTTCATTCTGTTCACCGTCTCAGTCTGCTCCAACCTCTTCGCCATCCTCCTTCCATTCCACTTGAACTCTCGCTTTTGCTGTCACCCTGTTGTCTATTTAGATCCAAATGATTGTTCAATGATTGTCGTTCAATGAAAAACAACCATGGTTTTTGCACCATTAACAAACAGTCCAACTAATCACAGCTCATAATAGCCGTGCCCGTTTTAGCAGACGCATCCCACAGGTCTGTTCGGCGGCTCACACGTGACAGGACTGACCCGACTCTAACTAATTTACGTCATCTCCTCTGTAGAGGTGTTGTCGACACCTCTACTCGAGACCACATAACATCCATGTACCACTTAGTTACAGACACTTACATTATGCAAAACACACTCAAAATGACACGGCCAATATCAGTTCCGTATCTAGCATATCAGATTCGTTTCATTCCTTCACCTTACTGATCTTGCTCAAAATAAACACCATAGTTAAAATTGTAGATAGAGTTTAGGGTGACTATGCCATGAGAAATCTCTATCGGATATTTAATACCTGGCGATCACTTTTCAAAGGTTGTCGAGAAATGTTTGTCTGTTTGTGTGTATGTGTCTGTGTGTATATGCCGTTTCGACACATGCTGTGCCAAAACCGCTGGGAGAAATTCGCCGAAATTTCCACATCTGATGGACCAGTTCGGCGGACAGATTATGTCGGTGGTTTCGGGTCGCGAGAGTCACGTGGGCGTGTGCCACGTGCCGTTAACTGGGGTCGCCACACCATATTCTACACGTCCCACGAATGTCAGACTTCGCAGAAATACGCACCCGATAGAGAAATGCGTGCTCTTGTGGTCGGCCGGGTGTGCTGTACCACGTGACCGTCAGGTGCGTGCATCTGTTTTCAGTTGGGCGCCCCCGAGCTGGGAGAGGCGCGTACTACAGCTATCACAATTGGTGGGTTGGCAGCTCGTTACCTATCCGGTAACTGGCTGTGCTATTCGGACATGTACAATTTGTAGGGGTGGGTGAAGCGTAGCGTATGCCTTGCGCTCAAGATTCGTTCGATGAACCAAATTCTGTTGAGCATGGGGCTGGGGCTTCTTCCGACGAGAAACGCGACTGCCATTGATTGGTGCCCGGCTCAGCTCACATCGCACGGAACGAGGAATGTGCGACACAACATGAAAGCCCATAGTGTTGGCTACCCTTTGGGCACCATTTCAGTGTGATCGGGTCAACAAACTGCACGTGAGCGTGCAGTTTGTGATGTCACAATGGTGTGACGGGAGATTGGGTCCCGCCGAAATGTTCTGCCGTCATTTGGTTTAGGGTGTGAAACGGGACATTTTACGTCCGAATATGACCAATTTTAGTGTGCCGAATCGGTTTGAATTCATCCGGCATAGTTCGCGAACAAATGGACCAATCGACACTAAATCGACACCACGATGTAGCCAAAGCAATTTCTCAGCTCGACAGTGCAAGCATTTTTGCTGCACGTGGCACGTGTACCCGGGGGAGGAGTGCAAATGAAAGGTGTTCATTTTCATCGCTTTTCACGTTTGGATCATGTGTTTGAAAACGGCTAAAAGTGACGATACGCCGTTGCCTGCATTACATGGTTTCATGTTTCGGCTACACTTTCCCTATTGACCGTCGGCGCCTGCCGTGTGCCAGTGGTTAGCCACCACGACGAGAATGGTGAGTGCCGTGACACGGAAAACCGGCCCTGGTTCGCACCCATCAACGTCCCTGTCAGACCCATTTTGGATGAAAAGTGGTATGCACGCATAGCCCCAACTGTCGTGATTCCCACGAAGCCTTTAGATTTTCCCCATCGAAAATACCTTTCCTACAATGAACGCTGCCCTGAAACATTACCAAACATCATGTTCTGTCTTCTCAGCCGGCTCATTGTGTCGATGGATGACCGGGTTTGCTGGAGCCAACTTCACCGGTTGGAAATGTGTATGCACACGTGCTGCCACGCCAGCCAAGCTACCGTGGGAGGGATTTTATCGGTGAATATAGCTTGTGGTGTAAGCAGGGAAATGCAGCTGTGCTGTAGGGACCATAGAAATCAGGTTGGAAAAGGGCAGATTAGGTCACATCAAATTAGGTCTGATAAGATCAGATCAGGTCTGGTCAAGTCAGGTCAGGTCAGGTTAGGTTAGGTTAGGTTAGGTTGGTGTAGATTGACACATGTTTAGTTAGCTCAGTTCAAATCCGCTTGGGAGTGTAATGGCCTGGATCGATTTGGAACACACCAACATGTTGGGGGTGGATGTGCATCTAATTGTACCAATAGGTGCACTACTGTACAGCATTCACCAGGCGCACTTGCACTGGTGCCATCTGGCGGCAGTATGTAACTAGATGCACCCCGGTGCAGCATTCAACACCAGTAGTATTCAACACAAGCGCGCCGCTTGTACTACTGCCATCTAGCGTTTATAGTATAACTAGGTGCACCCCGGTGCAGCATTTACCAGGCGCACTTGCGCTGGTGCCATCTGGCGGCAATAGTTAATTCATGCACTCGGTGCAGCGCTCAACAGGCGTACATATGCCAGTGACATCTAGCGATTATAGTATAAATAGGTGCGCTCCGGTGCAGCATTCAACAGGCGCACTTGAACTAGTGCCATCTAGCGTTTATTCAAAATCGTAGATATAATTTAGTGGCAAAGTAACGAGATATCTCTATCGGGTACTTAATAAATGGCGGTCGGATTTCCAAAGTTGTCGAGAAATGCTTTCGGTTCGTCTGTATGTGTGTCTGTGTGTATGTGCCGCGTCGACGCATGCCGTGCCAAAACGGCTGAGCGGATTTCGCCCAAATTTTCACACCACGTGATGGGCCAGTGCACACCACGTGATGGGCCGGTGCAGCGGACAGATTATGGCGGTGGTTTCTGGTTGCGCGGGTCACGTGGGCACGTGGGCACGTGTGTGTGTGACGTTATTGTGACTATAAATATAGCCACAAAATTGGTGAGCGGGTAGCCCATCTAGTCCTCTATCCGGGAAAACACAATCTGTTGGGGTCGGCAAAGCATAGCGCGTGTCATGCGCTGAAGATTCGCTCGATACCCCCAATTCTGTTTTACATGGAGCTGGGCTTTCTTTCGACGATAAACGCGACCGCCATATATTGGCGCCCGACTCGGTTCACATCGCACGGAATGACGCCACGTGAAGGACCACAGTTTTGACTAACGTCTGGGCACAATTTTAGTGTGATCGGATCAACAAGCTGCACCTGAGCGACATCTGTGTGATGGGAGAACGGATCATGCCAAAATCCTTTGTTATCAACTGGTTTAATGTGTGAAACGGGACGTTTTCGTCCGAATATGTCAATTTTAGTGCGCCGAATCTGCTTGGTTTCAACCGGCATAGCTCGCGGACCAAAGGACCGATCGACACCAAATCGACACCACGATGTAGCCAAGATAATCCTCCAAGCTTGCCAGCGCAAACTTTTTGCCGTACGTGGCGCGTGCACCCGGTGGAAGAGTGTAAATAAAAGGATACAGTTTTCATCGCTTTTCACGATTGCGTCGGGTGCTGGAAAACGGCCAAAAGTGACTATGCGCCTGTATTACCCGGTTCCATGTCTCGGCTACACTTTTCCCATTGAACGTCCGCACCTGCCGTGTGCCAGTAGTAAGACATTGTGACGAGAGTGGTGGGTGTCGTAACCCACAAGACAGGCTCTGCTTCGCACCCCATCAATGTCCCTGTCAGACCCCATTTTGAATGAAAAGTGGTATGCACGCATAGGTGAGGTTAGGGTAGGTCAGCTTGGGTTAGGTTAGGTTAAATTAATTTAGGTCAGGCTAGGTTAGGTTAGGTTATGTTAGGTCAGGCTAGGTTAGGTCAGGTTAGGTTAGTGTAGATTAGCCAATGTTTGATCAACTCAGTTCAAGCCGGATTGGGAGCATAGTGGCCTGAATCGATTTTAAGCACACCAACATGGTAGTGGTGGTTGGTGTGCATCTAGTTAGAGCCATGAACTACCCACCCTATGTAGATGGCGCCACTGCTCCACCAACATACAAACTGGACATACGGATTCCACCAACACCGACATACATTAGCTCCCTTAGCGAAATCAGTATTTGTTCTCTGTAGGGATATAATACGACTCTTCTTTTACGTGTTCCAATATATATATATATATATATATGTATACCTTTTTATCTCTCCCCTCCCCCACTGACGTCACCATCTGTCCTCAGCGTCGGACTGCGCACCGATCGGTGTTCGTCGCGCGAGAAGGGTCAGCCGCTCTGCATGGAGCAGTACCACAGGATCATGACCACGTACCGGCGTCCGGGCAGGTCACGTGACATGCAGCTGGACACCACCGGCGCCCAGTCGCAGTACTGCATCGTCTGCTGCCGCGGCCAGGTGAGTTCGACGACCTCTGGACGCCCTGTTCGAGGACCTCTGGACGCCCAGTTCGACGACCTCTGGACGCCCTGTTCGAGGACCTCTGGTGGCTCAGAAGTCGCAAATCCTCCTCCCTTTTTTTTAACTTTGCAAAAAAAAAAAAAAAAAAAAAAGGGATAAATTTTTACCTTTGTTTTTCTGTGACCAAGAGAAAATAAAAAAGGAAAAGAAAGTCCCAGTTTTTAACCGAGGCAATGCATATGTTTGGCCTCATAATTTAAAGTGTTATGGTTTTTTTTAAGGATGTCATTGCCGAATCTATTTCTAGCTGCATCACTAAGATTTCATCTCGTTATCTCTTTTTCATTCATTCAACTCAACTTCCAAGTGTTCTACTTCGAAAACCTGTCCTTAAATCTATAACTGCTTCTTTTTACCCCAGGCCAGTCTTCACCTGTTTGGTTCGCCGAAAGTCACGAATATGCTGTCCTAATTTGCATGCGAACATACAAATGCAGAGCATAATATCCAAAATGTAAGGTGTGGCCTCAACTTCTGTGGTGTACAATCAGGGTCCCTGGAAAAAATAACTGCCATTTGGACAACACTCATAGGTGCTCATGAAGCAAGACTTGCTATGTCACATTGGACTACACCCAACGACTGTCGTTGGATATACTAGATATACTCAGATGCAACATAAAGAACGAGACGGACTTCAATTGGACACCGATGAGATTTGAATTGGACGCTTGAGGATCGCTTCACAGCTGAAGACTGTTGGCCATCATGTTCATGTCATATCATGTCATCACGTTCCAGCAATGCGCGGTGATGTTTGCTTAGGTCTTGCAAGATGTATATTCAATTGTTTGAATAACCACTGGTGGGGCACTATGGCATTGACCAGGTGATTGCGTATGCTCAACTTCAATGTGTGGTTAAAGGAGATGAATTATAATCACATAGGTGAGCTGGCAGACGAGTCTCTCAACAATAAAACAGAGACGAAAGGCATGATAATCGTAATTGTTATATATGTATTAAGATAGCATGCTACTTTTTTAATGAGACGCACATTAGATTGCTGGCCGTTATTCGCCGGAAGTGAATGGTGGTGAACGGTGGAGCCATTCCTCTTCACGTCCCATTCTACCATGCTCACGAAAAGGTATCATGCCCACCGAAGGCAATACGAAAACCCACCTATTTCCACCACGCCGTTTCACGTTCCTAATTTGTTACATTGTATTTACTGCAAGCACATCCACAAGTCATGTCTAAGTAGCGTGCCACTGAATGTACGTTGAAGTCCTCCCCAACCACTGCCCTGGCCTCTCACTTCTCACGTCGCTGCTTCACTGTTTCAGTCTGCTCCCCATCTTCGCCATCCCCCTCCTGTTGCACTTAAATACCGTCTGGCTGTCACCATGTTGCTGTCGATTTAAACTAAAATACTGGTTCAATGAAAAATATCCACGGCCGGTGCAATCCAACTCAACTCAACTCATAGTACAAGTCATACAAAGCTTACAACCCACAAAGTCCACAAAGCCACGTCCTGAAACAACTTTCGAAATTAGAACATTCTTCGAACAGAATCGGAGGCAATTCTGCTCACCAACACTCCATAGAACACTCGACTATTTAACCCTCCCGTCTTTCCGGTCATATCCTCACACCCCGTCTCGGGGGGGGAGGGTGATGCAACCCCCTCTAATCTCCAAACTAAGCGTCGCACGAAAACGAGAGATGTCACTGAAAGCGCTCGACGAGTAGGGCCCGACACCACCCCCAAATTGTTATCCCCCAAAAGTGACGTCACTAGTGGCCTAGGTTTTCACGACTTACATCATATTTTTGGCTCTGGGGAGTTCATTTTGGGGGAGATTTGAAGAAAAAAAAATATTTGGAATCAGAAAAGGAAGGTGAAATCGACCATGGCCCTAAAATTTTTGCACGCCCACAAATCTTTTTTTTATTATTTCAAAATATTGAGTTTTCAATTTTCTTTGATTTTTATTTTTCTAATGGGCGGACCGAAAAACGTTGTTCGAAGTCTTCTTGATCTCATAAAAATACTTACTTTAGCCAGAATCTTCGATTTTAGTTGTAATGGGCAAATATGCAAACCTAATAGGTAATCAAAAACGGGAAAAAAAATCCTATGGTGCGTTTTGTTTCATCCCTAAAGATAAGCAAACGCTGAAAGTTTCATTAAAAATCTGTATCCGTTAAAGCGTGACGACTGGTTGAACTTTTTTGGAAGTGACCTCACATGACCCTGACTAACTCGTTGACCCTAGATGACCTGACCTAAACATTTTGACACAACATGCCAAATTGATGTGGGAAAAGGTATGCCAAATTTCGGCGCGCTGCTACGCGCCTTTCTTTCACTAACCGCCGAAAACCTTGGGGGGGGGGGCGCATATGATCCCCCGAGACGGCGCGGGTTAACAGCCTAATCCAATATGCCTAATGTCAACAACTTTATGTGAATTAATAATGCGAATTAAATGTATATCACAAAAGCCAGAGTATCGAGTCATCATGTCGATCAACGTGCCGTTTTAACAGACGCGCCCCACATATAAGTTCGGCGGCTCGCACGTGTCAGGACTGACCCGACTCTAACTAATGTCATATTCTCCGTAGAGAACATTTCGACAATTCCACTCCAGACCACATACTATCAAAGTGCAAATTAATTACAGACACCTCCATTATACCAAGTACACTCGAAATGACACTGGCGATATCGGTTCCGTATCTAACACGACAGATTCTTTTCGTGCGTTCGTTTCGCTGACACCGGCCAAAGTGAGCGGCATAGTCATATCTTCCCGAGTATAATAATCTGCTCGATCCCATCGCTAATCGAAGCTTCTGGAACCACTCACGATCTCGACTTCCGGTCAACCTATGCCCTGCGTTTCTACCGTCTGGAACAATCCGTGACTTTTCACTTCCGCAGAGCTATCCCCATCTGTTGGTAGACTGATCAACTACCCAGTTAATATAGGCGGCGCCACTACTCAAGCTACACATGATGGTTGTCAAAATGTTCGTTCAAATTGGTGAGATGAAAAGAAGTGAGGTATGGATGCGCTAGAAGGTGGGATGGGTGTAAATTGATGAACTTGGAGTGGGAAGGTCAGGATGGTGCATCTTGGGTAATGTCAGCCAGCACCGGCGCCTCGCTCAATAAACAGCAGCCAGAGCATAATGCACTAATGGATATGGATAAAGAACAAATGCAGAAATAAGCACAATGTAATAATACCAAATTTATGACTGATCGATTACTCGATATTCGTTTCGTGATGAGTGGCTCTTGGACTTCATGTGATTGTAAAGCAGATAGCTCTGCACCAGCAAGTATTTTGCAAACATCACTCTGAACTCTGGCGTTGGTTGCTTGTTTTTACAAGGAATTATCAGAAGTCTTGGAACTGCTAGTTTCTTGTGGCATAATCATGTTATTTCGGAATCGATGGAATGGTAAATCAAGAACCATGGAGTCTCAGTTACGTGCCGCAAAATTTCAGGGGGATTTTCCTTCGGATCTAGCTTGATAATTTTTTCCTCCAAAGGAAGTTTATTTGGGAACTAACAATTCAGTTTTTCATTTTGACCTTTCGATACGTATTATCCCCTAGCAAAATAGACCATAAAGTGGATTGTACTTTGGGGAAAACGTAGGATAATGGGGTTGGTGGTACGAGAAAATTGACGTTCTATGGCTTCCGACACAAATATATCCAACCCTATTCAAAATGCTTGGCCTTCAAACTGAACTTTGGAGGGCCAACTCTCATATATTGCATAGCATGTGTTGCCTTCAGCACATGTGCATATAACAGCACATATAGCAGCACATATACCGAACAAAGTAAGACTGTTCGGTCAGCTGGGTACTAGCAGTTTTGGGGATCAGTGGTCTGGAATTAATTTTTCGTAGAGTGGCGGGTCGCAGGCGAAGACAAAATGCACAATAACGTCCAAGAAATTCGCCAATATGATAGGAAAATGTGCAGGCAAAGGATGATGTTGGCAGTTCAACACGGGGTCTGCTGGCAAGGCTGTGATGGCACAGATGCCAGGGATCAAGTGTACTGTAAAAGTAACAATTATTACAATGGTAATGGTGTGAAACATGGTAAAACAGGGCACCCCGTTTTGACCCTTACCTCACACTCCGTTATGCCCCAATGGGCAACCTAGGTGGTTGGAGCGTCCCGCTATGCTTCAGCACGATACCAGATAAAAACCTGTTGCCACATGGGAAAACGATAGAAGAGCTTCTAGTGCAATGCCAATCTCAAAGCAATAGGCTACTTACAAGCCTCCAATAAAAACATCCAATGATGCAAAATTAGCATCAGAACTTGTACTAAAAATGCTTCCTGCACTCATTTCATGCCCGCTCGGTAGCCTTGCTACACCACAAAAGGATGACAAATAAAAGCGCTATCAAGTGACGAGCATGAACCCAGACAAAATACTAATCAATGAGTACTAATTGCGAAATCCCATTTGCCCAGCTAACCCGTCTTGTCCCTCTTTTCGCTGCCCGTTATTTGTAATGCATTCCAATTACGGCCGTAAAAGGTGGCATTCTGTGCCGTAAAACGCAGCCGCCTGCTGTCCAAAACTTCACACAACTCACCGTCGCCTGGATGTGATACGGGACCCGCAGAGTCTCTCCACCCAATACTGATCAGATCACGCTGCGCAAATAGACGTTCTCCACGCTACTCCCCAGTGAACGTGCCGACAGTGGCCCACTGTCGACATGTTCACTGGACCCATACAGTCCAGGAGCACCGAAAGCTCTCACTGCAGCATTACTGCCTTGCAATGCACAACTTCCGTCCTCTCCTCCAACTAAATTCCACCTACTTCCAACTTCGAGCTCCACAAACTCGAGCACTTGCTTGTGTGGCACCGCTCATTCCGCAGCACCCCCGTGGGATGGGGTGGCTGGAAGAATTCGCGCTCAACTTGTGATGAACTCTTTCGGCCTCTCGTAAAAACCATGTTGTGACCTGGGCACAAACGCGTCGGCCAAATTTACGACCGGAGGGAATGGGATGGCCCCTGGCGGTGGCATTCGCCGTCGGATCGGTACTCGGTGTGAGGGGAGGGCCGTGTCCCTCGAGCAAGAGCCTGAGGGTGAAGCTGCGTGTTGTAGGCAGCTTTCAGTGTCAGAGCTGACACACGCGTAAGACGAGATCGATTTGGGAACGGATAATACATGAATTAGGCGTAAGGCTTCCAGCGTTTGCCGAGTCTCCTCCATGCTGTTCTATGGCACATCTCGAAGATATGGGATTAGAATGGCATTGAGATACCAATGGCCTTCTCGAAGCCGCATAAAACGTCGACAGTGGGGGGTTATCGTTACCGGAAGTGGCCTGAACAATATATTAGGAGGTGCAAAGGCGATGCTTGCTTTCCTTTGGTCAGAAAGGAGTAAAGCCTGGGCATATTTATATATACATGTATATATATATACATATATATATATATATATATATATATATATATATATATATATATATATATATAAATATATGTTAATATATATATATATATATATATATAATATATATATATATATATATATATATACATGTATATATATAGATATATGTATATATATATATATATATATATACATATATATAAGCGAGCATGTCCACCGCCAATGACGCAGCCAGGATTTTCCTGTGGGGACGACTAAAAAACATGAAATATAGAAAGCTTCCGGCGCGTGAAGTGCGCCGAAAATTTAGGTCATGCGTGGTAAAATCTCAAAATGTATCGTTTGTTCTAGTGTATTTTTGTATGCTAAGAGAGGTCCTGTCCTTCTCTCCTTCACGTGTTCACTGCAATGTTCAACTGACGCTTTTTCATTTTCTCCCGCAGCAGTTTCAGCTGGCTCTCACCGAAGACTGGGAGCCCCTGGCGGTGGACGAAATAGCCTTTCAGTTGCGGCGCTGCCAACAGATGGCAGCAGAGGCGCCGGTCGACGCCCAGGTGGCGCTGCTGACGGCGGACGACCGTCGCGTCTGGGGCGAGGCGCGGGAGGCGCTCGTCAAAGGTAGCGGCTCGGGCGCAACGCTATGCAACCTTCCCCGTGATGTAAATGTTGTCTTCACGGGCAGACGTGCACCCACGCACAATTTACCGACCCACGAACCCGCTGTCTGCACTCGCACGTGGCATTACATGCGGCGGTGGAGAGAGAGAGAGCCATCTGCAGTTGGTGTTGGTGGCGGGGATGGCCGAGTGGTTAAGGTGTTGAGCTCTGGATGCCAAATGTCCCGGGTTCAACACTCGCACCACTCAGGACGGTTCCCAATCCCGCGGCCCACCGGCGAAAAAGTGTGGGTGGCGCCATTAGCCGTGATCGTGCATGAAGTACGTCGTGAAACACTCAATGAACAACAATGAACAATTAGTGTTGCACCGCAGTTCTGGAGCACCACCTCACAGTCAAGTGGGGAAAAAACATTTGGACTCTGGAATATATTGCCTCATGCATGGCACATTTTAAAATATTCGTTCACAATTTTCCCCACTACATATCACTGCAGAGGCTCTGCCTGCAGCTGTGGATAAATCCATTTACCTGTAAATGTAAAACACCAACTGTAGCTGGTGCTACACCACAGTTCTAGAGTACTACCTCACAGTGAACTGGGAAAAAACCACTCGGACTTTGGAAGATATTGCCTCATGCATAGCAAATCTTCAAATGTGTTTTCATAATTCGCCCTATTACATATCACTGTAGAGTGCAGGTCTACCGAGCATGGGCATTTCGACAGACAATAGCTGGTCAAATGTTTACAATTTTGTTTTTGTCTTTGCGGCTTCCTACCTAGTGAATACAAAGTTGTACGCTAGCTTGACGAACATTGCCCTCCAGATAAATTGTTATTCACGTGCCTGCTTCCCGGGGGCATTTATTCTATAATTTCGCTAAACATTACCTTACCATTCAGATAAGCTTATACACGCAAAGTGCATGAAAGCTTTGAAATTAGTTAAAATTGACTCGTACGCCACGAGTACAGTGAAGCGCAACATTTACGGCCATGCTATCTGTGCTATGCGAAAGTAGCATATTTTGTATAAATATTAGCACAACGATTTACGTACCCTCCAATAATGCATAATACCGTTTGTTTTTGGTATAATTTACTTCGGAATATTGCACGGCAACACGTGGTGATTGTTACTCAACTTGTGGTAACAAGTTGACATTTATACACTTTCTTTGGGCTGGTATTTTTGCTGTTGTTGATCACAGAGAGGATATTTCTGAAGCCATTCATCCTCATCTTACCAAACGAGCGTCACAATGACCATATGAAATGACCGCGTACTGTTGTGAATCCATGGTGCGGCATCTGAAGTTGGAAAACTTTGCCTTTCGTTGCGAGTGAGAGGTGATGAATTTCTCCACGGCACACCTAGGTCTGTATCTTCCAAATGCTGGCATCATTGGTACACGCGCACGATGCTTTGGATGAAGGCCAGGTGTGCTAGAACAACCCGATGGGTAGCAGACAACGCGTGCTCGTGTCGCGGCGGTTACCCTCCCACCGGTCGTCACGTGGCGGTGGGATTTGCACTGGCATTGTGAATGGAGTGGAGTGGATGGAGTGGAGTGGATGGAGTGGAGTGGATCAACGGACACGCGCATGAGCCCGGCACCGTCCACTCCATGTTGCTGGCCTCCTCATTCTCAGGCGAGGGTTAAGCTGGCCAGGGTCGTCCCAAGTCATTGAACACAACTTGATCTCAGGGGACATTTTTGGCTTGTGAATCACGCTGGGATTGTTTGGGACGCTGGACTTGACTTTGGCATCTATTTCTACCGCTGGGTGCTAGACAATATTGCTTTCTGGCACCATTTCAAGTGGAGAAAGCTAGATGAAGCTCTGGAGGATCCTCCCACCGGGAGGAGAGGGGGAGGGGGGGGGGGGGGCTCTCTACAATGAGTAGGCCTCCTATGCCTAATGACATGCCAAAATACTGGCACATATTACCTTGCAAGCTGTAGTCCAGCTCACGTAAATAAAATGTGATGTGCTACCATTCGCTTGGAATGTGGCTGGCGGGAACCACATGTAGGTACGTGTACATTGCACATATATACATGAGAAATACATGTAGTTACGGGTGGGGAGGGGAGTGAGCCTCTTGTAATCTCAGTGGGGCCTTCTCAAGGGACCAATTACAACCCCAGGAAACCTCAGGGGACCTCCTATCGTCCTAGGGGGCCTCCTATAGTCCCAGTGGTGCCTCCTGTAATCCCTTGGAGCCTCCTGTAGTTCCGGATGGCAGAGGGTTAGGCCAGCTGTAATCCTTGAGGTTCTCCTGTAATTCTAGGGGTTCTCCTGCAATCAAAGGGTAGTCTCTCGCTATGCCAGAGGTTCCCTGGCAACCCCATGGAGACCTTCTATATATACCCAGTTGGTATTCCTGTAATCCTAGATGGCCTCTTGCAGTCCTGCGGTCCTGGGAGAGCCTACAGGAGGCCTGACGCCCCTTCCACCTGGGCCTCCTCCAATCCAAGGGGCAGAGGTCAAGAATGTTTCTAGACTGCTACCTACGAGAACAAAACATGCACTTTTTGCTACCTGGGTCCGGCTTAAATGATATTGTTCCTTGTGAGCGACGGTGCTGTCACCTTTTTAGCTTCTCACTTGTTCGCAACGCCACCTGCTCTACTCCATAATTGTAAGTCAAGTAACATGTTACCCAGACGTTGGCGGTCGCGTTGGCGTTATTTGTTTCTTGCACTATGGTTCTTTTGGGGTGTCTGCTGCTAGGTTTTCATTGATATGACCATAAATCAACTAATTATAGGTTAATTTATTATTTAAAGGCCTATAAATGTATTATCATGTGCAATACATGTTTTTATGTGCATATCACGCCCAATAACACAATCAAAGTTACCAGCACTTGTTACCTGGTGAAGTAAGCGTTGGCGATTCATCCTTCTATATACAATGACATAGAGATGGGTCTTGGAATAATATGGTTCGTAAACGGATACTCAGTACCAAAATAGTACTGTATTAATTAAGCAACCACCGATGTCATGGGCAAACCAGTTAAATCAGTGTTTACATTGGAGGATGTGACTAATCTGCCAACTGTGAACCACAGCTCAGCGACAGGTGATCAGTTACATGATGTTGATTTCATTGACAGTGATGTTGTTTTGAATTATGTCAGGAAAATAAAGCCAAACAAGGCAGCAGGACCTGATGGAATTTATGCTAGGGTATTGCGGGAAGCTGAAAAAGAATTGGCAATTCCACTCAGTAGATTTTGATTCCACATTTTGTAGATCAGTTTCACAACATGAAATTCCAACCGATTGAAAACGGGCAATTGTAGTTCCTATTTTCAAGAAAGGAGAAAGAGGGAAAGTTGAAAACTATAGGCCAGTAAGCCTCACATCACTAGTCTGTAAGGTACTTGAATCAATTATCAAGGATAAAATAGTAAGTTTTCTAGAAGGTAACGGAGTGATTCAAGATACTCAATATGGGTTTAGAAAAGGGCGATCCGTATCTCACAAATCTCTTGGACCTTTTTTAATTTCGCTACAGAACAATTTGATAAAGGAAATCAGGTTGATGTAGCATATCTTGACTTTAGCAAGGCCTTTGACAAGGTACCTCATAAACGGTTAATGATGCAGCTTCAGGCCCATGGTATTGTGGGTAACATCCTAAAATGGATAGGGTTGTGGCTTTCAGATGGACAGCAGAGAGTGATGCTAAATGGTGCAAAATCATCATGACAAAATGTTCTTAGTGGAGTCCCCCAGGGGTCAGTACTGGGACCACTATTGTTCATTATGTTTGTAAATAACATTGAAAGTGGCCTAAGCAGTAAGGTTTTGAAATTTGTAGATAATTTGAGGGTCTTTAGGGCAATAACAGGGCACAATGAGCAGGTCTTGCTGCAGAAAGATTTAGACGAGCTTGTGAAGTGGTCCGAAAAATGGCAAATGAAATTTAATTTTGATAAGTGCAAAATCATGCCTGTAGGTAGGCAGCGTATCAAGGCTCCATACTTGATGGGTGGCCAAGTACTATCTGTGACTCAGCAGGAGAAGGACTTAGGTGTTATTTTGAACACAAAATTGGGGGCATCAGAACAGACCAAAGAAGCCAGGAAGAAGGCACTAAGAATGCTTGGGGCAATAAATAGGAATGTATCATACAAAAGTGAGGAAGTCATCAGGAAGCATTATTGTGCATATGTCAGGCCACATCTGGAATATTGTGTCCAAGCTTGGTCCCCTAGTTATGAAAAAGATTGTTGGCTTTGAGAGAGAGTACAAAAGAGGGCAACAAAAATGGTGAATGGTATGGGCAACCTGGCATATGAGGAAAGATTGAAGAAATTGAATATGTTTTCACTTAGATATAGAAGGCTGAGAGGAGATCTCATCGAGGTCTTTAAATTTGTTCATGGTCAGGAACAGGGTTATCTCAGGGAACTGTTTGAATTTAACAGAAATGATGCAATTAGAGGTCATCAATTCAAAATTAAAGTTAATCACAGCAGGACAAGGTTAAGACAGTCCTTCTTCACCAACAGGGTAGTAGAACACTGGAACCAGCTGCCAGAAACCATTGTCAGTAGCAACACACTGAACATCTTTAAGAACAGCATAGACAATCATTATAAGAATAGGGGGCTTGTTTTTCTGTATTCCAGGGAGAGTTGGTCAACACATTTGGTGGACAACTGGTTCAGTGTACAGAGTGCAACCAAGAAGGGCCCTTGTGGCTCATAGTTGCACTGATCTTTTATGTCTTTATGTCTTTATGTCAAACCCATGGGGTGATGCAGCATCGCTCAATACTGTAGCAGCCTTTTAGTCAGTGATATTTCATAATCTGGATGTCTTCTGTTCGTTACAAAACTAATTTTTGTGGAAAGCATTCGTGACCAGTCACTTCTTTTTATTTCAATACGTCATGGATAAATTGCTACTTGAGTGAGATATTGAGGGCCAATCTTGCTACCTACCAGCGTAGGCAAGTTGGCGACTTTCTTGACCTCTGCCAAGGGGTCTTTGCAGGCTCAAAGGTTCTTCGCAATGCGGGCCCTGCCCTTGGGAAGGGTGTGCCAGGCGTCCTTGACATTTAAACGGGGGACACTGACACCCCCTCCCATTCTACCGCCCCGGCTGGAAAGTCATTCACAATGCATTATTAACGAAATATTAAATTGGCATGCTTGAATAACGAATAGAGAACATGAAAAGAACGTTTTGTATTCACAACAGGACGAAATGGCAGATGATCCCACATTTTTCCTAAATACAAAACTGGGGGAACAGGTCACAAAATTTGAGGGGATATATTAGGACTCTCCCAAAACTTGGGGGATATGTAGCCTCCTCACCCCTCCAGAACCCGGATAACGCTAGACGCAAGCGCCTTCTACAGATATGTATCGGAGTACATGTGAACCCGATGCTATCCAGTTCGAACCTGGGGGAGCAAAACTTTATCCCTGAGTTTGCAGGGATAAATATCTGAAAAACTGACATAATTCCCATTCTGCTACTTATTATAGATGCACCCCTCTCTGAGAAAATCCTGCACACGTTTCCGTCCAGGAACACCACGTAAAGCCTACGATGACTCACCTCACTACTTTCATTAAGCTAAAATAACGGTCTGACCATCTTCGAGGCCAATATGTCAGGCCGTGCAAGACCTATCCATCTCACTAAATATAAATACCCTCGAGAAGCTATGGAACCCGTGATGTCAAGATTGCCGAATCCAGTGGAAATCCCACTAATAGCTGTGGAGACCGACAATGAAGAAAACTTGCATAAGTTAGCACCTTGATCGTAACCTAGACACACTTCATTGTTTTTTTTCAACTGGTTTTTAAGCACTTACTCTGAAATCTATCGCATTCCGAATACCTTGTTAACATCAGCTGTTCTTGATTCTTCCCCGAAGCGAGAAAGCACGAATATCCGGAATCGCCAAGCTGTCTAAGATGGTGTCTTTGAGCCCGTCGCAAGCTTAAATAAGGTGCCCTTGTTCCGATCAAGAGGGTAACATATTTGTAAAATGGATAGCTGGCTTTCCGTTTTGCAAATATATCCCTTTCAGAGGCGGATCCGGAAACCTCGGTTGGGGGAAGGATTAAAAATAAAACGCTACGATTTCGCAAGATGTCGGGTTTCAAATGCTAGCATACGAGTATGTCGGGTCTACTAAAGACAATATTTATCCAGCAAAACTAGTTCGGATTAAAAAAAAAGCATTTTAGCGCAAAATGTCTACCAAAAATCGGCCCTTAGGCCTGACCAAAGTAATGCAAACGGTTCGACGGGCGCCCAGCCACGGACAAAACACACCGAAAAGCACAGTGAATAAATCCCCGCCAGGGAGATCGAATACACTCATCAAATGCAGAACAAAACATGAGGTAAGAAAATCTAGAGGCGTTGGGCGATCGCCTTTGCTACATAAACACATCTTTCACATCTGATCAATACAAAAATGCACATACGATCTGATTAAACTACAAACAACCTCCCGCTCTTCCCACCCCACCATGTCGAACCGCATAGGACACTGAACCGAATTTCGCAGCATGGTAATTTTAACGCAACAAATACAAATTTGACAAATATCAACTGAGACAGATGTGGCGCACCCTGTTTATTATTATTATTTTTTTAAATTGTGATTTTCTTTCTTTCTTATTTTTGAAGTCGTGTGAAATATATCGGTAGATTATCGGCGCGCCCGCACCAGCTACCCGTCCCAGCACCAATCGCCGCACCAGCCGCACCACAGCTGCACCAGCCGCACCAGCCGCACCACAGCCGCACCAGCCGCACCAGCCGCACTGCTGGCCGCCCACCCCGCACCGACGAGATCTTGTCGAAAGTGCTATGCTGTCATACAGTGCCACAGTGCCAAGGTGCCATACGTTCAAAGTGCCTTACAGTGTGCCAAAGCGCCATACAGTCATACAGTGCCATACAACCAAAGTGCCATACAGTGCCATGGTCAGAGTGGGAAACTTACTTTCCGGGTTGGGAGTCGGAGTGCATATCGATTTCTTCCGGAGTACATTTTCATGGACATTTTTTTTTTATGCATGGAATCTGTTTACCAGTAACCGACCGGAAAAAGCTAAATCAGTGCCTACATCATATGCATAAGTAATATCATTCTCATTTTTGGTCAAATCAAATGCCAAAACATGCGAACAAAGAAGTGAACAATGGATGGCACCGCCCGGCAGTGACCCGTAATAATCAGCACTGTTTCGTTTCTTATAACTCACAGGAGAAATGCGTTTTCCTTTCACTGTTGGTCTCAGTACAAGGCTAGCCATATGAAAAACAAACAAAAATACTGCACATTTCACCCTCAGCTCAGAGCGCATACCTACCTACGCAGCCAATTTCCCACGTAATACGAACGCAACTCCGCTACCGCACACGCCACAGTTGGATGTGATCAAAGCAAAGGATCAGCCAAGGTCTTGTGTTTACTGTTAACTTGTGTGGACACTGTTAACCATGTGTTCAAAGTTGCTAATGGTTATGACGTCATATACAAAATACCTTGCATTGATTGGTTGACAGACAGATTTCAGAACAGAAAACGCTTACGCAGCCAATTCTGATCGGTGGCCTCTGGGACTCCGGAGACGTCTCTTAAAACTTTCAAAGTTTCCCACTATAGGGTGGCAGGAACACAGGTATTCCGAGACGCGGCTCCAGAGCCGGAGAACAGTGTTCTCAGTGCGCATGCGCATCATCTTGCAAGTTGCTGTTGGCGCGTTGTTGTCTGCAATTCCGGTGGTTGAGATTGATGGAGTGTGTGAAGCTGTGGTCCGGCTGCTGACTGCTACAAAAAGTGATTAATTTAAGTGTTGACCGTAAGTGGAATAACCAGCGTTTTTTGTTGGGTGTCGTTCTGTGTTTGTTTTTATTGATACCTTTGTTCCCACATTTGTGTCGGAGTACATGTGAAGCCCATCCTATCCAGTATGAACCCGGAGTGCAAAAATGTTTTCAGAGATAAAATATCTTAAGAAGTGCCTTAATTCCCACCCTGGCCATGGTGCCAAAGTGCCAGTCTGGGCCTCAGGGAGGCATGGCCCTTATTCCCCGTTAGACCCGTCAGTCCCCCCCCCCCCCCCCACCACCCCTACCGAGGTGCCGGAATGTCGACACCTGGCATTTCGAACAGGGGCGGAACAAAGAGTGGCGGCCCCTCTCCCGTTAGCAACCAAAAGTACAAGACATCAAACAAGGAATTGTGCGATTTTCACTACCCATAACCATACATTTTCAGCGCGCGAAGTGCGCCGAAACAGGTCTCTGCTTCATGCTATTTTTGCTGTCGGGTCCCCTTCAGAAAATCCTGGCTGCCCCTGATGCAGAACACGCGTGAGAACGATTGACTGATATCATAACGGAAGCATCTCACGGGCAAACTGAAGAAGACACGGAGGAAAAGACAAAGGAGATGACACTATAAATCATTATAAAATGCGGTACGTCACCGGCGGAGTTCATGCGGAGTGGACGAGACTGGCGAACATCCTGACGGTGGCTGCAGAGCTACACCGGCACACGGAGGAGACCGACCGCTGTTCGCACGCCTCGTGTGCCACTCATCTCAACCACAAGCACGCTTCACTGATCACTTATCACTCCTTGCCCTCCTTAAGTGGCAATAACCCGGTCACAGACGCACGACCCAGAAATGTTGCGCGTTTGCATTCAAACCGCGGTAGCCACCGACCGTACGACAAGCAATAAGCTGACGTCCGTCAAACTAGCGACAGATTCACATTGATATTGAGATTGATATTGGCCGGAAGGGCGGACTCTTCCGATTTCCTTCAAAATTTGCACACTGGTAGAACTCAACGCACTGATCATCATGAGCATAAAAGCTAAGAGGGGCGTTCATAAACAGCTGAGATATTCAAAGTCAAAGGTCAGAGTCCTTCTTACCGGTGGAACACCGTGAAAACGAGCATACTGGTAGAGCTCGGTGCCCTGATTATCAAGAACACAATCAAGAAGTCGGATTACAAAACACTACGGAGATATTCGGGGTTAGAGGTCAAAGGTCATCGAGATCTGACTCCTTGGATTTTCTTCAAAATGGGTATACGGGTAATGTTCGATGCATTGATCATCATGAGCATAAAAGCTAAGAGGAGCGTTCATAAACAGCTGAGATAATCAAGGTCAAAGGTCGTGGTCATTGTGGTCGGACTCTTCAGTTTCCCTTAAAAATTGACCCACGGGTAGTACTCGATGTACTGATTATCATGAGCATAAAAGCTAAGAGGGGCGATCATAAACAGCTGGATTATTTCGGTCAAAACTTCTCCCGGTGCGAATATGCAGCAATTATTAATAAGCACGAAACCAATATCAATATGCACGTCAAGCTAGATTGAGCACCGGGAGAAGTTTTGACCCGAATAATCCAACTGCATATGAAGTTTGCTGGTTTGTTTCCATGTTTGCTTCTTTGAATGAAGTTTGCTAGTTGAAAGTATGCTGCTTATGAAGTATGCTCATGATCGTTGTAGTTCACGAAAAGAAAACTTTGATGCCAGGACCGTGTATTGCGCAGCGCTCGGCGGTAACCAGACTGCCCCGGCACAGCCCACACCCTCCCAGCTCAACTCGACACCGTTCCCGCGTTTCAGACACCCCCGATCGCTGATTGGCCCATCCCGCACACGCCCCACCACGCCACGTATCCGGCCGGCCCGTCCCGGTCACGAGGTCGCCGTACTGGCTGACTCACCTGCCGACATCCCCACGCGGTGGCCAGTGCCACCTCGCATGCAATCTCACTACAATCGTCAGTGCATCCTGGACTACAAGTGTGCCAATGATGAAGGAAATGTGAGGAGTCCGACCACAATGGCTTCGGCATTTGACCTTGAACATCTAAGCTGTTTATGAACGCCCCCTTAGCGTTTATGCTCATGATGATCAGTGCATCGAGTACTACCTGTGGACCAATTTTGAAGGGAATCTTGAGAGTCCGACCTCACGGACTCTGACCTTTGACCTCGGATATCTCAGCTGTTTATGAACGCCCCTCTTAGCTTTTATGCTCATGATGATCAGTGCGTCGAGTACTACCCGTGGGTCAATTGTTAAGGGAATCTGAAGAGTCCGACCACAATGACCACGACCTTTGACCTTTAATGTTAACCTTGATTGATGACCTTGAATGACCTTGATCTCAGCTGTTTATGAATGCCCCTTTTAGCTTTGATACTCATGATGACCATTGGATCGATTACTATCTGTGGACCAATTTTGAAGGGAATCTGAAGAATCGACCTCACGGACTCTGGCGTTTGACCTTGAATATCTCAGTTGTTTATGAACGCCCTTCTTATCTTTTATGCTCATGACGATCAGTGCGTCGAGTTCTACCGGTGTGTGAATTTTGAAGGAAATCGGAACAGTCCGCCCGTCCGGCCAATATCAATCTCAATATCAAGGTGCTCTCTTTTGTCCCATCGGCGCCATGCTGCATTGCTTACTCTGCTACCAAATTTAGATGCAACCAAATTAATGCCAGAACATAGCATCTTTCTAGATAGTATGGACTAGTATATTCGGGCACGCGACGGGACCAACTACTTTTCAAAATTGCATCCTAGACAGCGTATTAATGTTTCTGAGTGGGCTATTGTGCATCACTACCGGTGTGGTTCGAAGGGCATCACCGGCTGGTTCGGCCTGCCTGTACCATACCAGGAGTCTTCAGTAACCTCCAGGCGGAAGGTGTGTCAGGTGGCTTGCTCTTGCGGCGTCGGGACGGATTCTGTAGTTGAGTGTTCGTGCAATTTTCAGCGTATTCTCAAGATGCATTTCCGAACATGTAGCATCGGTTTCAAAAAGATATCCGGCCGGTCGATATGCGTGAATTTGGTCAGGAGAAAACACCAATTCAGAAACTATCCCTCAACCCTGAAAATATGCTTTAGAGCATTTGGTTGTATTACTTGATAGCAGACTTGTGCTCGACTCGAGTTGAATCGAAAATCTACTCGTGAATCAATCGTTTTTGGATGAGTCGCGAGTTGAATCGATTCTTTTCCCCAAAATATATCTTGAGTCGTGAGTTGAATCACATCTTTCCTTTTTTTTAAATAGTTGAATTATGAGTCAATCATTCAAATCACAATGAGTCATTTGAGTCTTGTGACTCAAATGCAAGTTATGAACAAATGATATAAAGCATGTATCTTTGTGAATAGCATACCATGACAAAAAGTAGGGAGTAAAAACACAGCATAATTATGCATGCTTAGCATTACAATTGCCAACTTGTCAGCTGCAAGTGAGTAAAGATTGAGTGGTACTGAAGATATTTACCAAAAACCAATAACAATAACTACAAATAAGTATTAATGATAAGCTTGGTATTCACAATCAGCATCATGCACGAGTCAATCCTAGTGCCAGGACACAACACAGAAATGGGTTGTGATTGTGAAAAAGAATATGGAACCGAAACGATCCGACACTGCAATAGGCATCTGCACTGAATACAATTGCGTTGGTTTGTTATTTATCACGCGCGTCTGATATCATATCAGACGCGCGTGTGACAAATTACAAACCAAGGTAACTTTACCAGAAGGTAGATCGAAGTTTTCCTTCCAGCCCACAATACGTCATTCGAAGTTTTTTTTTTAACGTGGTAGCAATTTGGTTGCAGAAGACCCTTCTCAAATCGTCCGCAATGGTCACTTTTATTTTGCTTCCTCTACAAGCAAATATATTTGTCTTCCGCTCACCAGGTGAGTTATAATCTTGTCCCGTTCTTTCCAGTGAACATTTGTTCCGACGCATTTTATTATCATGCATAGACAAGGTTGGATTTGTGCATTGTGATTCGGCATGTGGAGGAATATTTTGTAATCATTCAGTATGGAGGATATTTTTCTTCAAACCTCATGCATCGTAACTCAATTTACACCCATTTTAGTTAATTTTGAGCACTTTTACTTGATCACAGCAGCTCATTATCAAACTGTTAATAACTTAGGAAATTCAACCTCCAGATAAGAAAACAAGAAATAATTTTCTGAAGTGGATAATGTTCAGGATTCCAAAAATCCAGGAGCAGCCTATTTTTCAAAACATGTACATACCTACTTACATTGACATACATCAGTTGTTGAAAACAGCTTTTTCTGGGCCAGCTAAATACAGGGCATGATACATTCTTCCTTGATGAATCTTGCATGGATTATTGATGATACATGCATAATTGAACATTTATGTACAATACCATTGTGATCTAGGAATGCCTTCCTGAAACTTTCCATGAGTTGCAGTCTGATTTCCTGTAGTATGAATTCAGCATCTAAATTGAATGTTGGATTGGAACACATCTCTGTTTC
>JAOTOM010005173.1:287500-560000 GCA_034440615.1 Ashinkailepas kermadecensis
AGTACTCAGGCTGGTCGGGCGACGTTATGTACACCATCACTGAGCCGCGCCGGATGACGAACACCTTCTGGCCGATGTCGCCACGCTTGGTGACGAAGTCGCCTGCCAGCAAGCTCACGGTCAGCGGTATAAGCCGCGTCGTTAGGCCATTCTCCGTGCGCAGCCAATCAGCACCCAGGACCGCCGACGCCGACATGAGCCCACGTATGCGGCGCACCAACCAGACGCGATTATCAGACCTCACTAGAAGGCAGGTAGCAGCAGCGCTGACTATACACACCTCTTCAGAAGTCAAGCCGCACGCGTTGGTAGAATACAAGAACACGGTTTCATCGTTTCAGAGGGGAATATGCAAACAGCAAGCTTACACATCCGTCTTGAACTGCTTTCGTCGTGAGGAAGCCAGCCTCGGATTGATTTCTATGCCACCATGCTACACACTTGGGCACTGCTGTTTTTCACGCGCAATGCACATGCACATGCAGCAGTTGCATGTGCACGTGCGAAAAATCATGCGAGTGAGTTGTAGCAGCGCGCACTACCCAACCACGCACCAGCCACGCTACTTAGTCATCCGACGTGCCACAGCTTGCACACCGGGCGGCGTCAGCCAGACGCCGGGCTCCGGCAGGGGCCGCAGTGATCCAATAACCAAATCCTGCAAATGCCGACACCCCGCAACCAGGAAAACCGGAAGGCACGCCAGATGCCCGACTTAAAATTACACACGCATCGGTCCTCTTTAATCTTATAAATCAAACTCTGGCGAAACACCAGACCCTGCCAGCTCATCAAACCAAGCACGTGTCGGCCTCTTGGGTCGCATAAACATCCTGTACTCAGCGGGTCAATCACTCATATGCGTTGTACGATCGAATTAACTTCTGCACCAGGCTCGAGGACAAAATGCAGTCCTTCCGGCCGTATAAATACAACCGCCCAGAACCCTCGTCAGGGGCAGACCACCATCAGACGTCGACCTGCTGACGTCGCTGTCGCCGAAAGCCATCCGGCAACTCACTCTACAATACCTGATTTGTTGTGCCGACGAACCGAGAGCTGTTAAAAAAAATGAAATAGTTGTGCTATTCCAAGTGTGCTTGTGTCTGCAAATAACAACGCGAGGTCCAGGACAACCACCGCAGTGTTTTAAGGATCGTGAAGCGAGGGAACGAACGATCGCAGCCAACAGTATACGCCGTCTCCATCTTCTGCGACGCCTTTCCTACAAGCTCCCATATGTCAAATTGTCTCAGTGTGGCCACTCCCCGCGTGCAGTCGTCAACACGCTACCGCTACCTCAACGAGGACTGCACATTGGCATCTCCGTCCCCATTGAACCAAACGCCAAATCAGGTCAGTGGGTATCAACCACCAACCTCTACCACCTCACCCACGGAAGCTGTACTTGCTGGGATATTGTAATCCCAGTCACCGAGCAACAAGCCGCCTACTCGGGCATCCAAGACCGCCTCTGCGTCAACCATAGAAGATATTGGGAGACCCTTCGTAGACCGCCTCTGCGTCTACCATAGAAGATATTGGGAGACCCTTGTAGGAGGCCTTTTCGTTCTAAAACAGCCTTCCAAGACCGCCTCTGCGTCTACCATAGAAGATATTGGGAGACCCTTCGTAGCGAAGGCCATTTCTGTCCGTGTCATACCAACACAGCCTTCCTATGATGCTGCTTCCAGTGCGGTTACTGTCAACTGTATGGGTGCAACTTAACTACTACATTCACCCTTTGCTTCCATCGTTGCAGCTGCCCGCCTGGCCTTTATCGCTGCTGTGGCTTTGACACAGCAACTCCACACGCCTATCAACTATTAATCCTGCAACACGACAAGGAAATTGTCGAGTGCTGCCAAAACAACCCACCGAGAACCACCCGACCCGAAAAACTCCTACTACCACCGTACTCGTTCTTCACCGCTCGACCGGAAGTCGCACCGCTACCATCGACTCCGCTCTCCAACAGCTTCCAAGCCACAGCCACCGTCGGCGCCGCACCCAGGGACGACAGGTCAACCGAAGCGGCTAATTTAAACTGCACCTCATATCTGCGGAACTCGGCTCGGACGCCCATATGAGCCACTGACGCTGTCGGCTGCACTCATCCTCCTACCGGTTGATACCAAATGCACAGTAAAATACTCCAGAAATTATATTAAAGCTGTGTATTTTTTTGTATATTTTTTGTTGTTGTTGATATGACCTGTTAACGTTAAAAAAAAACTGTACAATATGGCTCACGAAACTGCTCTTGACGACCAGCATTACTCTACTCTTGTCATGGATTCAAACGTATGCACTGTGGGAGATGATATTGCTCTGGCTCCTTTCCTAACCGACGTTCTCAGTCAAAACCAAAATATTCGATGGCCAGAGCTCTGACGGACTAAGAACATGGATCGACACAGTAGACGAGATGTTTAGATGCAGTGGTGGAAATTAGAAAATGACCCTTTTGATAGCCGGACGATTCTTGGTCGGTACCGCAAAAAGGCAATACATACGAATCATTGATAACGGACCACGTCCCCAGTCATGGCACGTACTGAGAAAAAGAAATGACGGAATTATTTGCCGGTACTAATGACCTCAGAACCGTCCAAGAGCAATTAAAATGGTTCAAACAAATGAAAACCGAGACTTTGGAACACTACAGGGAGAGGATCAACCTTCTCGCCCACAAATTATACTCGAGTGCTGAAATCGACTTGCCTCCCATTCAAGCCCAACTTTCCGGAAATTTCATGACGGCTTGCATGATAGACTCATGCAGGTATCACTAATTCGCAAACACCCCACCACCCTAGAACAAGCCGTAACCACAGCAGAAAAAGAAAGAAACCTCCAGTTTTTAGTAGATTTACATACAAAAGACCACGAACCCATGGATATTAGCGCCATTGCCACGCATATTACAGACCACCTTAATATCACCCAGCTAACGGACATAGTCTCAAATTTAGCCTCTCGAGTGGATAAGGTTGCCCAGGCCCCTCAGCAGCACACAGCCGCCGCAGGTAAGATCACAGCAGCCGACGCAATACCAGAGGCACCCCAAGGAACCACCCCCGGAATTCGCACCGCCCCACGGGTACCAGTCACGACCATCCCGGCAGTATGCTCCGCCGCTGAACGACCGATACCAGAACCCCGGAAGAACGCCCACAGCATCGAACTCCCCTCATAACTCGTACCGATGGACGGCTGACGGCAGACCAATCTGTCACTATTGCAGCTTCCCAAGACAAATACAGCGGATGTGTCGAAAAAGGGCTTATGAGATGTCTCATCCCCAGCCCACGCAGCCGCGAAATTCGTGAAACTAGAGATGCCTCACACCGACTCACCAACCGTGTCCGAACAACGAGCTTCCGTCTGCCAGGCAAGTGAAAATTGCCAGTTTGTAGACATTTGCATAGGCTCCCAACAGTGGCGTCGTCACGAAATTCTTCCAGGGGGGGCAATGTTGATAGGGGGCCTCCTGCTCCCAGAAAAGGGGCCTCCACTGTGTTAGGGCCTCCTCTTGCTTTTTAGGCTCTTAGTATGGTTCCCGAATGGGAACATGATTTCATATTGATGTCTTGTTTGTTCTTGGCATGGTATATAATTTACGCAAAGCGCAATAGCAAGAATCTTTTTTTTCGCTAAGAACCGAGCCATACCATGGTATAAATAAGTAAATGTAGATAAATACGTCAGTGCCAAAACAAACCAATATCTTTATGCTTTATCGACGAGAAGAATCTTCCCGCTGGCCTCTAGATTGTAGCGAGCTGGTGGGGCTCGTGCTGAGCATATCTTAAAGATATCTCCCATTGATCAACCCACTTCTTTGTTCACCAAGTTTAACTGAATATAGCTAGGTTCATCACTACTGTTAGTCATTCCCACCAGCTTGATCTCATAAACAAACTTAAACGATCATTTCTCAGTCCCAGGACAACAATTTCACGAAGGTGACAACGAGAAGTGGATTGAATTGGTTTTCTGATCGTCATCGTAGGGACTTATTAATTTGTTTTCATAACATTTGGTGCTGGCTGCAAGGCACTTGGCACAGAAGCTAAACTAATAAATACTCCGCGAATAAATTCACGGCAAGAACAAGCATTGAACAACCATGCATCAATGGCAATGCAACAATGTAATAATGACAATGCATAAATAATGCAAAACCTTCGAATTCCACGCCGTCACGCCCATGGTTATCGCTGTGCTGTACCGTTTTGTAAATTATGTCGTTAAGAAGGTACTGAAGCTGGGAAGCTCTAATCATGCAGGCTGTAATCACAGAAGACAACTTTGTATGAAGAAAATACATTTTAAACATCATTCCTCCCATTTAATATGGGGCATCGGTGTTGTTTTGTATGCTTGTGAGGGGGAATTTACCCCCGCAATGTGGGCTTTGTTCCATGGGGGTAAGTTCTGAAAATTATTGGGAGACCAGTGACGCACCCATATTTGCGTGAAGGGGAGGGGGCAAACGTATTTGGAGGGGGTCCAACTACTGAATATAGTCTTCCGATTTCGACCACTATTTTGTCAAAGGGGAACTTTTTAAATAAAATAATTAGTGATCAACTGAATTATCCTGTAGAGGGGCCTAATCTACCACTATCGTTTCTGATTCGTCGGATTTCAACCCTAGCTCCCACAACCTGTTCAAATGTATTCTTTTGGTATTCCTTGACAAGTCACCTCGCACTGCTGAAATTACACCTGCACAAATCACTTTAAAATGTAAAATTTTCCAATTTCAGACATTCCAGTTCATAGTGCCCGGTCGCCACGACGCCAACGTTAGTGCACGTGCACACCCATCTTGCGCATTCGGCGCATTCGCCCCACTTCGTGCGATGCTACGGATTCTGCTGGGCCTCCTACGCTTTGTTAATTGCTGCCACATGATAGACTTGCGCCATATCTGACGTGATAAAATGCTTCGTATGGGCGTTCGCTGCGAAAATTCGATTAATTAAATTCGATCATTAGTTCCCTTCTTGCCATATTTTATGGTGAAGAAATGCCGATACCCGCTGAGCTTTGATGCACCTCATATCTTTGATTAAACATGCTTCCAGGTTGGCTACCGAACCGAAGCCCTGCCTGAGTGTACTTCTTTGGACCCGTTTCGTATTTCTTCGTCTACGGATGTGTCTTAAGGCTCCAATTCATTTTTGTTAGAGGGCCAACGCATTTTCGAAGCCCCTGCTCGTTTTAGGGTTTTGTTGCTTTTTTTGCGCACCGAATATTTTTTTTTTAGTTGTCGGGGCGCTTTCAAAGATCTCAATGTGTTTACTTAGTGCCCGGTATTTTTGTTCGTTTTGGGATCATGTTGCTTTTTGCGGCCCCAGCCTCTTTTCAGGCCCTTGTGCTGTCATATGGCCCCTATGTGCCTTGAGAGCTTCCGGTGTTTTTGTTTTTTGTTTTTTAGTGTTCCCGGTATATATATGTAGTTATGGCTACAACGCATGTTTTCGGACCCTGCCGCTTTTTACGAGACTGCGCTTTGAAGGGCCAGTCGCATTTTCGGTCCTCGTTGTGCTCTTAGGGTCCCGCTGTGTTTATTTGGGGCTTCTGACGCACATTTGTGGGGCCCCAGTACGATTTTGAGGTTTCGGTGCGATTTTTCTAGGTCCCAGCGCGACTTATCGCGCCCAGGCCCAAGTGGTTCCGGGACCCAATGCCAGTTATCTGGGCTCAACGCGATTTTGTGGGTCTCTTCTGAATTTTCTTTAACTTCCGAATCCCGCCCTGATTTTTCGAGTCCCTGGTGCCATGTTTTTGTATCTCACCTCGATTTTCTTCGAGCTCCGGTATATTTTTCGATGCCGTACGCGATTTGTCAAGGCATCTGATGACATGTTCGGTGCTCCAGAACCATTGTCCTGACCCGGACTTTTTTACAATCCCTCCTGATTTTGGAGGGCTCCGGCTTTATTTTTCGGATACCGATGGGACTTTGGGGGTCACACGGTGCCTATGTGGGGCCATAGACGCCAATTGTTGGCAGCCCGACGTTAATTTTTGATGCCCAGACCAAATTTTTGGTACTACCGAATTGTGGGTCCGAGCGCGAAATGTTGTGGGACCGGTTCGAGTTTGCGGGGCGCGTTGTACTTAGCTGTGACCCCAACGCGATCTTGGCGGTTCCTGTTGCAGATTTTCGTGCCTCGGAGCGAGTTTTCTGGGGCCCGAAGTATTTACTTTGAGCCCCTACGCGAATTCTGGTGGACCGACGCGAATTTTTGTGGTCCCAGCGCGACTTTTGGGGGCCTCGGCTCGATTCTTGGGAGCATATCCCTCTTAGGAGGGAGGGGCCACTTGCCCCTTTGATATGTCACTGCGGCCACCGAAGGAGTTCTATTTTTTCTATAGGTGTTTATGTGATATTTTTGGGTCCTGGTACGATTCTTCGGTCTCCAGGTGCGATTTTTTTCGGTGCCCTGACACGTTTTTTTTTCCAGTGCCCAACGTGTTTTGCGGGGACTTTGACCCGAATTTGTTGGGCGCAGAGTGACATTCCGGTTGATAATTGATTTTTGTGGCAGCAGCAACCTTTGGGGTCCAGGCGCGACTTTTTTGGTCCCCAGTGAGATTTTCGAAGGCTGCGACGCGACTTTTTTAGTCCAATGTAATCTTTGGTGTCCCGACGTCATTTGCTTGGATCCCTAGCGGGAGTTTTAGCGACCTCGACACTTTGTGGGTGTCCAATACGTTTTGGATGCTTTTGGTGTCATTGTTGGGGCCCAAAAGTGATTATCCATGTCCGGATTGTTTTTCGTTGCCCCGGTTTCATTTGTGTCCAAATGATACTGTTGGGGAACGGTACGACTTATCGTGCCCCTAGCGTGACTTTCATGATCCGGGCGTGAATTTTTGGTACCCATAGGCTCTGCGAGATTTTCAGGGGCCCCGGCCGGATCTTTTTGGGCCCATGTCGTGATTTTCAAGTACCCCGGCACGACTCCTGCCATTTCAGATGCTTCTAGAAAATGATAGACCTCCTCTCGCGTCTTTGGGGTCTCGTCTCATTTCCTGGAGCTTCTTTACCGGTTTTGGACGTCTTCTCGTCCGTCCTACCCTCCTCCATATTCAATGGTCCTCCTCTCCCGTTTTGGAGGACCTCCTCCCACATCCTGGGGCCACTTTAACATGGCATGGGACTTCCTCTCATGTTCCAGGGGCATCCTCTGCCAAATTAGGGGCCTCCTGCCACGCCTCGTGGGCCTCCTCCTTTGTCATCGCAAAGCTTACCCGTCTTGAGGGATCTTCAGTTTTGGAAACCTCGCCTCCTTCCATACCTGCTACCTACCACTCCCATTTTAAGGGCCTTCTCTCATTTCCTGGGAATTCCTTCCGGTCGTCGGGACCTCATTCGGCCCTGGAGACCTCCTACTCCATCTCGAGGAACTCCTCTCGAGTCCGGCAGGGGCCTCCTTTTTTCTTTTTGAGGCTTTCTTTTTCAAATTAAGGGCCTCCTCTCACGTCTTCGGGGCCTCCTGTTCCGCGTTTTGATTCTATCTTTTCCCATTTTAAGGTTGGCCTCTTATCTCCTGGTGGACTCCTGTTCTATCTTAGGTGGCTCCTCTTCCAAATTACACGCAACCTTTCCTATCTCAGTTACCTTGTCATTTCCTGGGGACCTTCTTACCCGTCTTGAAGCCTTCTTTCTCGCCTGGGAGCCATCCCTCTTATCTAATGGCCATTCTCTCCTATTTTAGGGGCTTCCTCGTGCATCATAGGGTCTCTTTCCAATCTTATATCGTCCTCTTCCGAATTAGGTGCCTCCTGCCACTTTCCTGGATTATCCTTTTCTATCTTGGTGGAACCTTACCCGTTTCGGGGACTGCTTTTACGTCTCCGAAACCTCATCTCATATCCACTGGTTTCTCTTCCGTCTTAGGGCCTTCTCTCATTTTCTGAGGTCTCACTTCCCGTATTGGGGCCTCCTTTGCAATTCTGGGGGCCTCCTTTGCAATCCTGAGAGCCTCCTTTACAATCCTGGGGGCCTCCTTTGCAATCATGGGGGTCTCCTTTGCAATCCTCGGGCCTCCTTTGCAATCCTGGGGGCCTCCTTTACAATCCTGTGGGCTTCCTTCGCAATCCTGAGGGCCTCCTTTACAATCCTAGGGGCCTCCTGTGCAATCCTGGGGCCTCCTTTTGCAATCCTGGGGTCTCCTTTGCAATCCTGGAGTCCTCCTTTGTAATCCTGGGGGCCTCCTTTGCAATCCTGGTGCCTCCTTTGCAATCCTGTAGTCCTCCTTTGTAATCATGGGGCCTCCTTTGCAATCCTGAGGCCTCCTTTGCAATCCTGGTGTCCTCCTTTGCAATCCTGAGGGCCTCCTTTGCAATCCTGGAGTCCTCCTTTGTAATCATGGGGCATCCTTTGCAATCCTGGGGCATCCTTTGCAATCCGGGTGGCCTTCTTTGCAATCCTGGGGCCTCCTTTGCAATCCTGGGGGCCTCCTTTTCAATCCTGGGGGCCTCCTTTGTAATCCTGGGGGCCTTTGGGGCCTCTTTGTAATCCTGGAAGCCTCCTTTGCAATCCTGGGGGCCTCCTTTGCAATCCTGGAGGCCTACTTTGCAATCCTGGGGCCTGCTTTGCAATCCTGGGGGCCTCCTTTGCATTCCCGGGGGCCTCCTTTGCAATCCTGGAGTCCTCCTTTGTAATCATGGTGGCCTCCTTTGTAATCCTGGGGCCTCCTTTGCAATCCTGGGGCCTCCTTTGCAATCCTGGGGGCCTCCTTTGCAATCCTGGAGGCCTCCTTTGCAATCGTGAGGGCCTCCTTTGCAATCCTGGAGGCCCCCTTTGCAATCGTGAGGGCCTCCTTTGCATTCCTGGGGGTCTTCTTTGCAATCATGGAGTCCTCCTTTGCAAACCTGGTGGCCTCCTTTGCAATCCTGGGGGCCTCCTGTGCAATCCTGGGGCCTCCTTTTCAATCCTGGGGGCCTCCTTTGCAATCTTGGGGGCCTCCTTTTCAATCATGGGGGCCTCCTTTGTAATCATGGAGGCCTCCTTTGCAATCCTGGGGGCCTCCTTTGCAATCCTGTGGGCCTCCTTTGTAATCCTGGAGGCCTCCTTTGCAATCCTGGGGGCCTCCTTTGCATTCCTGGGGGCCTCCTTTGCAATCCTTGAGTCCTCCTTTGCAAACCTGGGGGCCTCCTTTGCAATCCTGGGGGCCTCCTTTGCAATCCTGGGGGCCTCCTTTTCAATCCTGGGGGCCTCCTTTGTAATCCTGGAGGCCTCCTTTGCAATCCTGGGGGCCTCCTTTGCAATCCTGGGGGCATCCTTTGCATTCTTGGGGGCCTCCGTGCCAATTGTTGGCACTCTCGTGATTTCTGGGGCCTCCTATCCTCTCCTAGGTGACTCCTTCTTCAAATTAGGGGCCTCCTCTCACGTCTTGGAGGCCTCCTCTCGTGTCTCGTCGGCCTCATTGCTTACTTTTTTCCTGTGCATTTCCGGATAGGGGCCTCCTCAAATTTTAGGGGGAGGGGGACGGCGCCCCCCCTGTTTGACGGCAGGGGGGCGACTGCCCCCCCTGCCCCCCCGGTGGCGACGCCCTTGGCTCCCAACCCTTTCGATCACTTCTAGATACCGGCGCGCAATTCTCTCTTGTTGACGAACATTTCCTGACCCTGTGCGATCCCAACCTAGTCAAACCGATCGAACAGAAGAAAAACGTGTCGCTCATCTCTGCCTCGTGTCATAGATTGCCGATATCAAAATGTGTGAAAATACGCATTACTCTGGGAAAAGTACGCATGTACCATGATTTCTTTGTGAAACCCAATTTCGGCCATGACATGCTCCTCGGAGTAGATTTCCTAACAGCACGAAAAGCTCGTCTCGATTTTGAATACCAGACACTCACCATAAGAAAAGCCGTGCACCCGCTCAAAACGAAACCCGAACTGAAAAAGACCGAAGTATACCTGGTCGACTGTCTGATGATGTCCAAATATTTCCCCGCTCAGACATCCAAGTCAAATGTTATATAGCGAAGCAAAAGACCGCAGGATGAAATTTTGTTGTATCCCAGTTGGCCACCTCTCCTTGTTTTGAAGACGAACCCGGATTACTACTCCCCAACGCCGTTGTGAGAATTTCCAAAAGCAAACCCATCCCATTGGCTATGGTCAACGAGACGGGTCGTTTCTTACACTTAAAAAATCGTCAAGTAATTGGCATTGCGTCAAAACTATCGGAAAGCGACAACGAATAGAAAGCCGATATTTCGTCGGTCACCCATCCAGCCGAACTACCATATTCACCTCAAGATAAATTGAACGCATTTAATTTGGATCACATTCCTGAACCCCAAAGGAGGCAAATGAGCAAAGCCCTCTCCAGAAACCTTGATGTTTTGTGAAAAAGAAACATACAGTTAACAATGACCGATGCTACGGAGATTAACACTCAGGACCCCCCGCTAATTAGACAAAAACCGTACCGTTTGCCCTTGGCATATCACCAAATGTTGGATGCCCAAATGCAGGAAATGTTCGACGCTGGAATTATCCGTAGAAGCAACGTTACGCGTCAAGCGCGGACATAAGCCGCCAGGCGTCGGGCGGCGAAACTAGCGCCGCCAATCGGCCGGCGGGGGAAACTATAGGCGGTAAGGCCGAATTGTATAAAGTAAACAATAAGAAACCATGCAAATGTAAACGGGTGCTTGTAATGCCATGAATTCGGCGAACTTAGTTTTTTAGTTGATTTTTTAATAATTAGGCCCGACATTGTCATAAATTCAGCAATGCCAAGAAACCATGCAATAAATGTAAAAACGTCGGAACACTGCATTGTAATGCCATGAATTCGGCGAACTTAGTTTGCTTAGTTGCGATCATTTTGTTGAAAAATTAGCTTCGGGATTTGGACCGCCGAAATAATGCCGTCATTGATCCATTCACGAATTTGTAATTGCTTGCCGCGATATCAAGAAGACGGGTCACGAATCTAAAAAACGTCGCAGCACCGCCTTATAGTATCATGAATTCGGCGACCATTAAGCTCAGTTGCGGTCACGTTAAGCGCCATGAGCGGACATAATGCCGATGGCGCCGCTCTGGTGGTGGGTTTGTGAAGGAACACCACAGGAGTGGGCCTGCTATGATTAATGCTATATTCTGGTTTCTAGAGAAGGTGCAAGTAATTACCAATGGTCAAATTTTAACAACATTGAAACAAGCTCTCTTATGATGCGTAGTTAGTTTTATTATCAAATGTTTTCACCCTGTCACTTTGCCCTTAAAGTGAAATGGGAGCAATTGGCCACTCAACATCTTGTAATAAAAACGTGTCATACATCTTCTGGGAATGTGCTGACAATTCCTAATGTTCTTAACTAAACGAAAATCGAACGTGCTACATTTTTAGATCATCTTGAATAACTTCCATGAAGGTTGGACCCTGTCACTTTTGCACTCAATTCCAGAATGTGTGTCCCAAGTTATCACACTGTATTCCTTTAAATTGTATATCAGATGTTCTACATTACCGAATTAATTTCCAATGGTCTCAAATAAACCGGCATAAAATCAGCTGCCTTCTAATGTCATACTCGACTATTTTGATGCACATCTAACCCTGTCACATTCGCACTCAATTTCAGGATTTGTGTCTCGAATTATCACTTTGTATTCCTTTAAGTTGTATATCAGATGTTCTGCATTAGCGAATTCATTTCCAATTATCTCAAATATAACTGCATAAAATCAGCTGCCTTCCGATGCCCTACTCGACTACTTTCATAGATATCTAACCATGTCATTTGTTGTACTCAATTGCAGGATAACTGTTTCTAATTACCATATTGTATTCCTTTTAATTGTACATCAGATGTTCTACATAACCGAATTAATTTCCAATGGCCTCAAATAAACCGACATAAAATGAGCTGCCTTCTGGTGCCATACTCGATTGTTTCTATAGATATCTAACCCTGTCATTTTTGCACTCAATTTCAGGATTTGTTTCTCGAATTATCACATTGTATTCCTTCAAATTGCATACCAGATGTTCTATATTATCGAATCACTTTCAAATGGTCTGCAATAAACGGACATAAAATCAGCTGCCTTCTGATGCCACATTCGACCACTTTTATAGATATCTAACCCTTTGACATTTGCGCTCAATTCATGGGTTTCGGTATGGAATTATCTTATTGTATTCCTTTTAATTATATATCAGATGTTCTACATTAGCGAATAAATTTCCAATTATCTCAAATAAGCCGGCATAAAATCAACTGCCTTCTGATACCATACTCGACTACTTTCAACGATATCTAACCCTGTCATTTTTTTAACCATTAACATGAAGCTTTCCAGCATTATTGAGGTTCTGTCATGGCTCGATGCACGTCAGGCGCCGACGGTTGCTGCCCAGAGGATCCGTAGGGCAGCCGAGCGGTGGCACGACAAAAAGTAAAGTTCCACCCTTCAACAATACTAAGCAACATCGACTCTGCCACGTCAAAATGGTGTAGGTGAAATTCACGGTTGTAGATGCATTCTTTCCATTCAACGCCCATCAGCGTAATGTTTAAAAAAATATCGAGAAAACTTGTTTGGCTCAACTCCAGTGGTGACGGAACTCATGCCAGGCACATCCCCTTTCGCTTCAAATATGAAAATATACCTGTAACTTTGGCGTTGGGGCCCATTAACATTCAGCGAACGGTCGGTGCCCCTGAGCGCGCCCCGCCACTGAATGTCGTGCGGTCGGGGACGGGCCGCGGGCCGCCGGGCCCGCGGCCCGGCGGCTATGGTGGAAAATAGGTTATAAGCCAAGGGGCGGGGATGGCCGAGTGGTTAAGGTGTTTGGCTCTGGGTACCAAAGGTCCCGGGTTCCACACTCGCACCGCTCGGGACATTTCCCAATCCCGCGGCCCACCGGCGAAACAGTGTGGGCGGCGCCATTAGCCGTGAATGTGCAAAATGCGTGTCGTGAACCAACCAATAAACAAACAAACAAGTTCTATAAGCCAATACGCAAATAATAATATGCGCAATATATCACTGTAAGTGGCAATGAAATTGACGTCTGAAGGCAAGCTAACTTTCATAAATGCACTTCGCATCACAGTTTATGGTGAAAGAGCCTCATAAATTGTAACTATCTTCTTCGCGCACGCACTAGTGAACATCCGGGCGCGCTTGTCGCGGGCGCATATTTCAGAGTCCTTGAATGGCATCAAGAACCTACCTGCTTTCTTTCTTTTCTGGATATCCCCTCGATGTCCGCATTAACATTGCGTCTGACGCCTAACGTTTGTTGAAAAATTCCGGTTGGGATTTTGACTCCCAAAACAATGCCGCCATTGATCAATCCACGAATTTGTAATTGCTTGCCGCAGTATAAAAAAGGGCCACGAATCTCAAAAAGTCGCAGCACTGCGTTATGATGTCATGAATTCGGCGAACGTTAAGGTTAGTTGCGATCATCTTGTTAAAAGATTCGCTTCGGGATTTGGACCCCCAAAATAATGCCGTCATTGATCCATCCACGAATTTGTAATTGTTTGCCACCATATCAAGCAAACGGGCCACAAATCTCAAAAGTCGCAGCACCGCCTTATAATATCATGAATTCGACGAACATTAAGCTCAGTTGTGGTCAGGTTGTTGAAAAATTCGGTTCGGGATTTGGACCCCAAAATGATGCCGTCATTGATGCGATTTGCAACATCATTGAATTGACGACATGCTGCTTTCAACCCCAAGATTCCGACACCAATTTTCTCGCAAGGACATCTGGAATACGATACATGTAAAGAAAAACATCTGAAGTTGATTACCCCAGTAAGGCACTTTTACAAAAACGTATCAATTTGATCTGATAATCGATAACTAACGACCCTGACGGCGGTCCTAGTCGTGGGTTCCGCATCCACGAATGTATAATTGTTTGCCGCAATATCAGATAAACGGGCGAGGAATTTTAAAAAGTCGCAGCACTATGCTATAATGCCATGAATTCGTCGAACGTTAAGCTCAGTAGTGATCATAAAAAAAGTTTTGTTCGGGAATTGGACCCACAAAAATAAGGCCATCAGTGATCTAAGCACGAATGCTTAATTGTTGCCGCATTATCAACACGACAGACGATGAATGTCCACAAATCAAAGAACTACGCTGTAATGAAACTTTGGCGTTGGGGACCATTAACATTCAGGGTATGGTTCCGCGCCCCGCCATATTATGAATGGCAGGCGGTCGGGGACGAGCCGCGGGCCGCGGGCGTCGCCGCCGCGCCGGCGGCCCGCCGTCTATGGTGGAAAATAGTTTCAGAATACGCAAAGTAGCAATATGTGTAATATATCGCTGTAAGTGGCAATGAAATTGACGTCTGAATACAAGTTAACTTTCATAAATGCACTACGCATCATATTTTATGGACAGAGTCTCATAAATTGTAACTATATTCTTCGCGCACACACTAGTGAGCATCCGGGCGCGCTTGTCGCGGGCGCATATTTCAGAGTTCTTGAATGGCATCAGGAACCTACCTGTTTTCTTTATTTACTGGAGATCCCCGATGTGCGCATTAACATTGCGTCTGACGCCTAACGAACTCCCCTTGGTTATCGCCTGTCATTGCAGTATCCAAAAAGGACAAAAGTTCGGTGTATCTTTGGATTTCAGGAAATTAAATGCTGGCACTGTTGTTCCTGCGCCCAGTATTCCCGCTGCGGATGACATTTTATTATCCCTAGGAAAATCCAAGTTCCGAAGCAGTTCAGACCTAAAAGCCGGATTTTGGCAAATACCCATTTCAGAGGAAGACCGAGAAAAGACCGCCTTTGGAACCAATGCAAGCATGTTTGAACACAATAGAATGTGTTTTGGCTTATCAGGCCGTTTTCCAAAATTTTATGAACGTTGTTCTTAGTGATGTTCGACAGTTTGCCTTGGCCTTCGTAGACGATAGCATTGTCTTCAGTAACACTTTTGAGGAACATGTGCAGCACTTAGAAATGGTGTTTGACGGACTGTGAAAAGCGAATCTTAAGCAGAAAATTTCAAAGTGTGACTTTTTGCGTGAAAAACTGAATTACCTCGGACATGTGGTTTCAAATGAAGGAATATCAGTAAGTCCAGAAAAGGTGTAAGCTGCACAGTCTATGCCAGCCCCAACCACGGTCCGACAAGTCAGAAGCTTTTTAGGCATGGCCTACTATTACCGAAAGTACGTTCCCGACTTCAGCAAAATTGCAAGACCCCTCACGGCTATGACAAAGAAAAACGCAAAATGTAAATGGACCCCCGAAGCGCACCAGACTTTTGATACTCTAAAGCATAGCTTAACCATGGCCCCAGTGTTGGCTTTTCCGGATATCTCCAAGCCCTTCAAATTGTATACCGATGCTTCCCAGTACGCTCTAGGTGTTGTACTTACTCAAGAACAAGATGGTCAGGACCGATTCATGCAGTATGTGTCACACCAATTATCAGATACACAACAAAAATGGCCCACTATCGAACGCAAGGCTTACGCGATCATTTACAATTTAGGTCAACTCCGCCATATTGTGGTAGGAACACAGTTGACAGTGTACACAGACCACAAACCGTTGAAACACCTGTTCACTAGTGAAATGAAGAACCCGCGCATACAACGTTGGGCTATCATGTTAGGCGAATACGGATGCGAAATTGAATACATTTCGGGACCCCAAAACCACACTGCCGACGTAATGTCACGCCTCGCAAACACGCCCATGCACGACGGCTTTTTCGGAGGTCATTTGGGAATTGAGAATACTATCGACAAAGTAGCAAAATCATATTATTGGACTACTATGCTAAAAGACGTTAAATAATACGTGCAAACTTGCGAAACATGCAACAGGAGAAAACTCAGGAAAGAAAGGCGTCCCATGCAAGACATGCCAATGCCTCGATACCCAGTTGATATTATTGTTTTCGACACTTGTAGCCCATTTCCTATTTCGGACAGCGACAACCGTTACGTTTGCACTCTTGTGGACCATTTCAGTGGATGGCCAGGAGCCTGAGCTATTCCAGACAAATCCGCGGAAACCATTGCCAAATTAATCTTGAAAGAATTCCCTCCCCAACACGGTTGTCCCAACATGCTACTTGGTGATCAGGGCACCGAATACTGCAATGCTATTCTAGACACAGTGTGCAAGGAATTGGGAGTAACGAAACTCCGCACATCAAGCTACCACGCGCAAACTAATGGATATAAATATTTCATAAAACTCTGAACGAAATGATTTCAAAACAAATTAGCGAAAACCAAAGTCAATGGGGCTAAGTATTAGACCCTTGTTTAGCCACATACCGAGTAAGCAAGAATGAATCCACGAACCACTCTCCTTTTGTCATCATGTACGGAAGAGATGCCCGAGTTTCCATCCACCTTCCTGCAACCTCGTGTCCGTTACGCCGGAAAGGATTACGTTGCCCAAACACTTGAATTTTTTCACAACGCCTTTCAGGACGTAGTTAGAAATTGTCAACAGTCCTGTGAGCACAATACAGTTTTGAATGATAGAAACGCTCAAGCATCTTCCTGTAAGGCAGGAGACCTCGGCTATTACCACGACCCCTCTATCAAACCAGGGGAGTCGACAAAGTTCACATTGTTTTGGAAACCCCACATTAGAATCGTCTCGAAAATAGGCAGCGAAAATTATGTGATCAAAAACATGATCCGTGGGAAAACCAAACTAGTACATTCCGAGAACTTGAAACCCCGCAACCTCGACGTCTGGAATACGTCGGAATACGGAACATGAGTCAGTCAGACGACCTATTCAGGTAAGTACACGAACGGAAGAGGAGCCGCTCCGCCACCAGCTCCTACGCGCAGCCAAGCTCCCCTACAGTGATTGCCTCTGGTATGACAGCCGTCAGTTACCATGTGATGCAACACCGCCCACGGCGGCCGGAACTGGAACCACGGAACAGGAATATGGCGACATTCCTCCATTCCCCACGAACCCTTCGAAGGTTGATTTTCCTCAAGCTAATGACCCATCACTGTTATCGGACAGAGAAGGGAGTTCGGGGCAAACGCAACCGCAACTGAACAGTGAGTATTTCCCGACCCAAACGACTCATCGTTGCAATTTACGTTTAAGGAAGCAACCAACGGATTATGTGCACCAGAACAAAGGGTTACGGCTTGGTCAGTTTTTGGACTTTTCAGCCGACGTAAGACAACGAAGGAACGATATGGAAAACGTGAATGTTGGAACACATGAAAAACGGCATCGCTTACAGTCCGACTCCCGATGTTCTCCAGAGGTGAACATCGCAAATGTAACCACATTTGACAATAATGGACGCTCTCAGAGTAGAACGCCATCGGATCTGTTGCTTGATCGTCGCATGTTGTTTGCGATAGCTGATGCCATCATAAGTAATATTTTATGTTTCAGGGTACAATGACCCTCGGGATAAGCTGGGTAATTCTTGGCTGGATCTTATTTGTTCACGGAGAAAATGACACCCTACCCGAAAATGCTCCACGGATCCGGACACCTCTTTATACCTTAAGGAAAAACGTACCCCAGCTACAGTTCCTGGGCCGGTGACCGTCTCAATCCCCATGACTCCGTACGGTAACCAAATCGCGATCATTCATGGCGCCATCCACGTTCTCTCCGAATTATCCCGCTCTCTAGCGAACCGTCATTTCGGCTTAGCCAATATATCTCAAACTACGGAAACCATGCTCGCGACTAACGTGAAACGTACTAACCAGGCAATTGACCTTCTCGAGCGCGACACTAACGACCTATTCGCCACCTATCGCGATTTGCTGGATCCTACACCCCATACGCGAGCGCCTCGTCAGAAAAGACGACTTATAAACGGCATCGGGAGAGCATTGTCATATCTGTTTGGCACCGCTACCGAATCCGAAATCGACCATTTGAAAAATAACATAGAATTAGTAAACAAGGAAATGGCGATGGGTCACGTATTCAATAGTACTTTACACGTCCTCAACCAGACAGCCGTTTCTACCACACAAAATCGTCGGGCCTTCATTAACGTAAACAAAGCTCTGCGCGCCTTGTCACATACCATTGATGATTTCTACTCTAAGGCCCAATCTCGCACTCGCAGCCCCTCACACTGATTCTCACCCTGACGTACCTGGAAGAAAACATTCGACGAGTGACCCAGACCATCCATCGTCTACACTTCGAGCTTAGTGGATTAGCCAACAAATTGGCCCTAGCACAAGCTGGCATTCTACATTCACAGTTGCTATCAGCTTCACAGTTTGCGCGTTTGCTACGCAAAATACAAAAGGCCCTCCCGACGAACTTTGCACTACCATTCCTCGCCTCTAGCAAAAGTGAGTAGATCAAAATGGTGAAAACGAAATTGGTTCGCACAGATATGGCATTCCACGTCATATTCTACATCCCACTATTACATGTTCTCCGTGCGTTTGATATATTCCGGTTCTTTCCGTACCTGGCACCTCATGGTTCTCATAATATTTCCCTGGGATATTGCACTCTGAATCGGAATATTTACTCGTCTCTGAAAACCGACAACTCTACATGCAGCCTGACAAACTAAATATAGAGACCTGGATCCTCGGGAACCAACCATTTTGCGACCTACATGAACCCGCCTACTCCACTGTTGCTTCCACGGCGTGTGTCGTCGCTTTAATTCCGTAATGATACGCTCCCCGCTCACGCTCGTTGCTTGCCTATCGCTCATCCAACTAACAACGAACTCAAGGCCTACTATCTTGGACAAGACCAATGGTTGATGGTCTCCAGTCACCCATTCCAGGTGACCATTTCCTGCGCCGCTGCCTCGGAAAATAGGACCCTCGCTATCACCCGCACCACCGACATCCTCTCACTGGGAAGCGAATGCTCGGCCACAGGGGATACCTTTTACCTCCCTCCTCGTTACGCTAGTGCCACCCATCTCGAACTACCCCCTTTTGATGCCCAAACCCTCCTGATCAACGGTACCATACCCATCTGGCGTCCACAATGGACACGGTCCCTTCGTGATCTAACCCCGCTCAATGTCAAGGCTCTTCCTGCTATTCACATCGACGGCTTCCCCGCTTCCACCTATTTCGATGATATCGAAATGAAACCATTGGAACGAGTACGGGACCACCTCCCCTCTTCCTTCAATTGTCCGTGGCTTCTGATTCTGTCCTTAGGTGTTTTCTCCCTCGTCATCTTGGTACTATGTATCAAAGTGTGTTGCCCCGGACGGCGTTTCCAGTACAGTTTCCCCCGATTCACCCCCGTTTTACGCCAGGATCCCTCTGATGAACCAGCCATAGAATTGCGTCAGCCTCTACCCTCTCAGCGGTCGATGGACCAGTTATCGGAGCCGGTACAGTCAGAAGAGCCGGACCCATACCCGGCTACCCCCGCACCCGGCATGGAGACAGCGGCACTACGAGCTGCCGTCCCGTCGGATCGACGGCAATAGTTCGGTTGCCCCTTTCGAGCCGCAATCAGCTCTTCCCCCGCGACACGGCAATTCGATGTGAGGCCGACATCGCCATCCCCTCTCCAACGAGTACACACGCCAGCGTCCGGGCACGAATTCGTTCGTGTCGGGTCGTGCGAACGCCGTCGACGTCTCCGTCGTCACGTCCGCCGCCCCAATGACCTCGAGTGCGCGTGCAGTGACCTCCCTTTTTTTTTTGTGTGTGTATGTGCATGTATCACAATCGGTGCATTGATTTTGTTTTTTTGTTTATATTTTTTTGTCGGCCACTCATTGTCGCCTTCTTGCGCCTTGGCGTTTACATGTCATGTATCATACGCGAAATGATGTTCATGGCACGGTTTGGCCCTTATTGTCCGCCTTCGCCCTTTAGGCGCCCGTCTCCCGGATTTTTTTACCCTGCAAAATTGCTCATTTTGGTGGTGGTGGAGATATTGTAGCAGCACGCACTACCCAACCACGCACCAGCCACGCTACTTAATCATCCGGATACTTCAGTCATCCGACGCGCCACAGCTTGCACACCGGGCGCCGTCAGCCAGACGCCGGGCTCTGGCAGGCGGCCGCAGTGATCCAATAATCAAATCCTGCAATATACCGACACCCCGCAACCAGGAGAACCGGAAGGCACGCCAGATGCCCGACTTCAAATTACACACGCATGGTCCTCTTTAATCTAATAAACCAAACTCTGGCGAAACATCAGACCCTATCAGCTCATCAAACCAAGCGCGTGTCGGCCTCTTTGTTCGCATACACATCCTGTACTCAGCGGGTCAATCACAAATATGCGTTGTACGGTCGAATTAACTTCTACACCAGACTCGAGGACAAAGAGCAGTCCTTCCGGTCGTATAACTAAAACCGCCCAGAACCCTCTTCAGGAGTAGACCACCATCAGACGCCGACGTGCTGACGTCGCTGTCGCCGAACGGCATCCGGCAACTCACTCTACAAGACCTGATTTGGTGCGCCGACGAACCGAGAGCTGTTTTTTTATTAAACAGTTGTGCTATTCCAAGTGTGTTTGTGTCTGCAAATAACAACGCGAGGTCCAGGACTATCACCGCAGTGTTTTAAGGATCGTGAAGCAAGGGAACGAACGATTGCAGCGAACAGCGTACGCCGTCTCCATCTTCTGCGACGCCTCTCCTACAAACTGGGAACAAGTCAAATTGTCTCAGAGTTACTCATTCACATCATGTTTTTTGTTAGTAATACAACATTCAAGCATAAAGCAAGTTCGGAGCTTGGACAGATTATTCGGGTGCTTGGGCTTTATTATCTTCTTCAGAGAATGTCTGTGCTAACTAAAAGAACGGCCTTTTAGTTAACCTTAAAGAAGATGATGTAGCCGCAACGTCGAGCAATCAGCTTGTGCATATCATTTTATCGCCATAACATCGCAAACCAGGGCTGTCAAAATCTGAAAATCAGGTGGTGGTGGGGAGGTGAAATATGTAATATAGGGGGGCCGGTACCAACTGGTTTATTGAGCACTCGGGTCACGGGGCAACAAATGGGTCAGCATGCCCCGCGGGGGGGGACCGCGGGGAGGGGGGGGGCAGGGAGAGGGGGGAAGGGAAATACACAGATGGAACGGGAGGACCGAACTCGATTGGGAGGTCAACACACCGACGCCCATGTTCAAATTGCAAATATTTGGGGGGAGGGGGGGTACAGACGAACCAACATTGAGTTGATCAACGTCCACTCAAAAGCATGCAAATCGACACCAATGTTACAAGCTGTTCAGTGACAACTAAGATTATCTACTCCAACTTCACTTGCATGCCGCTGGTCGGGTCCAAGTGGCGCAATTTAACCGACCTGGCAGAAAGACCTGCTGCTCGCAGAGACAGCTCAGATGGCGTATCACGTAGTCGGGCGCCTGTTCAAATATCGAGATGGAGCGCAGTTGTGCGCCGTAGATGGCTTCGAACACCTCCACCTGAACACGTCACAAGGGTGGGTTAGCCTGACAGAACTGCGCGCCGTAGATGGCTTTGAACATCTCTACCTGAACACGTCACCAGGGTGGGTTAGCCTGACCTAACACAGAACTCAGCTCATGGCAAATCATTGTTCCGCAACTACTAGACAAATTTCTGTACGAGGGTCACCAATGTGAACAGCTTTATTTCAGGCCATGGTCAATAATCACGGCCTCCGTGGAAGCAGTGACGCATTCCAAGTGTTTTACACATATCGTTGGAAAGCCGAGCATGCACCCTTCCTAAATATCATGTTTTACGGATTTAGTCCGACGAGTGTTCCCGATACTTCCCGCTACATTTAAGTTTGGAAATATGACAAATGGTGAGCTGTGCTGCACTGGCTAGGGATCCAGGGCTGATGTGTTTTTCTTTTTGCCGATGAGTGGAAGCCCAATCAAATATAAAAGAAACCTTTTCTGTATGAGCGTAAGTATTTTACGAGCAAAAGGAGCAACACTTTCCATTTTGCATTGGAACGGAAGCCACATGTCAACCCATTTAAGTGGAGACAGTGCCATTGGATTCATGTTATATCTTGCCGGTAAGAGAAGGGACGGCTTCTGCCCGAGCATGTGCGGCCACAACTGGCCGCAACTTCAAGCCATTCAGAATTACTCTGAAACACTTCTCTATAGGTTACAACACCGATCATTCAGCTCTCTTAACGGTCATTACCAAGAGATGTACTATTTGTGGGGGTGTCCGCTTCCTGAGAAGCAAGTATATGTCACGGAAATAAATCAGAAGCAAACATTTGGCAGCGACTGATCAGTTTTAGACGGCGGGACAGAAAACGAAGTCTGTTTGGTGATAGTACTGGTAGGTGTTGAACGCTGGAAAGCCTCTCTCCCGATACAGGTAATTACATCCAGTGCACTATGGATCCATCCATCACAAAGATACGTCACCCTGGTGATAAGGGGTAGGAAATAGCGCATACAGTCGCTTGTACACGTCCTAAGATGTGGCGGTGCGATATTCGTATCATTTCGTATTCATTCGAAGTGGCGTACAATCTCGTTCGATCACATTTGGTAAAAATCGAAAATGTTTGCTGGATTTTGTACTCCCTGTTCTATGCACGGTTCATGCATCTTAGTTTTTTGATTTCATTAGTAGTCAAGCAAAAACGGATTTTGTCACCAGGTATACCAAGTTTGAGTTGCTCATTACAAATATTAAGTTCCAGGTAATTTAGCCCTTTAGCTGTTCAAACATATCACATCTGGTAGCATTAAGCACAAGCAAATATGTGGGAGTCAGAACCATTTGACTTAACCTTAATCCGTTACTTCAAAATCTACATTGTCCAGCATGAACAGAGATGCTTCCTCAGTGACCAACAACGATAAGCATGCTTAACGTACCTGTAACGTCGGCCCGTGCCTGGGTTTATGCCATACAAGCCTACTCTCACCCGCAGACAGTGAGGGATATTTTCCAGGAGGTCTTTCAGGCAGTGGCCGCGGTTCCTGTGCCAATCGTACTTCACGTGTTCCACCACCCGCTTCTGCAAGTGCGTCGGTACCATCTGATCCTTCATATGGTCGACGATGAGGCCCAGCATGCTCTCCATCTCGACCCGAGCCAACTCCAGGTTACTCAGTGTTGACGCCAGATCTCCGATGATCAAACCTGCGCCGCCAGTCAACACTTTTACCCATGCTGAGTGATAGCGCGTTGCGCAGCCAGTCAGGCTAAAACACGTTTGCAGTTGAATAAAGGAACCGCACAGAACAGCCTGCCGTGAATGGCACCTTCCGGCTGTTTCAATCTAATATCAGCGACACTGACCGTGGAATATCCCCGCTGCATAACTTCTGAGTATTACGGGCGTTACAAATAACACAGCGTCCGCAGTGTTCGCATGTGATAATTGCATGCCCATCCACATTCCTTCTATGTTCCTAGTTAAATGGTTATGACCTTTGCGGGCGTGAATATATTATTGATTATGTTTTAAAGCTATTGACGCTATAGCATATGTATTGGCGTTGGTGTGAACTCGAGCTGGTTTTTTGGTTTTCGGAAGTATATTTTGATTCCAAATGAACGCCCTTGTGTGTGCGTGTGTAGTTGGGAATTTGTTGGTCACGTCAGGTGCTTCGGCTATGTTGCCCGCACCTCCCTTGGGTACTAGAAGAACGAGACACGCATGTTTCATCTCTGGCTATGAATGATCAGGCATCCACGACTGGGTAACAAGCGACATTGGTAACCAATGTCTAGTTAATTGGTTCCAAATAACTCGACGTCGCCATTCCGCTGTTCTCAATGCTAAATTGTGGCTTCTTACCAAAACGTTATTCTGCTGCCGATAAATGATAAATGACGCTCCACTAGTGTTTCAGTGAATTAGTAAATCAGTGCATGTGCGGATTCGCTTCTGAAGATATATATTCCGTAACAAAACAGTTTGATAGACGAGACCGAGAGAGCGCAGGAGAGAGAGAGAGAGAGAGAGAGAGAGAGAGAGAGAGAGAGAGAGAGAGAGAGAGAGAGAGAGAGAGAGATATATATATATATATATATATATATATATATATATATATATATATATATATATATATATATATATATATATATATATATATATATATATATATATATATATATATATATATATATATATATATATATATATATATATATATATATATATATATATATATATATATATATATATATATATATATATATATATATATATATATATATATATATATATATATATATATATATATATATATATATATATATATATATATATATATATATATATATATATATATATATATATATATATATATATATATATATATATATATATATATATATATATATATATATATATATATATATATATATATATATATATATATATATATATATATATATATATATATATATATATATATATATATATATATATATATATATATATATATATATATATATATATATATATATATATATATATATATATATATATATATATATATATATATATATATATATGAGAGAGAGAGAGAGAGAGAGAGAGAGAGAGAGAGAGAGAGAGAGAGAGAGAGAGAGAGAGAGAGAGAGAGAGAGAGAGAGAGAGAGAGAGAGAGAGAGAGAGAGAGGAGAGAGAGAGAGAGAGAGAGAGAGAGAGAGAGAGAGAGAGAGAGAGAGAGAGAGAGAGAGAGAGAGAGAGAGAGAGAGAGAGAGAGAGAGAGAGAGAGAGAGAGCAAGAACTAGGGAGGGAGAGGAGAGAGAGGGAAAGGAAGAAATATGATATGCTTTTAAATATATTTATTAGAGGTGACTCAAGTCTTTTTGACTCCCCTAAGTATAGAGGACAACCTAACACATTTGAATGTTAAAACAGCAAAATATACAGTCATCCTTCACTTTGCACAAATGTTCATAATATAATAAGCTGATTAACTTGAGCCGTGAGGCCGACCTTGCACTTGAGCCGTGAGGCCGACCTTGCACTTGAGCCGTGAGGCCGACCTTGCACTTTCTTTGCGGACAATGCATTTTCTCACTTTGGCTGAAATTGCACAATCTACGATCTTAACAAAGTGGCTCTCCTGAAAATATTTTCTGGACCTTCCAAGCTCATGATGGAGAACACACTTCAATGGGCACCATGGAGCCCATTGAACTAAGGATGAAAGTACACATATAAAACACATTTATTCTTGTCATAGAGACTTCGTCGTTGATCGCCAATTTGCATTATACACTATATACGGGCATTCTATTCTATCTCTATGCGCTGATTGAGGGAAGCCTCGCATCACTCTTTTTAGCGAGTGCCGAATAACTTGAGCGATTCGATGTTTGTGTCGTACTTCCATGGTTAATCATCGCAATGATGCAAATTTTGAGCTGTTATTTTTTCTTTCTCCAATGCGGGGAAAGAGAGAGAGAGAGAGAGAGAGATGGGAGGCGGAAAAGGTCCCCTAATTCATATGTCCATTAGTACGCTTGATTTATGGAATTATGATTGATTCATGAAACTAATCGGCTAGCAAGCTCACCTAGAGCGAATTTTCCGATCATGATCACGAAGATGGTGAAGATTGCCTCCGGAATGGTACCGGGGTGGATGTCTCCGTAGCCGGTAGAAGTGATGGTTGCAGTGATGAAGTATATAGCGTTGACATAGCGCTCTCTGTGAGAGGCGTTGAGCAGCCTCCGCTGATGGATCCAGGACTTGGGCAGGCATGTGTTGTTGGGGCAGCCGACTATGCACCAAAGGCAAGAACAGACGTGGAGCAGTATCAGCAGCAGGCCAAAGTCGCGCATGCAGCGTAGAAATAGAAGAGGAGCGTTCAATTGACGCTCCCAGCTGCGGAAGAAATCGAATGCCGTATACGCCCTGGCAAGTTGCACTAAGCGAATCATACTGACGCTGCGCCGCAGTATTGCATTATCAGGACTGATCAATATGAGCAAGCCAACCGGTAGCGCCGACAGAAAGTCCACGAGGAAACCAGTGGGCCGGTGCATGTAAGTGCGCCGCACGGTGGCATAGTCACGCACCAGGTCACCGTAGTGGTCGTAGTATGCAGTATGCATGCGTATGAATATGTTAAGTGTGTATGCCAATGTGCAGAATCCGAAAAGGATGTCAGAGGCTACTGAGCAGTACACAAAAGCGACTCGATATACGATCTGAATGATGGACGCTACACCCAACACGGTCAGCAGCAGATTGAATAGGAGCAGGTATTTTGACCTGGGCACGAGGACGAAGTCAGACGGCAGGACCTTGTTCACCAGACTGCGAATCCGTCTGTACCATGCGATAGCACACGGTGGCGGCTGGAACTGGCGTCGGGCGGCGGTGCTGGAGCCAATGACAGCGGCCGGCGTGTGCGACGTCTTTGAACTCAGCCGAATCAATGCCAACCCTTTCGGCTTGTCAGCCACCTCTGGAATGAACGACATTTCGGATTCAACTCTGATACTCTGATCACTGATATAGACCTCATGGAACTGGGACCACGAGCTGTGCAGCGATCCGGCCTGAAGTGAATGTCGGGATGGATTCGATGCTGATACAGTCAGGGTAGATTCATTGGGAACTGGCAGGTTCCCTCCGATGTTCTTCGCTTCGGTGTTTTCTGTCGAAGGACTTAACTGGATAGGCGGCACTGATTTCAACTCATGAGTTTTGTTGTCAGTCGCTTGCCCGTCGATGCTGAAGGTGGTCTCAGATGAGACAGCGTTAGACTCTGTGGCCAAAATAGACTGGCTGTCATTGGTGGCATGGAAACTACTGACAGTTATTGTCAGTGGAATATGACTGGTCTTTCCCTCTATCTTACGGCGATCATCACCTTCATTGTGAGGGCGAGCCTCTAGTGACGATTTAGTCTTCGAAAGGGGTATGTCTTCAACAACACTTTCTTGCTGGTTAATTCCCGGATCGGAATTGTGGATTCCATTTTGCATTGCATGTGTTGAGAACCAATCGTGGGTCGCGTTGCTCACCGCGCGTTTCAGACGTGCAGTTATCGAGCCGTGCTTCTCACGGGGATGTCGAATGCGTGCTATCATCTGGCGTTCTGATTCAAGCATTTCCTCGTATTCTCTCTCCAGCAGTGACAGCCGCCGAGTTTGTTGCGTCCCCTTGCTGAATGTCCGCGACAGAGAGTGCAGAGCAGAATGGAGTTGGTCTGTCAGACTACGATGTCTGCGAGTCTTGTGCTTTCTGCCGTGGTGTGGTTCCGGCAGATCGTCGCCAGACCAGCGATCGGACCTGCTCACCCGTCGCGATGACGTTTGACCGATGGCAGAATCGCTCCGCTGTTGTGTCTGCAGTCGCTGAATAGCGATGCGCTCAATTTCACGTTTGATGTCCGGGTAGTTTTCTAGCAGGTCATGCAAATCGTTCTTTGTAAGTACAAACAGATCTACATTAGTACGGGCCTGTATGGATGCGGTACGTGGTATTGAAAACATGACGCTGACTTCACCGAAGAAGCGTCCCGGCTCGAGCGTGATTAGTGATTCACCATCTTCGCTGATGATATCGCACAGGCCGCGGTGGATAAAGTACATTTCCTCGCCCATGTCACCTTTATAGATAACCGTCTCTCCTTCTAAGAAGAAGGCCTCCTTCAGGCACATTGAAAGCATGCGGTGAAAACTGCGGTCAATGGTAGAGAATATTGGCACAGAACTGATAAGGGCTTCGAACAAAACCAACGCAACATCCCCTCTGATGCTGGGGGGTAGATTAGTGAAGAGAACGTGAGCCTGCATTCCTTGAGTGCGGAAGAACTCGTATTCGACATGTTGTAAGACCTTCTTCCGCAAGGTGGTTGAAACCTTTTCATAATCCATCTGATTTCGAAGTTTCTTGACTCTTTCGCTGAAGACAGCTCTAGTTATATCAGCATTAACAAAGCTAGCTGTTACACTGGCAATGACGTAGCCAAAGAATATGACACCGTGTACCATCAATATGATGGATAGTATGAACTCTGTGCGTGTCTGTGGCGTCATGCGGCCGTATCCAACAGAGCCGATCATTTCCAAGGTGTACAGAACGCTGACGATGTAGAAGTCAATGGCACTATCAGAGTCCATGAAGTGAGACATCGAATACCAAGATATGTTTCGGCACTTGGTGTGCCAGGGGGTGAACGCAGTAGAATTGTGTGAGTATAACTCTTGAAGACGTGCCTTTGGTGCAAATTTTTCAGGATGTAGAGGAGTTGCTGCAGGGCAAGCATAATACGCCCAGAAGCAGGCCAGGATGTGCACGTATATCCCAAAGTAAAACGCATACTTTATCGTCTTAAGCGGAGCTCCACGGAGGGACACATCACGTTCCCAAACTGAAAAGGCCCAGTAGATATTGTAAGCTTGGATCATCCGATTCAGTCGAAAAAGGACGATGGTAGTGATATTTTCATATAGCCTTCCCGCGAAGAAAAGCATAGCAAGCAAATCAAATGGAAAACAGGCCACCAAATCCAAGAAAAAGGCAGATTCGACGTAATTCTGAGCGGTACGCAAAGGGTGAGTGATCAGAATGGAGTCCTCGTTGTAATACGCCACATGTAATCGCACGTACATATACATGATAGCCACTACGTCCAAAAACGTGCAGATGGTGTAAACACGTATGCTGTGCGGCAGGAACGTTGAGTGTATCGGCGTCATCACTAGCACCAACATGACAATGACTATATGAAAACATTCGAGGCGAACTGCAAATTGACCGTCGGGACGCACTGTGCGTCGCATGAGCAGTTTTCTCAGGAACGACAGGCGCTTCAGACTTTCGAACGACTTCTCATACTTCCCATCCGCGTCCTCTGAGAAGGTGGTGAACGACGGCGTATCATTCAAGGTGGACAGCGGATCGTCCACTTGTGACACGTCTTTTGACATGCGCCACACGTGAGCGTGCTTCAGCTTCACAGTGTGCAGAATAGCCGCGTTCTCCTGTACCTCTTTGATCTCCTTGTTGACGATAGGAAACTGCTTCATGATACGCTGGAACTCACCGTGTGGGATCACCAAAAGGTCACAATGAGTGCGTGTGATGACATGCGCCGGCCGTGGCAGGCCATACAGCATGCCCGTCTCACCGAACTGCATACCTGGCCCCATGAGACCGAGCGATTTCTGACCCTGACCTAGGTATAACTCGCAGTAACCGCGGACAACAATATACATATCCCTGCCGAGGTCGCCGCTGTACAGGACATACTCGTTGGGCGGGAACAGGTGTCGTGAGCATTTCCGGCTCAGCTCCTGACGAAAAGCTACGTCCGTCCCACGAAACAAATTTATGCTTCCCAGTATCTTGACCATACCATCGGCGGCGAGGTCGTGCTGCAGAGCCTCAGGCAGATCATGCAGCAGAGGGCGGCTGGTGGGCAGCACTAGACCGTCGTATGCGTGCCACTGCAGTTCCATGTAGCGCAGTACACGTTTCCGCAGCTGCTTGTCCAAACGATGGTCAAGCATAAATTGTTGCATGCCGAACACAATCGAATGAAACTTAACTTTTGGTCGCTCTATGTTAGAGAGCAAAGAAGCATACGATGCCAAGGAATAGGCAAAAAGCCCTAATCCGAGAACCATGACAAACATACTGATACAGTACTCTAGAGTAGTCATGGGTACAATGTCTCCATATCCAGTGGTAGACATTGTGGCGGCAGCCCAATATAACGACAAGACGTACGAATCGTTTTCAAATAGTGCAGACCTTCCCAATGGATTTTCAGCCACCTTGAATCCTGTAAACTGTTTCAGCCACATGCCACTCGACGGCTTTTCAAACAAGATATGAGCAAAGTTTGCATCCATGAACCACAAACATGCTGAAAAGTGTATGCCCATCAGGATGTAGATGATCAATTCTACAGGCCTGATCAAAGTCAATGGCACGTAAAGTTGGTCCTCAAAGTACTTAAAACGACGAGGAACCACCCAAACCTTGGTCAGCTTGTTCAACTTACAAATGGTGGTAAGTCGATCCCGTCTCACCGAACTTGAGAACCAAACAAATGATGCAATCAAAACATCTAGAGGAAATGCAGCTATGAAATCCAAGTAGAAAGTGAACCTTCTGATGCGATATTGAAATATATCTCGATACGTTTCATAGGTTTTCCGAGGGCTGATCACGATCGTCATCAGAGTGAACATCAGGTCAAATGCAAGCGCAATGTCAAGCACATACGTGAAGCTGAGCATGCCTGTAGAATATCCGTCTGCAAAGCTGGCATAGTAAAGATAGAGGTACCACTGCACAAGCACAACCAACCAGATGAACCCCTTCCAGATTGTATCGAAAACGTCACCTTCTTCAATCCGTGGTCCTTGAACGTATTTCCAGAGTCGCATCAAAAGGCTGATGCTGTTGTTCTCGTCACGACGCAGTACGGCTGCACCAGAGCCAAGCTGCAGTTCGGACTTTCCGCGAAGTTGCAGGGTTGAACGTCGTACCTGTTTGTACACGCTGATGTTCTGACCCCAGCTAAATCGCCGGTGCCGTGCCGTAGAGTCTCCTTCAATGTTAAGCAAATCATTTGGCCTCTGGAATGCCGGGATCAACTCATCATCAGTTTCTATCGCCAACGATTCCTCACTTTCCTTCATACTAGACGGTGTCAAGTGCACCTTAATCTTCTTCTGCTTCGCATTTATAATCAGGGAGTTGGTTTTTTCCAGGTTCTGAACATTCAAAGGCGACATTTTCACTGACGTCATGTCAGATATAGTTCCGCTGTTCTTCAGAATAGGTGCGTTGGTAGACTTCGTGGACAATATTGACTTTTTTGCATCGGTTAAAGAGACTGGAGATACCTTAATGATAGGAAATATTGATATAGATGGCTTACTCCGTTTGCTTGCCCCTTCCGTTTCTTCGTGATCTTTGTCATGGGCAGAGCTAATTAAATCCTCATCTTCTTCGACCATCGTACCTAGGGTCGACGAAAAGGCGGGTCGGCTGTGAGAACTGTGTCCTGCACTGCTGTGCTCTGCCAATACTTCCTGACTCAGCATCTGGAGACCTTCATCAAAGTCTGCCTCGAACAGTTCCTTAACGTAATTCCACATCGCCAGCCTGGCTTCCGGATAGTGCATCAGAACAGGAGTTAAGTCGTTCTGCTCCAGCACCAGCAAGTCACAATGTGTTGCTGCGCGGATGGATGCAGTGCGCGCGAAGTTCAGCACCAAATTCACTTCGCCGAACAGCTTGCCGGACCGCAGCACGGCCACAGGTGTGATGTCGTCTCGACTGCTCAGCACCTCCAGCTCGCCGCGCACCACGTAGTACATGGAGCGACTGACGGTCCCCTTGTTGATGACAAGCTGGCCGGGCAGGTAGAACTGGCTCTGGATCATCAGAGCGATTGATCGTAGGAAACCCTCATCTAGGTTCTGAAACATTGGTGATCTGCTCAAGGCGCATCGGTTAACGCTGAGACATATCTCTGACTGCAACGATAGAGGAAAATGTCCATATATATTTTCGTTGGTTTGGCCTTTTTTCTTGAACCAAATATATTCATAGAAACCTTGAATGGACTCAGATAGGTTGGTGGTGTAATCGTTATCGGCCACATAACGTTTGATTATCTTCAGTCGATGTGTGAATGTAGCGCGTTGGCTCTCTACATTTGTCAGCAAGGAGGTCAAGCTGCCAATTACCAGGCCATTAGTGATAGCAGCTCCAAAAATCATCACTATCACGCTAAGCACGACTTCTTCGTAATTCAGACCGCTGTAATCGCCATATCCAACACCAAGAACAGTTAAAGTAGACCAGTAAGCACATATAGTGTACAGGTTGAAGACGAACTCAAGGTCGACTGATTGGTGAACGCGAATCAAGCCCAGCGTCCAGCTATGCTTCACCTTGCTTTCCATGGATGTATAATAAAACGTATCGTTCAGTAAAGCTTCTGTCAAATTATTTGCGAAGAGACCTTCCGAAACAGTAGCCCAGCATAGTGTCCCGTGCTCATATGCTGACCTAAACACCTTGCAATTCATGAAGTGCCACCAGCATGCTGAGATGTGAATCACCAGTGACAAAGCACACGACGCCGACAGGATGTCCGAATAGCGCGTGCCGAGAACCACTTCGTTCTTTTTGTTGTTGAAGAATCGAACGAAACGATACGCCCTAAGCAATCTGTTCAAACGAGCAAACGCTATCGAGTTATCCAGCAAGACCGGTGCTGTTTGATACGAAAACTTTTGGACAATGAACTCCAGCGGAACGACGGTGAACAGATCCATCAGACAGAGCCAACGGCACTGTTTGCGATAGACGAGCTGATTTGGAGTAGACCACGCGGAGGCAGGGCTTAAGGCCACGAAAGTGATGAACAGAAGGTTCGCAGCGTAAACCCCGTCACACAGGTAGAAAATTGCAATCGCGACTGTACTGGTTCGGTAGAAGGCAATAGTAAAGGTGGCCGTGAGTACACTGAGGTACACAGAGATGACTACAACGATGTCTAGCAATTTCAGAAATGGTGAATCCCACCCGATAACTTTCTTCAGGTGCTTGAAAATAAGGTAGCAGACATCAAGCGAAAAATCGGTCGCCGAGTCAATCGTATCAATGCTGGATACGGTGATGTCATCATCCATCTTCTTTTCATTTTGAGATTCAGCAGATAGGTCATCACTTACAAGGTTAACGGAGTCTGTAAGACTGATAACATCACCTACTTCGGGAATATAAGGATGGTCCAAGCTTGTGCTTTCTTTGTCTGCAAAGCAAACAAAGATGTGGTATGTCATACAAATACATATGCTAATACAGGTCAGGACACGTACAGTACATGGTCACACGCTGTGTTTTAACCGGTGCATATTCCATCACAGGTGTTCGAACATGAGGGGGGGGGGGGAATGGACACTAGTCAAGGAGGGGGAAATGGACACTAGTCAAGGAGGGGGAAATGGACACTAGTCAAGGATGGGGAAATGGACACTAGTCAAGGAGGGGCAAATGGACACTAGTCAAGGAGGGGGAAATGGACTTTAGTCAAGGAGGGCGAAAGTAGTGGGAGGGAGCGAAGGAGTCACTAGTTGGAGGGGCAAAGAACATTTCATGGATTAGTCTTGAGCTATACGGGCTTTGCAATAGAAAGTGTATATCTGAAGATGAGTGCCCGTGTTTCCTACGTCCCGGTTGTCATTAGAACCAAGCATTTAACAACATGATGTTTTGAGTGCAGGTTAGTCAATGGGTCAATGATCACAGGCGGGACGAAATCACAAGCAGCACAAGCGTAGGAGTCGCAGCTATCTGACCTTAGCAAGTCATGAAATGAATGCTTTGCCACTTCACAATCATACCAAAGAATACGCACCTCCCATACCGACGCCGCTACCAGTGTTGTGCGTCGTCCCATACCCTCCCCCCCAAAAAAAAGCTAACGACACTGCAGTACTACCAACGGCTGTGCGGTAGTGCATTTTTGATCATATTATGCCCCGTTGTTTTCTTTTCATGCAGGAGAAACTGGCTTGTCAACACAGACAAGATATTTGGACCGTGGAGTGTCCTCAGAAGGGCAGCGGCACGTCATGCTACGATAGTATTAGCCATTCCTCCTTGAGGTATGCAGCACGTTCACAATACTTTTGACGTGACATGTTGGGTCATTAGTGACGAAAATTGTTCAAAGAGCTATTCTGGATGGAAAATGAAGGGTCTCTCATTTACCATTGGATTTTATGACATGTAATTGATTGATAATATTTCATATGAAATGGATTGGATTAATTGAAGAAGGAAATCCTAAGTTTTATTGCTTAGTTCTTGAGATTTTGAGGAGACCTTATTTAACTTATGTCTCAGGCGGTTTTAAGGAGTGAATTGCACAAATCGGTGCCAGGTTCAACAAGAAGATGGTGGCTTCTCTATTTCGTTTTCGTTGAACAACAGTGTTCCGCTAAGGTTTGGCTTTGCTCGTTCTCTTTTATATCGAAATCCATATCATTTTCGCCGTCTTCCATCCGCGTTCTTCTACTAGCCTGTCATGGCTTTACGTCATCCTGGCTATCTCTATGCCGAGTCTATACCGTTGAATCTCTTTGGTCACAGGGACCGAGACGAACCCAGTAGCGCGCGAACAACAGATACTCAAACAAAGGCAAAATAATACAAAAAAGTATACATGGCATTGCATATGTGATATTTTGTGTGCTTTTGTTTTGAGGGGACAAGTTCCCCCTCAATGTTAGCTTTTCTCTTTCCCCCAATAATTTCAACTCTCAAGAACCCTATGAGTGTGCCCCCCCAATCCATTTCGATCCGCCAATTTTCTCCATGTATTGTGACCTCCGCCCCTCAATAATTGTCAGAAATCAACACCCCTGCATGCTTGTGTAGGATAGCCCAGGCTAAGAGAGTACGACCTGTGCTAAGTGCCTACCCTTTTGAGCTATTACGTGACAAAATGAAGTCACACAAAGCTGTGTTAACCCGCGAGTCTGTTTTCTAGGATAAAGATGGCCGTAATTACGGATTCAGCACTCAAAGGTACTACCGTGTGGTTGTCGATTATTACACCAGGGCAGCAGCCAAATGAAATACATAATATGAAAGCGTTGTATGTACAGTGCTACATATAGTGTGACAGTGCTTACTGGAATATTTGCATGTTTTGTCAAAGACTTCATGAAGCCTTTTGTAAAGCTTGACATAAACGAGATTGGCATGTGATCATCTGAATGTCAGATCTAACCAGGATTTTCCACCCTGCACTGTGTATTTCGCCAATATGGACCGTCACAGCTCACTCTGTCGCACCAGCCAGCGCCAGCAGCCAGCGCCGGTCGCTGTCGTTATCAGTGCGAGCTGGGAGAGAAAAGAACGATAATTATGACTACATGGTGAAATTTCAAGCATTCTTATCAGTACAGATAAATGGAATCACTTCGGGGCATGGGCGTGGCAAGAGCTCCTAAAACGGTTTTGTATATTTTTGGAATGTTCGAGCAAAATTCAAGGTCATCACATGCAATACTTCCAATCCACGTATATCGATTAGGTTGCGTTGATTGGCGAAAGGGTCATGAAATTCCGTGCAGTGTTTTGTGAGCATGGAGGTGGCACAGTGGCAACAAAAGGTTCGACCGAAAACAGATGTCATGAAACGCTTCATGAAATGAAATGAAATGTCATGAAACGAGAACGCTTTCGTTTCGAGTGGTAAAAATCTCAAAAGTTATCGTTTCATCTAGTACCAATTCGTTGCTAGTGGGGTGCGGCGGGGGGGGGGTTGACTATACGCCTCCGGCGTGACAACACTGTCGGCAACATAATAGACATGTGAGGGTGTGGGGTAAGATCATTCAACATCCTTTGTTTGAAATATTGTCGAGGGATCGTTGCGTCACAAAAGTAACGGTAATTGTCCGGTCAGTCGCTCATAAACATTTTACACACAAATTAGAAAGGGGAGAGGAAACATCCGCAAATGCATTCATCACCATCAATATGCTACTTACCAATTTGCGCTTTTTCCCTCAGCTCCTTTCATCCCCTCTAAATGGTTGATAGACATTCTTCTTGCGCAGTTTTACAGGTGGACAGAGTACCCGAGATCTGAATTGGAGTTCTGTAGCATGACAAGGTTACAGCACATAGAAAGAAAGGGTTAATGCAATACAGGGTTGATCAGTTTAGTGCGATGCGCTACCAGTGATAGAGATCATAACTAATTGTGCGTTAACACCAAACACCAAAGGTCCGTGTGTAACTGTCAGCCTATTCAAAAAATAAACTGGCACGTGCAAGCAAGCATGCTGGCAAAGAACCTCCCAATCCATGGTTGGATTGTTTTCTGGAACCATATATTTAGAGAGGTATATTTAGTGGTGTCGTAATTCATGGAGATTAATCTTGTTTCTGTTTCTGACACTGAAGAACTTCTTTCTATATTTTCAAGCCAGCTTCGGGCATGCTTATTAACAGCAATACGTGTGAGGTCATCGTAAAACAATTATATTCATTATTTTGGGAAAAAAGAACGCTAAATATTCCAGAGAGGATAATATCCTGGAGGACAGACATCCAGACCAAGGTCGTGCTTCCAACCCTGTGCCACATGGGTGTAACCACGGTTTCGAAATTGGGGGAGGGGGGGACAAGCCAGGGACGCGGTAAGTTTGGACAGGATAGAGGGGCCTTAACCTCTCCACCCCCCCCCTCCCCCAAAAAAAAAACTTTTTTTTTGGATTTCAGCCACTTTATTTTCAACGTCTGGATTTCATATTCACCATTGTTAAAAATCAGGTTTTGGGGCCAAAAGGTTCCACCAAAATTAACAAGTTTCACTCCTTAACAGGGTGGGAATTAAGGCACTTCTTAAGAGATTTTATCTCTGAAAACATCTTTGCACTCCGGGTTCATACTGGATAGGATGGGCTTCACATGTACTCCGACACAAATGTGGGAACAAAGATATCAATAAAAACAAACACAGAACGACACCCAAAAAAAATGCTGGCTATTCCACTTACGATCACCACTCAAACTAATCACTTTTTGTAGCAGTCAGCAGCCGGACCACAGCTTCACACACTCCATCAATCTCAACCACCGGAATTGCCGACAACAACGCGCCAACAGCAACTTGCAAGATGATGCGCATGCGCACTGAGAACACTGTTCTCCGGCTCTGGAGCCGCGTCTCGGAATACCTGTGTTCCTGCCACCATATAGTGGGAAACTTTGACAGTTTTAAGAGACGTCTCCGGAGTCCCGGAGGCCACCGATCAGAATTGGCTGCGTTAGCGTTTTCTGTTCTGAAATCTGTCTGTCAACCAATCAATGCAAGGTATTTTGTATATGACGTCATAACCATTAGCAACTTTGAGCCCATGGTTAACAGTGTCCACACAAGTTAACAGTAAACACAAGACCTTGACTGATCCTTTGCTTTGATCACATCCAACTGTGGCGTGTGCGGTAGCGGAGTTGCGTTCGTATTACGTGGGAAATTGGCTGCGTAGGTAGGTATGCGCTCTGAGCTGAGGGTGAAGTGTGAAGTATTTTTGTTTGTTTTTCATATGGCTAGCCTTGTACTGAGACCAACAGTGAAAGGAAAACGCATTTCTCCTGTGAGTTATAAGAAACGAAACAGTGCTGATTATTACGGGTCACTGCCGGGCGGTGCCATCCATTGTTAACTTCTTTGTTCGTATGTTTTGGCATTTGATTTGACCAAAAATGAGAATGATATTACTTATGCATATTATGTAGGTACTGATTTAGGTTTTTCCGGTCGGTTACTGGTAAACAGATTCCATGCATACAAAAATAATGTCCATGAAAATGTACTCCGGAAGAAATCGGTATGCACTCCGACTCCCAACCCGGAAAGTAAGTTTCCCACTCTGCTCCTTATCACTGCCTTTGAACATCCAGCTTCATGTCGTATGTGTTGGTCACGATTTCGCAATCACCACAGAGCAATGCTGTAAGTACGTTAAACGTTGCCCTCTTGTAGCAGACAAAACGGAAAATATTGGACGATGATTTTATTGTAGTAAATACAGACACCCAATAACCATTCCCATGATTTCCTGTTTTACGGGGAGACATTTCGATGCAATGACAACCAGGGCGGATAAATGATAAAGGATAAAGGGTACACTGAGGACATGTGCCACCCACATGGAAAGTGGCGTCCCTCCGGCCGGGAAAAGGCGCCCCTTTGAAAAGGTTCCAGTGCACCCGCTCGAATTTTTCAGCCAAAGGCGCCCATATGAAAGAAAAGGGCACCCCTTGGAAGGAAGGGCGCCCTTCGAGAAGGACCGAGTGCAGCCCGCCCCCTCGAATGTTTTATTTATTTATTTATTTATTTCACGATACATGCCCTCCACGTATAGTGGCTGTTATGGACAGTCTGGGTATAACTCACAGATATTTACAAAGAAAGGATAGATTTGTGGTCAATAGTGGGAGCAGATGCGCAACGAACATTCATACACCAACATAATACAATACCCATATCACTATCTGCACTACACACACCGTGCTTGCAACACGAGCTATAAACTAGTAGTTTATAGAAGTGATAGGAAAGCGATGGCCTAGAGGTGAGTTCATAGTGCACACAAATCCATTTTGTAAGTTTATTTTTGTGTGTGACTAGTGTTGCTCGTGGAGATAAGCTAGTGCATTTTTCTTGAAGTTAGACAGCCGCGATGTTTTTATTTCAGTAGGGGGTTTGTTATAGTGGAAGACAGACGAGTAGATAAATATCCTGCGGCCCGCCTCTCTGTGTATGGCTGGCAGGTGCAGGTGGTCGTCTGCACGCGTATGACGGTTTCGCAGGGTAGAGTTTGCAGTGATATGACCGGCAATGTGCGTTGGCTCACCGGTCAGAATGATCTTGTGGAGCAAAGTAAGGCTGTGAAATAGATGCAGACCAGCTGCGGTGAGGAGACCCAACTCGTTACGGAAATCAGAAATATGATCAAATTTCCGTAGACCTGACACGACTCTAGTGGCGAAGTTAATGATCTTGTCTAGTCTGTGGATGTTTGCTGCCGACCCGTTCCCGTAAACAGATATGCAGTAGCGGATATTGGATATAACTAGGCTATTGACTATAGTGAAGAGGGTACTGGTTGGCATATGGTGACGCAGATGGCTCAGGGCCAGAAGGAATCCAGTGCACTTGCGGACCACAACAGCTACATGGGAATCCCACGACATGTGACGATCAAATGTCACCCCAAGGTTCCTACCCGAATGACTCTCATCTATCACGGCGTCCCTGAAGCACACTCGTATCGGGGTAATTTTTCGAAGATTCTGACGCGATCCGAACGTGAGAAGCTGAGTTTTCGTCGGGTTTACCTTCAAACCGTTATCCAGGAAGTAGTCGTAAAGTTGGTTCAGACATGTCTCCATCTGATTAATCAGATTTGGGAGATCAGATTTCCGACCGGAGATGAGGACCTGGGTGTCGTCTGTGAACTGAGTGACGTGTGCTACCGGGACGTGCAATCTGAGGTCGTTCGAAAAGATGCAATAGAGTAGTGGACCTAGTGATGAGCCTTGAAAAAAACACCTATGTTGTTTGGGAGAAAGGAGGAGAGATGGCTGTTTCCGCGTTGATCTGATATGCTAACAGCCTGCGTGTGGCCTCCCAGATAAGCCCTAAACCAGTCAGTATCAATTCCATGGAGTTCTAGTTTAGTGAGCAGTTTGGTGTGATCTATTACGTCGAAGCATTTACTGAGGTCCAGAATGCAAAGGAGAGCTACTTCCGAACGGTCCATTGCTGCTAGTATTTTGTCCGTGACTGAGATGAGAGTGGTTTCCGTAGAGTGGCGTGGTCCGAAGCCGTGCTGTGTTTGGGCCAGTAGGTGGTTTGAGTTCAGATAGTGATAGAGTTGCTTCTGCACTACCCTCTCTGCGATTTTGGCGATAACCGGAACCAATGAGATGGGCCTAAAATTAGATGGAACCGAAGGATCTCCTGATTTGTGAATGGGAGTTACTATTGACTGTTTCCAAGTGGAGGGGATATCAGCTGTAGTCAGGCATGTGTTTATAATGTCGAGCAGCACTTCTCTGATAAAACGAACATAAATTTGATAACCTTAATACAGATCCCATCGGGTCCGCAAGCACTTGTGCTCCTCATGTCCATGACAATTTTGGTTAGCTGTTCGAGGAATATGGGTGATACTTTATAGGAGCTGGTAGAGACGCGCGATAGCCGGCAACTGGGAGGTGTGTGTTCAGGCATGTTTGCCTGGCGCTTGACCTCTGCTGATACCTTAGGTCCGACACTAACAAAGTATTGATTTAGCTGCTCAGGTACGACCTGAAGTTGAACTTTATGTGAGCCTTTTTTTGGTGTCGATAATGGGCTTAATAGCACGCCACGCAGCTAATGGGCCTTTCTGAGCTATATTTCTGCTAATCTCGTCCCTACAGTCAGCTCTAATAGCTGAGCGAACTTGTCTGTTAAGTACTTTGTATGCGCTTCTATCTTGCAAGTGCAAAGCTACATTTCGCCGGTGCATGAGCTGTTTGGTAGCTTCGCTGACATATGGTGCGGTTGGGTTCCGAATTTTGATGTTTCTGAGTGGCAGGTGCTCGTCGATAATAGGTGTCAGCAATTTCAGCAGGGTGTCCCATTTGCCAGTTACTGAGATGCGCTCAGTGACCTGGACCCAATCGATCTCACCAAGATCAAGGGTCAGTTCCAAGGTATCCACTCGTCCGTAAGAACGTGACGTTATCACGGTGTTAACTGAGGCAGGCCTGTTTACTTTAATGGAACATATGATAAATTTGTGAGGACTGTAGTGGCATAAACTCACTCTGGTTCTGCCGACAGAGATGGACGAATTTGTTATGATGACATCCAATAAAGAGCCTATGGCGAATGTAGGGCGCTGCACTGTCACGGTAAGTGAATAGTTGTTTATGAACTCAAGCAGGTGTGTTTTGCTTGGGCTATTAGCCGTGTCGAGAAGGTTGCAATTTAGATCACCTGTGATGTAGAAAGTGCCGGTAAATTTCAGTGTCGCCAATTGGACCTCTCTTTCAAGCTCAGCGAAGTCATCATTTAAGGCAGAAAGAGTGTCACGAGGAGGCCGATATATTGCCGCTAGAATGAAATACTTTCCGCTTTTCCCTTTGACTTTGGTCCAGAGTGATTCTAGCTTGGAGCTCGAGTTCGGAGGCGTATACATTTTCAAAAAGGTAATAGTTAGTGCTGACTTGGCGATAATCGCCACCCCACCGTAACCACTAGAGTCGGGCCGGTCCGCGCGTTTCACTTGGTAACCGGGGAAGTTAATGAGACGCGTGGGGGTGCCAGGTCGCAGCCAGGTCTCAGTCACCACAGCTAGGTCTCGAGAGTAAGAACGAAGGTCGTTGTGTAGCTCAATTAGCTTAGGTTCGATAGATTGGGCATTGATGAGTCCCAGGTGGAGCTGTCCTTTGCGCTGTTGAGCTGCCACATGGCTTGTTCCGCCCCGCGATCCGCGTCTTCTGCCGCCCCTGGCGCCGCGCCTGCCCCGGCGTGTTTTCTTGGGCGCTGTTTTATAACGCGACGCTCCCCTCGGTTGGGTTGGCCGAGGGGAGCGGGGGCTGGTGACTGGCGGTTTTATTTTTTGCATTATTTTGCTCACAACCTGAAAAGTAAGCATTTTTAACAGAAAATAAGTTGTCCCATCACCTTAGTCACCTTCATCAACATGGTATTCCCCCAAACAAATCCGTAAAAACACCTTATACTTGCAAATTTACCACAAAATGTTCCGCCAAATTAACATGTTCCACTCCTTATCACTGCCTATGAACATCTAGTTTTATGTCGTATGTGCTGGGCCAGATTTCACAATCACCATAGAGCCATGCTGTATGTTAAACGTTGCCCTCTTGTAGCAGGAAAAACATGAAATATTGGACAATAGTTTTATGGTAGTAAATATGAACATACAATGACCTTGCCCACGCTTTCCTGGTTTACGGGGACACATTTCCATGCAATGACAACCAAGGCGGATAAAGGGTATGGCACTGAGGGCATGTGTCGCCCACGTAGAAGGTGACGACCCTCAGGCCGGGAAAAAGCGCCCCTCTGAAAAGGTTCCAGTGTACCAGCTCGAATTTTTCAGCCGGAGGCGCCCCGATGAATGTAAAAGGCACCACCTTGCAAAGAAAGGCGCCCTTCTGGAAGGACCGAGTGCATCCCGCCCCTCGAATTTTACAACCAGAGGTGCCCCTCAAGGTGCTTTCGCAGTGGCGCCGATCGAAAGAAATGGCGCCCCTCCAGACAAGTGCCCCCATGACAATTCCTGGATCCACCCTTGATTACAACATTGCTCTCTCGCGGTATGAACTCCGGCTGGTTATAAAATAGTGCGTATTCACGTGTGGTTTTTCTTGCAAATTTCACAACTTCCGTTGAACCATTACGGAAAGCATGTCCAGAACATCAATGTGGCAGTGTAAATTTAAAACAAGCGATGGGAACGCCGTCCGAGCAGGTTATGACGGATTTCTTGGGGGAGCTCCTAGTCATGTGTGATATAAGTGCCTGCTATCACAACGGCTGCAAACAAAAAGAGATTTGATCCTCCTATTCCTATCACACTCAATCATTGTACACACACCGGACCTTCGACGCCTTCGAAATTATTTCAATATCTCAACATTCGGATAACGTACAGCAAGCCACGTTGAATGACACCCACATAATGCAAATTCAAGCCATAGCGACGAAACGCGAGGACATTGAAGAATTAAAACTAACCATTGACATTGAGGCTTTGACCTGACATGTCCCGGGTTAAAATGTTGCTCGAGAGTTGCCCACGGGCTATCTCTTGACACCAAGCATGGGAAACTTTGTGATAAAACGAAGAAGCGCGGGGTGACCGATGAAATGAGTTCGACCTTTGACTTTGAAAGTTAATGTGATTTCTGAACGGTTTGCTAGAGTCCCTCACGGCACGTTGAATGACACCCACGTGATGAAAATTGAAGACATAACGACGAGGCGCGATGACTTCGAGGAATTTAAGCTAAACTTCGATCTTGTGGTTTGCCATTGACATGTCCCGGTTTGAAATGTTACACGAGGTTCACCATGGGCTATTGCTTGATACCAGATGTGGGTAGATTAGGGCGAAGAAAAAATGCGAGGCGACCGAAGAAATCGGTTTGACCTTTGACCTTTGAAATTAGTTTGATTTCTTACATTATAATACGGCACAAGCCACGTCGAATGACACCCACTTGGTGCAAATTGAACCATAGAGGCGAGTCGCTTCGAGGACTTCGAAAAATTCAAACTAGCCTTTAAACCTTCAGGTTTGACCTCGACATATCCCGGTTTCGAAATGTTACTCGAAGGTTCACCATGGGCTATCGCTTGATAGTGGATCTGGGTAGGCTTTGGCGAATACCCCCCAACACCGAGGCGTTCGAAGAAATCAGCTTGAATTTTAACCCGTCGAGATTATTGCGAATTATTGCGAATTATCAACTGTCTGGCACCGCACAACAAGCGACGTCGAATGACATCCATTTTTTTTGCAAATTGAAGCCATAGCGATGAAACGCGAGGTCATCGAAAAAAAACTCAATCAAACATTTGACCTTAACATGTCCCGGTTTGAAATGTTACTCGAGTGTTCCCCGCTGCTATCGCTTGATACCAGATTTGGATAAGTTTGAGCGAAAACGAAAAAAAAATAGGCGCCCGAAGGATCAGCTCGACCTTTGCCCCTGAACAACAATTCGATTGCTTAGCTTTCTGATACCGTATAACCAGCCACATCGAATGACGCCCATCTGATGGAAATTGAAGCGATAGCAACCGAACCGCGCGTTCGGTCGATATCGCTTTAATATCGCCGTCTAATAAATCAAGCTACCTTTGACCTTGAAGTTTAACCTTGACATGTACCGGTTTGAAATGTTACACGATGGTTCATCACGGGTTATCGCCTGTGGCCATATTTGGGCAGGTTTTGGTGAAAACGAAAAAAAATGGGAGGCGACCGAAATAACCGGTTTGCGTTGGACCTTGGCCATTCAAGTGGTAATGTGAGACCTATGTAGTTGTGCGTGTTCAGTGCAGGCAGAAGCATTTGTGATAATTTATTCGAACGATCATAAACCCGTCGCTGAATACCAATGCCAATACAAATACGCCTCTGGCGAACTCGTCGCTGAATACGAATGCGAATACGACGTGAACTTGATTGTTGTTGTTGTTGTTGTACGATGTTAACTTGCTTAGGGCTGTCCATGACACTCCCTTCCATGGTCTTGAAGATACCCAAGGACACCCAGTCACGTGTCCTCAACATGTATCAATATATGCGCAGGTGGAATGCAACCTAAGACGTATAAAGCCTTGCGATAATGCAAATTTATTGCCTCGCAAAACACAATTTTCCACCAAAACGAGAACACAAAATGGTCAAGGTTCATGTTATTAAATAATGACCCGGTAGCAGACATTTCTAACGTTTGCTGATTTACCATTCGGAGATTTTGTGACGACAGATATCCCGTGAAGCTCGTTGATTGGCTAGATCGGCTTCTAGTATTTTCGGTGATTCTCTTGCATATTTATATTTTCACTTTATAAATGATTACGTGTAATTTTGCAGCGATCATACTCAGGTAGCTAAGGCTTGGGGGGGGGGACACGAAAGAAATTGGAGGCGACAAATTGGCGATTTTTCAGCCACTTTTCAGAAATTGGGGGGGGGGCGGGGGGCATGTCCCCCTAGACCCCCAGTGGTTACACCCATGCTGTGCCAGACCGGTTGCATCTTATTTTGAGTTTGCTTTGGCATGTCGGTAGGAAGGATTGGTTGCTAGTCAGTGCTAGGCATTCGCCTAGATGTCAACCTTACACCCAGCGTTCCCTCCCAATTAGCGCTAGAGATAAACATTGCCTGGAGCATTTACACCATAGCACATTACTTTTGCTAGAAAATGTACTATGTTCATTTTGCCATTCTCAAATCTCCATTGTTCTATTTATTTTGTGTTCGTGGCTGATACTGGCTGATACAACATTAGCTCATGCATGACTGAAGAATGTGTCGCGCAAGTGTGGAGGCTGCCAAAACTTTGGCTGAAATTGATGTCTTGCCAGCCGATTTACATCGTTAGCCAATTCACATCTTACATTTCATACGATCCTTCGTGCCGATGTGAACCAGGGCGTGCGCACCAGCCGACTGGCGAGGCTGATACATAAAGTACAGCTGACGGCCGGTGAAAGGTAGAGGTCGCTGCTGTCTGACACTGCGCCAGTCGGTCTCGATACCGCCTGCCGAGCCTGTGCTGCCCCGTCTGAAGAGTTAGACCTCACGGACTCTGACTTTTGACCTTGACGTTTGACGGACGGACGGACGTCAAACTAGCGACAGATTCACATTGATATTGAGATTGATATTGGCCGGAAGGGCGGACTCTTCCAATTTCCTTCAAAATTCGCAGACGGGTAGAACTCGACGTACTGATCATCATGAGCATAAAAGCTAAGAGGAGCGTTCATAAAGAGCTGAGATATTCAAGGTCAAAGGTCAGAATCCACGAGGTCGGACTCTTCGGATTCACTTCAAAATTGGTCCACAGATAGTGCTCGATGTACTGATCATCATGTGCATAAAAGTTAAGAGGGGCGTTCATAAACAGCTGAGATATTCAAGGTCAAAGGTCGTGGTCATTGTGGTCGGACTCTTCAGATTTCCTTCAAAATTGGTCCCCAGATAGTACTCAATACACTGATCATCATGAGCTAAAAGCTAAGAGGAACGTTCATAAACAGCTGAGCTATTCAAGGTCAAAGGTCAGACTCCATAAGGGGGGACCCTTCAGATTCCATTCAAAATTGGTCCACAGATAGGCTGATTGATCATGTTAGCTAGAAGGGCGTTCATAAACAGTGGTGAAAGGTCAGAGTCCATGAGGTCGGACTCTTCAGATTCACTTTAAAATTGATCCACAGATAGTACTAGATGCACTGATCATCATGAACATTAAAGCTAAGAGGGGCGTTCATAAACAACTGGATTATTCCGGTCAAAACGTCTTCCCGTGCGAATATGCAGCAATCATAATACGCACGAAACGAATATCAATCTGTATGTCAAGCTAGATTGATATTCGATTCTTACCGGTGGAACATCGTGAAAACGAGCATAATGGTAGAGCTGGGCACCCTGATTATCAGGAACTCAACCAAGAAGCCGTATTACAAAACACTACGGAGATATTCGGGGTCAAAGGTCAAAGGTCATCGAGATCGGACTCCTCTGATTTTCTTCAAAATGGATACACGGGTAGTACTCGACGCACTGATCATCGCCAACATAAAAGCTAAGAGGGGTGTTCGTAAACAGCTGAGATATTCAAGGTCAAAGGTCAGACTCCATGAGATCGGACTCTTCAGATTCCATTCAAAATTGGTCCACAGATAGTGCGCGATGCACTGATCATCATGTGCATAAAAGCTAAGAGGGCGCTTATCAACAGCTGAGATATTAAAGGTCAAAGGTCGTAGTCATTGTAGTCGGACTCTTCAGATTTCCTTAAAAACTGGGCCCCAGATAGTACTCGATGAACTGATCATCATGAGCTAAAAACTAAGAGGGCCGTTCATAAACAGCTGAGCTATTCAAGGTCAAAGGTCGGACTCCATGAGGTCGGACTCTTCAGATTCCATTCAAAATTGGTCCACAGATAGTGCTCGATGCACTGATCATCATGAGAATGAAAGCTAAGAGGGGCGTTCATAAACAGCTGGATTATTCGGGTCAAAACTTCTTCCCGTGCGAATATGCAGCAATTATAATATGCACGAAACTAATCTGTATTCGTTATGTCAAACTAGTACGTATGTATGTATGTATGTATGTATGTAATACGTCTTCTTGGTTCAGTTCCTGATAATCAGGGTGCCGAGCTCTATCAGTATGCTCGTTTTCACGATGTTCCGCCGGTAAGAATCGAATATCAATCTAGCTCGACGTACATATTGATATTCGTTTCGTGCGTATTATGATTGCTGCATATTCGCACGGGAAGAAGCTTTGACCGGAATAATCCAGCTGTTTATGAACGCCCCTCTTAGCTTTTATGCTCATTATGATCAGTGCGTTGAGTTCTACCGGTGTGCAAATTTTGAAGGAAATCTGAAGAGTCCGACCTCATGGAGTCTGACCTTTGACCTTGAATAGCTCAGCTGTTTATGAACGCCCCTCTTAGCTTTTAGCCCATGATGATCAATGCATCGAGTACTATCTGGGGACCAATTTTGAAGTAAATCTGAAGAGTCCGACCACAATGACCACGACATTTCACCTTGAATATCTCAGCTCTTTATGAACGCCCCTCTTAGCTTTTATGTTCACGATGATCAGTGCATCGAGTACTATCTGTGGACCAATTTTTTAAAGTGAATCTGAAGAGTCCGACCTCATGGCCTCTGACTTTTGACCTTGAATATCTCAGCTGCTTATGAACGCCCTTCTTAGTTTGTATGCTCATGATGATCAGTACGTCGAGTTCTACCTCTCTGCGAATTTTGAGGGAAATCGGAAGTGTCCGCCCGGAATTCCGGCCTAATATCAATCTCAATATGAATGTGAATCTGTCGTTAGTTTGACGGACGTAATAAGCTGACTGTCTCATCGCTAACCGCCTCCCTGCTGCCATCTGCCGTCGATATCCGGCGCTCGCGCATCCCATGCTTGCTCGCTGTAACGCCTGGGGGCACGACTGGATCGGTTGACCTTTGATCCCGCCGGAGATATCGTCACGTGACTCTCCGACGTGGCCGACGTAAGTCGGCCTTTCGTGTGTGTGCGTGTGTGTATGTGGGGGGGGGAGGTGCCATCTCTAGTATAAGGGGCTGCCTTGATAGTAAGAGGGGACAGCGTACGCGAATAATCGCATCCTTTTAGGAGGTCCAGACTATCATTCCACTCCGATTTTCATCTGTCATCATCTGTTAACATTTTCATCTATTAGGCCTATGATTGGGGCACTAGAGAAACAAGGCTTTGAGCTGATTGCGTTCGTTATTCAGCCCCTCCCCCACCCCACCAGTTGGCGTAACTGGGAACACGAAATGGGTTATGGAGGGTTCGTGGGGCTGTGACGGAAAAGACAGCCAAGCGATGGCACATACGACGGCCGCCCCAGTGATACCAGCTACTTCGTCTTAGGCCGGGAAGACGCAAGTGAAGCAAACAAGAAATACATTTTTAGTATAATGTGTGTTGGACATGTGTGACTAAGCCCATGACCACCCATCCCATCCCCACTGGCATTCACTGCTCATATACAGGATCTTTCTATGAGGGTGTTGAACAGTTGCAGCATCCTTATCATAAGCACACTGCCAAGTGCCTATTGAACCATTTCTGAATGTAGCGAATAACGGAAAGAAGCAATTGTGTCCATGGATATGAGAAGTTGTACTGTTCATCAAGCTAATAATATTCCAGCCTTCATCACACAATTGTTTTCTCTTATTTTCCGAGGGCGTCCTCTAGTCAAAGGGTGGCCTGCATTGGACCCGTGGTAATTCCCGGTAAATCTCCTGTTCCCGGTGGGGCGTCATATAATCTCGGGGGACTACTGTAGTCTCTGGACGGCCTACAGGCATGTAGGCGCCCTAGGCCTCCTGCAAGGAGCCGCCTGTGGTCTCAGACGATCTTCCCAATGCCGACTCATGGTAGAAGGTGTCAGATCCCCTTCACATTCCAATGGGGCACTGGTCCCCTGCCCCCTTCCCGCGTCCCACAGTCCATGTGGTGTGCTACTGCATGCCGGTCCCCGGAAGCCTTGAACAAAATAAAAAAAATTGGGGTGGAATACACCACCACGGGTCGAAGGACTTCAAGAGCGATTAAAAATGCAAACTGTGTAGTATTTAAAACATTATAGCGTTCAAGTACCCCCCACCCCGTCCTGCACCACGCTATACGTGACCCCATCTTCCGTGATCACAACTTCCATAACCACACCTCCACATGGCCATAACTTCCATAAACACACCTCCACATGGCCATAACTTCCATAATAACACCTCCACATGGCCACAACTTCCATAACCACACCTCCCCATGGCCATAACTTACATAACCACACCTCCACAAAGCCACAACTACCATATCCACACATCTACATGACCACACATCCCCTGACCACACCTCATGTGACCACACCTCCTGTGACCACACCTCCTGTGACCAAACCTCCTGTGACCACACCTCCTGTAATCACATCTCCTGTGAACACACACCCTCATGAATACAACCTTCCGTGTCCCCATATTCCCATACACCCTCCCCCATCTTGACTACACCTCCCCGTGACCACGTGAATAGCGGCAGAACTTACCCCCACTTATTCCCCATCCCACCGTCACCGAACGACAAAATGCAGCATTCCCGCACCATCGCACGGCGATGACCGTCACTAAGCTGCTTCAACTGTGATCCGCTTCATCTTTTTCTTCTATTTTTGGGTGGTTCACGATGCACTTAATGCAACACTGCTAATCGCGCCGCGCACACTTTCGCCGGTGGGCAGCGGAATTGGAAAATGTCTGAGCGGTGCGAGTGTTGAACCCGGGACCTTTGTATCCAAAGTTCAACACTCTAACCACTCGGCCGTCCCTTGCCCATCCGCGCGCTCCCGCTGACCGAGCCCGTCCGCCACCGCCAGCGGACGCCCTCAACGCCGAGACGCTGGCCACCGTCGAGAACTGCCTGTTCGTGGTGTGTCTGGACGAGCCGCTGCCCAGCTCCTTCAACGGCCGGAAGCGGTTCAGCTTCGACGGCGGCATCTCGGACGGCCGCGACGACACGGCCATGGCGCACCAGATGCTGCACGGCGGCGGCACCCTCTTCAACACGGCCAACCGCTGGTTCGACAAAACCATCCAGGTGCACAGTGGACAATACGGTCATCTAGGTATGGCTGGACAATACAAACCACGATACACTGGACACAACGCACAGTGGACAATACGGTCATCTAGATATGGCTGGACAATACAACCACGATTCATTGGACACAACGCACAGTGGACAATACGGTCATCTAGGTATGGCTGGACAATAAAAAACATGATACTCTGGACACAACGCACGATACAATGGACGCAGTGGACAACACAATCATCCCAATTTGCATTTATTATGTCAGGCACTTCGGCCTACTCAGGCCATTTCGTGCCGTGAATAGAAGTAGAGAGGAAGAAAAATATTATGTTCTAAAAGTCAATTTACAAGTCCTGAAGTAAGTTGTTTTTTCGGAGAAAAATGAAAAGGAGATTGATGAGAAAGGGGTGTGTATCTCCTAATAGTGTGGGCAAAGAAAAGGGGGTGTTGTGTGTACGGCAGTAGTTGGTAAGTGTTTTTCGATGTTCATGGTATTTTTGACAGTGTAGGAGAATATGTGAAACGGTAAGATGAGTGTTGCATGATGGGCATGAAGGTCGTGGTGAAGCAGTGTAAATATATCGATGGGTGAGAAAAGTGTGACCTATGCGGAGCCGTGATATAACTTTTTCTTCTTGTCTGTTTTTTTATATGATGTGGTCCAGTTTTCGATGACAGGTTTGATGAGACGTAATTGTGTGTAGTTTGTGGTTTCAGTCCATTGTTGGTTCCAAAAATGTCGAATGTTCTGTCGTATTGTTGATTTGATGGCGTCAAAATGTGGTGGGATTTCTGTGATGTGTGGTAATTGTAATGATTGTTTTGCGAAATAATCTGCTTCCTCGTTTCCTGGGATGCCACAGTGACTGGGCACCCACAGGAAACGGACCTTCATGCCCATCAGATGAAGTGTTTCAAGTGTGTTATAAATGGAAATATGGCAATGGTGCGAAAAGGAAAGTGAAGAAAGAGATTGAAGAACAGATTTTGAGTCGGAACAAATGACGACATGGCGCATGGGGTGACAAATTGAACGGTTGCGAACATAGCGAAGGGCAGTGAGAATGGCGTGCAATTCAGCGATGAAAATGGAGGTCCCGTCTGATAAGGGATGCTGTTTTGTGTGTGTACCTGAAACAATGGCATTTCCTGTGCAATTTGCGTTTTTGGATCCGTCGGTGAAAACAAAAGGAACATGGCGATAACGAGAACGAAACTGGTGGAATTTTTGTTTGGCGTATTCTGGACAAAGTTGTGATTTTGGAGTAGTGGTGAGATATAAAATATGTCTTTCGGTCATCTGCCACGGTGGTGTAGTTGGTGGAGAGAGAGCAGTAATATGTGGAATGTTGTATTGGAGTTGTGTGGAAAATGTTTTAATGCGTGAAGCTATGGTAAGGCCGGTTCGCTTTTCGGCGGGACCTAAATATTCGTGGTGTAGATTTGGGAGAATTTGTAAAGATGCGTGTGTGGGGTGGTGTTCTCTAAATTGAATTTTTGCGGCATACCTGAGTGTTTGTTCTATTCTTCGGAGAGCTAATGGTGGAATTCCTGATTCGATTTGTAAAGAAGTAATGGGAGACGTGGTCATTGCACCGAGTGCTAAACGGATGAATTTATTTTGTATGGTGTCCAAAAGTTTCAAAGCGGAGGTACTGGCACCGGCGTAGACTAGCGACCCATATTCTATGATGGGAAGAACTAAGGATTTGTAGAGATGTAAAAACGTATGACGATCGGCTCCGAATGAGGAAGAAGTAATACAGCGAAATAAATTGAGTCGGTAAAAGCATTTGGTCTGAACATGTTTGATGTGTTGATACATGGATAGCCTACGATCAAAAATAATGCCTAGAAATTTAAATGAATTTACAAAAGGTATGTTGTTGTTACCGAGGTGAAGCGGTGTGTCTGGGTTCGGGCAGGGTGTTGATTTGCTAAATATCACTGTTGCAGATTTTGGGGCCGAAAAAAGGAAGCCATACTTTAGGGACCATTCGTGTATTCGGTCAAGTGCGTTTTGTAATCGAATTAAACAATGTTCATAATTTTTGCCGGAGCACCAAATCGCACTATCGTCCGCAAATAGCGAGTATGATAGATTGGCAGGCATGTTATCGAAAATATCATTAATGATGATGTTGAATAATACTGGTGGAATACAACTCCCCTGTGGTAATCCGTTCTTAAGAAAACGTGGATCGGAAATCGCTGATCGGCACCGGAGATGGAAATGACGAGAACCAGACAAAAGTCCTATCAAATAATGAGCTAAATTTCCTTTGACGCCGAATTGAAGAAGTTTGGAAATTAATGCCGGTTTGTATACCATATCATACGCTTTGCTAATGTCTAAAAATACTGCGATGGTGTGTTCATGTTTTTTTTTATAACCAAGGCGTATGTCAGTTTCTAATCGAATGAGATGATCTATTGTACTGTGGCCATGACGAAAGCCGCATTGAATTGGAGATAACAGATGATTTGTTTCTAAGTACCAGGTCAGTCTTTTTACAATCATACGTTCTAAAAGTTTTCCTAGACAACTGGTGAGAGCGATGGGTCGGAAATTGTTGGGGTTGCTGTGGTTTTTGCCGGGTTTTGGAATAGGGATGATGAGGGCTTCCTTCCAGGTTTCGGGGAAAGTATGGCCAAACCATAATGCATTAAATGTTTGTAAGATGCAATGTTTTGTGTCGTTGGATAAATGTCTGAAAAAGGAATAATGTAAATTGTCGGGACCTACAGAAGTATTACCGGCTGAGGAAATTGCAGTATCTAGTTCTGAAACTTGAAACGGGATATTGTATGTTTCAGTGTTGTCCGAATCGAATTGTGCCAATTCGGTGTGAAATGTGTGTTGTGCATTTTGTAGAAATTCCGGTCTGTAGTTGTTGTCAGAGCTATTGTGAGCCATGGTGTCCGCTATTGTATTTACTATTGTTTGTGGGTCCGTAATTTTGGTGTTTTGAATTTTGAGTGCCGGGAGTGATTTAAATGGTGTGCGTCCTGATAATCGGCGGATTAACTGCCAGATTTTGCTTACAGGTGTTCGAGAGGTGAGTTGCTGTAAATATAGTCCCCATGAACGACGACGAGCTTCGCGAATGATGCGGCGTGCCTTCGCACGTTCATAATTACGGTTAACTAAATTTTGATGGTCGGGATGGCGTAAATATTTTCTAAATGCTCTCTTTCTTGCGGCTATTGCTCGGGAAATCTCTATCGACCACCAGGGGACTGGTATTCTTTTTGTGAAAGGTTTTGTCAGTGGAATAGCGGTGGAAGCTGCTTCGAAAAGTGTTTTGGTAACTTGGTTGATGTTTTCGACGGGAGAAATGTTGGGGTTGTATTGAATATGTGAAAGGTCCTGAAAAGTTGTCCAATCGGCCTTCGAAATTTTCCAGCGAGGGATAAAACTGGGTGTCGTATCTGTCGCAGTTGAAAATGTGGGTGTTAATTTAATGGGGTAATGATCGCTGTCATGAATATCAGTGTCTATGGTCCAATCATAATCATTAGCCAGAGTCGGAGAGCATATTGATAAATCAATAGCTGTTTCTGTATTATGTCCAAGGTGAAAAAAGGTTGGTTCTCCGGTGTTCAGTAATACTAAATTATGTCGGTCTAAAATTTGTTCAATGATGCGGCCACGAGTGTCTGTAAGTGTGCGTGATCTATCCCACGCTGGGCTATGGGCATTAAAATCGCCAAGTAGTATGAAAGGATTCTTGAATTGTGTTATGAGGTTGTCTAATTGTATCAAAATGTTTGTGTTATCTGTTTGTGGTGGAATATAAATGGAACATACATCCACATTCCTGCCATGCAAACGTAAAGTACAAGCTACGGCTTGTAAAGGTGAATTCAGTGTAATTTGTGTATGTGCAAAATCATTGTTGATGTACAGTGCTGTACCGCCACTGCGATGTGGTCCACGGACCTCATCGTGACGGTACAGTGAGTAATTGGAAAGATTGAAGTTATATGTATCTGTAGGCAAAAACCATGTTTCTTGAAGTGATATGAGAATAGGTGCGAGAATATTGAAAAAAGCTTTAATTTCGGCCCATTTTGATATCAAGCTACGACAATTCCATTGCAAAAAAGTAGACATCGGGAAGAGTTAATGTTTGTCAGCACCTTTCGGTGCATGTCGGAGCCAGGAGTGCAGTTCAGGTGGGTACGTGTGTTGAGTGCGGCCGGCGGTGGTTGGCTCGTTCGAGCCGTCCGGCCGACCGGTGACCTTGGTAGGATCACGCCGGCCGGCCACTGCCGCGGGGGACGCCCGCCGGCCGGGAGTCGGTCGGGTCACGTGGGCGCCGGCCGGCGCTGGGTCGGACCGCCGGCCCGCTGACGGGGAACGAGAATTTGCTCCCACAGCGGAGTGACTGCGGGGCCTATCACTCCTCCCTGGAGTGGTCCGTTTGTTTGGAGCCGGAGTGGTCTGAGTGCTGGGAGCCAGGGTGGTTTGTGTCGGAGTGGTCTGAGTGTTGGGAGCCAGGGTGGTTTGTGTCGGTGTGGTCAGTGGAGTAAGTTTTTTTAGTGGAGCTAAACCGGGAATCATGTCTGTTTGCATCGAGGCAGAAGTAGTGTTGACGCGACGTGTGGGAGGAGCAACGGTGGCCGCCTGAGCATACGTTTTCGTTGACGGGGAGGTGGCTTCGACAGACCGTCGGGCCTGGGGGTATGACACCCCGGTCGTGGCCTTCACAGCGCAGACCTCCTTTTCTTTGCGCTAAACTGGGCAGAGGGGTGATGTGGTCAGGTGATCGGCGGTGTTGCAGTTGAGGCAGTGGGCAGGTTTGGAGCAGGTGGATTCGGGATGAGGTGTTTCGCCGCACTTAGGGCATCGGGCTGGTTGGCGACATGTTTTGCTGCCATGGCCGAAGCGCTGACAGTTAAAACAGCGGAGAGGATTAGGAATAAAGACACGGACTTGGAATCGTAGGTATCCAGCGAGTAGGGTCTTGGGAAGAGTGGTAGAATTGAAGGTAAGGACAAGGAGGCTCGTATCACGTTTCTACCCATCTTTGAAGGATGTGATGCGGCGGACGTGGGTCACCCCCTCCGGCCTGAGCTCCGCTTGAATATCTTCCTCAGACATGAAGCGGAGCTCCGGCGCGAAGACGGTGCCCTTGGTGGAATTGCGGTTGGAGTGGAGTGAAATGGTCACGGATTTACCACAAAATGTGGTGGTGCGGAGGAGGGCTTTGGTTTGGGCTCGGGATTAGGTTTTAATGACCAAGGTTCCGTTCGCAGGGGCTTCAATGTCGGGATTGGCTAGGGAGCAGATGGCAAGGAGTTGTTTAGTCGGCCAGAAAACGTTGATACGGCGGAAGGAAACGGATTCCTCGACAGGCTTGACTACAATGTAAGAGCCAGCACTGTCGAGGTAGGGTTCAATGGGCTGGATGGGTTCAGGTTGGGAGGGCGTGGTCTGGTTCGAGCGTGGGTCAGCGGCGTGGAGAGTGATAGTCTGGTCTGGATTGCGAGGCGAGGCCGTGGTCTTGGGACGAGCAGGGTTCGGCGAGGCGCAAAGGGCTTCCATGGCGTCATCGAGGGGAATAGTTCGGCGCGGGTCATCAACAATTCCATCAATCGAGGGAGCATCAGGGGCCAGGTCCGTGTTCGTGCTATGGTCGTCGGGTGTGGTCAGAGGAGGAAAATCCGAGTCTGAGTCCGTTGGCGAGCATGGGTCGGTGTCCTTTTTTCGTTTTTTCCCCATCACGGGGAAAAAATCCTACCTAATGTAATATAAACGAAGATAAAGGACACACAGAAACTCAGGGAACGGAAATACGACGACGACGAAAAACGGGTGGGGTGACGGGTGTCACCCCACTAGAAAAGAAATGCGAAAAGGGCGACGGGTGTCACCCCACGAAAATGAAAAATAAACTGCTATAACCAGCAGTCAGTCTGGCCAAAACTGGCACGGCGGAGTAGTCAATCCCTCTGGTTATATGCGAGCGTACGATATTGAATACTCCATGCAATCATCCCAATACGGTTGAACAGTAATGCCATGATTCACTGGACACAATGCATGGTGAACATCACAACAGTTCAGGGACGGCTGGACAGCATAACCGCAGTACACTGGACACAATGCACACAATGCACAGTGGACAAGGCATCCATTCAGGTACGGCTGCATAATAAAGCCGCAGTTCTCAGGGCACAATGTTAAATGTGAAACAGTCCTCATAGTTAGGTCTCTTTATTTCGGTATTTCGAAAAATGTGCCTAAGGTCTCCAAGCTAACTATCCAGTGCAACAACGAACCCGAATTTTCGAACACCTCGATGCGTGGCACGGCTACTTCCGCTTTGCTTGAATTGCTCGTCGATACCTGTAGTGGAGGCGGAACAGAATCGGAAGCTGCGCCGGAGTCGCCGGAAATTACAACGCGGTCATTGAATGAGCTTATTGAATTAAAGTGCGTATGATGACATGATAAAATGCGTAAGATGATATGATATGATAAAGTCGATGTGCGTATGATGTGGTTTGCCTGACTGGCCGGTTTTGTTAGGCGTTCTCCACGAACGCTAGTCGACTGAGCGGGGCGCGCGGCGCCGATGCTGCTCGCCTGACCCTTCGCGCGCGCCGGGATGAGGTCGGTGCGGTTGGAGCCCCCTGCTCCTTTGTCCTCCAGGTCCCTTGTCGTGTCGCGTCGGCAGACACCCATTATTGCAGTACTTGCACAATTGGCTGTGACCTGGTGGTGATCTCTACTGGGTAATGACTTGGGACACTAGTTTTCTCTATGACTGATATCGGACTGACTAGTCACCGGTGTTGCTCATCGATTAACTCGCATGGGGGAGGCCTTGTTTGTTTGTTTGTTTATTGGGTGGTTCACGACGCAATTCATGCACAATCACGGCTAATGGCGCCGCCCACGCTGTTTCGCCGGTGAGCCACGGAATTGGGAAATGTTCCGAGCGGTGCGAGTGTTGAACCCGGCACCTTGGCATCCAGGGCTCAACACCCTAACCACTCGGCTATACCTTCGCCGCATGGAGGAAGCCATGCAATTTCGTGGGGTGTAGGGTTGCTTCTCGATCACAGCGCCAGTATTTGGATGCAGCCATGTAGATGGCACGTTTATCGTGGTTATTAGAACTTTGTTAAGTTGGGAATTACGGTGTCATTCAAACCTACCCGTATCTCTACACACGAGGTGAAATACATGGCGTGCCCCAGCAAACCCTATATTGTTGATTTGTGGCGTAGCTAGCGGCCGATGGAAATTCGTGCAGCTGACTGGCCTCATTCCTTGAGACCAGTCTTTCTCGTTTCCCATTGTCCTCTGATGGCCAACATAGCTCGCTCCCATTCCCCATGGATTTTCCCTCCCTTGGAAATGTGCTATCGGCGAGCTCGGAAACTGTCAGTTCCCCGTGTCGCCGCCAGATGGTGGTGAGTCCCGACGGCGTGTCGGGTCTGTGCTACGAACACTCAACGGCCGAGGGCATCGCCGTCGTTCAGCTGATGGAGCAGCTCGTCGCCGCTGCGGAGCGCGATGACGTCACACTCGGGCCTCCGTCACGGCCGCTCGAGCCGCCCAATCAGCTGGAGTGGTTCCTCAGCGATGACGTCAGAGCGAGAATCGAGCGCAGCGCGGCCGCCGTGGACAGGCGAGTGTGAGGCCGTTTCTGTGGGTGCCCGAGGCTGGAAAGCTAGCCATAATTCATGCGCGTGTGTGGGTGGTAATGGACAGGGGCGAGCCAGGAATTTTAATGGGGCGTGGGCACTAGTCTGGAGGGGCACCGTTTCCCCGGGAGGGAGTGGGCGCCACTGCGAAAGTTCTCGGATTGTGTTCGTTGCACTGTGCTGAGATTCTAGCCGGACCAATTTCAGCGCCGTCTGTTGGGCGTTTCCTCCAGACTTATCGACGATCTGGATTTTCTGGTGCTGCGGTTCTCCGGTTACGGCAAGAACTTCATCAAGAGTGTTCGCTGCAGCCCTGACGCGTACTTACAACTGGCGCTGCAGCTAGCCTACTACAGGTCAGTCCGCTGAAGGCTGGCCGCTCAGTGGCGGGCCCAGGGAGACATGCTCAGGGGCCTGCTACAAGTCAGTCCGCTGAAGGCTGGACGCTCAGTGGTGGGTCCAGGGAGACATGCTCAGGGGCCTACTACTACAGGTCAGTCCGCTGAAGGCTGGCCGCTCAGTGGCTGGTCCAGGGAGACATGCTCAGGGGCCCACTTCAGGTCAGTCCGCTAGCTATGATTGGCCGCTCAGTGGCGGGTCCAGGAAGACATGCTCAGGGGCCTACTGCTGGTCAATCTGTTGTCTATGGCTGGCCTCCGCATAAGCCATTAAAAATTGCCGGAATTCGCTAAGCGGCTCGGTTGATACACTCGAAATCTCAATGGGTTCAGCTTAGCTTCATGCAGCATGGTTAAGCGTGCTGTATAAATGTGCGTTTGTTTACTGGTGCATCGATACCTTAAGCAGCACGTGTAGTTGGCGGTTACGAGGCAGCCCCAATACGAAGTAGGTATGTCCATAATATTAATATTACAGACCCCTACATCTGACACTAGTCTGCTGTAACCAGCTGCACATATCAAGGTGAACATGTGATGATTCGCAAAGTCGTGTTATAATTGCTTTTTGGTGGGCCACCGCTCCTAGATAGCTACTTTGTCTTTTCATGTTTTCCGGATTGGACATGCGACTCTGCAGTGTTACCTGAACTACAAACGTTTGGGATTTCATAAAATACGTGCCTCCCCAACCACATTCGCATTGGCAAATAGTCGTGCTGTCTGCTGTCTCTTCGTCGTTGCATTGCTCATTTCACACGTTGGAAATAGGGTGCGGCTGTCCAGGGGTAAGATATCGCTCCCCCAACCGCAAGGCAGTGGGTTCGGTCCTCATCCGTCGCTACTCTTCGCCCGCGACCAATCGACGTAAGAGATTAGCGACGCTGTGGGACCCAATGGTCGGCGCAGCACAAAGCCCATCATCGCCACCACACATTGAACGCAACGCTTTCCATCGGTCACGTCACGTCACGTCACTTCACGCTCCGAGTCGCAACGTCGCCGTGCCGTCCATCTCCCGTCTCGCCACCAGGCTCCACGACGGCCTGGTGGCGACGTACGAGTCGGCGTCGACGCGTCGCTTTCGTCAGGGGCGCGTCGACTGTATCCGGGCGGTGACGCCCGCCGCGCTGGCCTGGGTCCGCACCATGGACGACATCGACACCACGGTGGGCCGTGTCAACGGCCACGACCTGCTCACCAGTCGTGTTGTCTGTTCATCACCCGTGTTGTCTGTTCATCACCCGTGTTGTCTGTTCATCATGTTGATTGTTGTCATCATGTTGATTGTTGTCATCATGTTGATTGTTGTCATCATGTTGTTTGTTGTCATCATCATTGTTGTCATCATTGTTGTCATCATTGTTGTTCATCATCATCATCATCATCATCATCATCATTGTTGTCATCATTGTTGTCATCATTGTTGTCATCATGTTGATGTTGTTGATTGTTGTTGATTGTCATGTTGATTGTTGATTGTTGGTTGTTGATCATGTTGATTGTTGTTGATTGTTGTTCATCATTGTTGATTGTTGATTGTTGTCACCCGTGTTGTCTGTTCATCTGTTCACCATGGACGACATCGACACCACGGTGGACCGTGTCAACGGCCACGACCTGCTCACCAGTCGTGTTGTCTGTTCATCACCCGTGTTGTCTGTTCATCAGCCGTGTTGTCTGTTCATCAGCCGCGTTGTCTGTTCATCAGCCGTGTTGTCTGTTCATCAGCCGTGTTGTCTGTTCATCAGCCGTGTTGTCTGTTCATCAGCCGTGTTGTCTGTTCATCACCCGTGTTGTCTGTTCATCACCGTGTTGTCTGTTCATCACCCGTGCCGTCTGCTCATCACCCGTGTTGTCTGTTCATCACTGTTGTTGTTATCACCCGTGCTCTGTCATCACCCGTGTTGTATGTTCATCACCCGTGTTGTCTGTTCATTAGCCCTGTTGTCTGTTCATCAGCCGTGTTGTCTGTTCATCACCCGTGCCGTCAGTCCATAACCCGTGTTATCTGTTCATCACCGTGTTGTCTGTTCATCACCCGTGCCGTCTGCTCATCACCCGTGTTGTCTGTTCATCACCGTGTTGTCTGTTCATCACCCGTGCCGTCTGCTCATCACCCGTGTTGTATGTTCATCACCCGTGTTGTCTGTTCATTAGCCCTGTTGTCTGTTCATCAGCCGTGTTGTCTGTTCATCACCCGTGCCGTCAGTCCATAACCCGTGTTATCTGTTCATCACCGTGTTGTCTGTTCATCACCCGTGCCGTCTGCTCATCACCCGTGTTGTCTGTTCATCACCCGTGTTGTCTGTTCATTAGCCCTGTTGTCTGTTCATCAGCCGTGTTGTCTGTTCATCACCCGTGCCGTCAGTCCATAACCCGTGTTATCTGTTTATCACCCGTGTTGTCAGTCCATCACCCGTGTTGTCAGTCCATCACCCGTGTTGTCTGTTCATCACCCGTGTTGTCTGTTCATCACCCGTGTTGTCAGTCCATCACCCGTGTTGTCTGTTCATCACCCGTGTTGTCTGTTCATCACCCGTGTTGTCAGTCCATCACCCGTGTTGTGTCCATCACCCGTGTTGTCGTTCATCACCCGTGTTGTCTGCTCATCACCCGTGCTGTCTGTTCATTAGCCCTGTTGTCTGTTCATCACCCGTGCCGTCAGTCCATCACCCGTGTTGTCTGCTCATCACCCGTGCTGTCTGTTCATCACCCGTGTTGTCTGTTCATTAGCCCTGTTGTCTGTTCATCAGCCGTGTTATCTGTTCATCACCCGTGCTGTCTGTTCATCAGCCGTGTTGTCAGTCCATCACCCGTGTTATCTGTTCATCACCCGTGCGTCGTTCATCAGCCGTGTTGCATACCCGTGTTGTGTCCATCACCCGTGTTGTGTCCATCACCCGTGTTGTCTGTTCATCACCCGTGCTGTCTGTTCATCACCCGTGTTGTCTGTTCATTAGCCCTGTTGTCTGTTCATCACCGTGTTGTCTGTTCATCACCCGTGCCGTCTGCTCATCACCCGTGTTGTCTGTTCATCACCCGTGTTGTCTGTTCATTAGCCCTGTTGTCTGTTCATCAGCCGTGTTGTCTGTTCATCACCCGTGCCGTCAGTCCATAACCCGTGTTATCTGTTCATCACCCGTGTTGTCAGTCCATCACCCGTGTTGTCTGTTCATCACCCGTGTTGTCAGTCCATCACCCGTGTTATCTGTTCATCACCCGTGTTGTCAGTCCATCACCCGTGTTGTCTGCTCATCACCCGTGCTGTCTGCTCATTAGCCCTGTTGTCTGTTCATCACCCGTGCCGTCAGTCCATAACCCGTGTTGTCTGTTCATCACCGTGTTGTCTGTTCATCACCCGTGCCGTCAGTCCATAACCCGTGTTATCTGTTCATCACCCGTGTTGTCAGTCCATCACCCGTGTTGTCTGTTCATCACCCGTGTTGTCTGTTCATTAGCCGTGTTGTCTGTTCATCACCCGTGTTGTCAGTCCACCACCCGTGTTGTCAATCCATAACCCGTGTTATCTGTTCATCACCCGTGTTGTCAGTCCATCACCCGTGTTGTCTGTTCATCACCCGTATTGTCAGTCCACCACCCGTGTTGTCTGTTCATCAGCCGTTTTGCCAGTCCATCAGCCGTGTTGTCTGCCTTGTGTGTGCTTGAAATTTGCACAAGGTATACAGAACTAGTATTAAAAAAGTACCCAAAGCTTCGGATCGCCGCGTTCATTTATTCATCCGCCATCCGGGAAGACCTGAATGGATGGCTCTCGAGAGCTCCTCAATCCCTTCCCCCGTCAGTTGAGCGCGCTGTTCACTACGCTCTGAGCTCCGCGGCATCACCTTTTGAGCTGCACGTGCACTGGGTCGCCAGCGAGGACAGCGGGCGCAGCACTTCCGGGCGGCCCTGCACCTGCAGACGGACGTCATGGTGGAGAACATCCTCGGCCACGGCGTGGACATCCACCTGATGGGCCTGCAGGAGATGGCGGCCGACCTCGGCATGGAGACGCCGGCGCTGTTCCGGCACGGCAGCTGGAAGACTGCCAACCACTTCGGTCTGTCAACCAGCCAGGTCAGAGGAGTATATATATATCAGAGGATGGTATAGCCAGGATTCACCACCCCGGTGAGAGGGTAGCTGCGGGTGCCCCAGGGTACAGCAGCCAGCTCCCCGACATCTTGACAGCCTAGAACGCAGCGTTTTTGAACGATGTGCACAACAGACGCAGCGGAAGACATGCCGCGGGTGAAAGCGATAGCGTGAACTATTCAGAAAAACAAACATAAGTGGTATTTTGAATGCCCCGCTCGCACTGCGAGAGCCAAAGAAAGTGAATGGGGACGGGACACCTTGCGATGATTCGATTTAGTACACAAAGTTAATAGCTAATGCAAAATGGGCAGTAGGGAAATTAAGGTGGAGGAAGTTGGGAGACATTGATCATTTTAATGGTCGGTTAGGCCACTCCATTGGCCAATTCCAGACCACGCCTTGGTGTCGGAGTTCTGGTGAAGTTTCTGCCCATAAATAATCTAGGAGACTCGCAGGTCCGATCTCGCGACTTCGACATCACTCCCTGGGATCATTGGCAGGTGAGGCCATTTTGCTGCTGACATCATCCCCAAGGTCAACGACAGGTCAGGTCATTTTGCTGCTGACATCATCCCCAGGCTCAATTGCAGGTCAGGTCATTTTGCTGCTCAGCCATGCGCATCACGGTAGCATTACAAAACAGTCTATGCAATTTGCATTGATTGGGCCACTTTGCAGACGAACTTCTTGTATTGGCAGCAACAACATGCCACTTGCAACAGCAAGTCAGCAACTGGTCTTCCAAAATCGGTCGTGGCGACAGGCATTCGCACTCATGTTGATCAGCACGTTCTCATCAGTGCATCATGATGTACCAATGCACGTAAAATATGTCGTACGGTCGAAATATTCAAAGCAGTTGAAATTACTCAGGTTCACTTTACACCACACCTTTCCCGATGATAATTCAAATTGACACAGGTTCCAGGCGTGTAGCCAGGTCTTGTCCAACGGAAGAACAAGTCAACGGTGATGGAGTGACGGGGCTTGTTGTCAGGATCTTGTCAATAATACAAATAACAGTATCAAGGACGGTGGTATCCCCTTGCTACGCCTCTGACCAGTGACGGACACAGGGGCACTGGTGGCAGGTCTCTCCCCCCCCCTCATGGACAGGTGGCGTCCCTCTGGCCGGGAAAGGCTCTCAAGAAGGCTCGAGTGCACCGCCTTCACCCCACACACAACGAATTTTTATTCTGCCCAAGATGCCTCTTCGAGGAAATGTGCCACCACCTTCATGATAATTCCTACACCGCCCCTGCCTCTGACCCGCCAGCCGCCCCGACCTCCACAGGTGCCGACCCAGAACGGCGAGTCGTTCATGGGCTACGGCGCCGTGGTACCGGACGGCTACGGCTGCAGCTACAACCCACAGCCGGACCACATCACCTTCTGCGTCGGCAGCTTCCACAGCTGCCTGACGACGTCGTCGGAGGCGTTCAGCAGCTCCATCGCCGAGAGCCTCGACCTGATGCACGACCTACTCAAGACGGACGCCTGGACCAGCAGCATGTAGGGCGACGACGACGTTACGTCTGCTGACGTCAATATGACGTCACTGGGTCTTGGGCGAGGTTTGAAGGGGAGACGTGGCGGCACATGTCCACTGCGCGTCGCTTGTCACAACGGAAAAGTTACGTGTGCTGACGTCATTATGACGTCACTGGGAGATAATTGATGTCTGCAGGGGTGACGCGGCGGCCCATGTCCACTGCGCGTCGCGAGGCACAAAGGTAATACTACGTCTGGTGACGTCAATATGACGTCACTGGGTGATATATGTGGTTTGAAGTGGACTTGGCGTGCCATGTGCGTAGCCAGTCATGCGTAGAAGGGAAGACGAAGCGATACGACATTACGTTCGCAGCACGTTGATGGATGCCAGTTGTTGTGTAGCTGAACCCTGGCCTGCACTGTGTGTGTGCACGCGTGTGCACGTAGGTAACGCGTGGATGCATCCGTTTCCATCCCTGCTTTGATGACATACCTACTCCCGACCACGTGTGTCGGGTAGAGGTCTCGCATGCTCGGAGATCAAGGACGAAATGCGCGTAAATAATTGGAAGAAGTTTATCTAGTCCAGTCAAGCAAACGCTTCCCTCACGAGGAAATGACACATATCACGTGGTTGTGAACTGCTTACGAGTAGTTTATGAGTTGTTGCGTCGGCTTTTACAAGCTGCTGGGAACAGAAACGCATCCAGTCCTATGACATTGTTATCACTTATGTATGTTCTTGTTGTCGGGTTTGTTGTTGGGTTTGGTGCTTAGCCATTGGCCTCGAGTGCCTGGCGGAATACCCCGCCGGTGAAAACCGATCCAGATGTATACGGAGGGCACCTGAAGCACGATGCCGGTATGGGCTGCATTACAGAAGCAGAAGCGCAGCCAAGGAAGCGCCCGGCCCATCCCCCATCGCAACCAAAAAAATGCACGGGATTAAACAAGGGGTTTTTATATTTTTACCACGCAAAATAAGACAATTTCGTCGCGCTTCACGTGCCGAAACCGGTATTAGTTTTACGACTGTTTTTTGGTCGGCCCGCCTTAAGAAAATTATATCTGAGCCCATGCACACAGCGTGCATAACTACAAACATAAACTACAACTACATCAACTCAGCTTCAAATGTATATCACAATCGGATGTTAGCATGTGGACGATTCAGTGCTTTGCACATTGTCGTTATGGCATCAGACGGTGGTAGTTTATCTGTCCGTTTTGCGTGTTCAGTTTTGCAAGGGTGCTCTGGTAAGCTTTGTTATCAGGAACCATTTAATGGGTCACGGCTTAGGCTAAAGACATTTAACGGACAAAATATATATTTAAATGTATAGCTATTTGAATAAGAACAAGTCCACAAGAGTGCATCATGAAACGTGCATGGAAATGTATACCAATGTTCAGATATTCCATTACACTTAAACTCGTTACTTGTTTCAGAGTTATCTCTAGGTAGGTGTTATACTTGTAATGACTCTGGGGTGCGTTCACGAAATGTATACAATAATATCTGTAGTACAAACTATTGATATATTTCGCACTCAACTTTTTGTGAGGAGCCATGTCAGTGGCGCTTGTTTTGTTGTCTTGGGTAAATATACTGTAAGATATAAATAAATACTCGATAGGAGCTTTGCAAGGATACAACTGAATTATAGCGTTATCTGCGCATATATACCTCAAATAAGTATGGGAATTTAGCGTACAATAGATTGATATAAATTGCATTTTGCGTGTTTTATGCTATTGTGTTGCGCATTATAATCCAATCATACGACATGGGCACTATATGACCAATGACGTCAATGGGTCATTAGACCCAATGAACTAACTAACTCGTCGTGATAATAATAGCACACACGAGAGGCACACTCGTCGGCCCTAATCAGATTGGAGAAAAGAAATGTGGGGAATTTTCGCGAGTAACTCTGTGATGCATGTGACAAAAAGTTAAAGTAGTTAAACCAAAATCAATGAAAACATTCCTGTGCAGCCGAAGCGCTTACAACGAGCTGGCATATAACACATTTCCAAGGGAGGGGAAATCCATCGGGGGAGGGGAGCGAGATATGTTGACGACCAGAGGACAATGGGAAACGAGAAAGACTGACCTCAAGGGCGGGGGAATTACACGAATTTCCACCAGCCCCTAGCTACGCCACAAGTCAACAGCATAGGGTGTGCTGCGGCACGCCCTGTTAATTCACCTCGTGTGTAGGGACACGGTGAGGTCTGAATGACACCGTGATTCCCAACTTGACAGTTCCAATAACCACGGTAAACGTAGCATCCACGTGGCTGCGTCCGAACACCGGTGCCGTGATTGAAAAGCAACCGTATCTCAGCTGGCATTCCTATCAGAAAGAGACCACCACCACCATAGCGTTTCGGCAATAGATGTGTGTTAATCAGACTAGTGCATGGGCGTGGCTTCGAAAACGAAGGCTGCCCTATCTGATACCACGTGAGAATCCAATGTTTTTGGTGGCCACTGGTGAACGTTGTCCACTGTACAGACCCCCCCCCCCCAGCCATCTTCCCCCATCAAAGATAAGACAGAGCATTGCATAGATGGTCTGGTTTGTTTTTACAAGCCGCGTAACAATACCTCGTGGGACGCACAATAATCGCGTTGCCCTCAGCGGCCAGCTGAGTACCACCGCATTCCATGCCTGCGCCCAGCACCGACTTATGTATACTTATGTATCCGCTATAGTAGGCCAGCATTGTCGCTTCACTGGAATCAATGAACTACTTGCTTGTTAAGTGCGAGACATATTTACCCTCTGTCATTAAATATATTAATGGTATTATATATATATATATAATAGTAATGCAGCCGAACGTCAATTCTTAAGCTAGCATGCCATGACATGCTGCCCAAAATTGCCGATATATCTTGCCTGCCAGGAACGTGCGCTATTGTTGTTGCTTAGAGCTCGTTGTCTGCTTCGTTACGGCTACTGCATAATGTTGATCCACACCGAAGTGCAATGGTGACCGCACATATCAAGGTTGTGATATCGAACAGTAGCGTATTTTGCCGGGCGTCCAACTACAATTATATATATATATATCAGCTTGTTAATTGTGATTGCGATTGTGACACGATGACCCTGTGATTTAGATGCTGTCAGTGTTAGTACAACCACGCCGGAATTAGAGCGATTTGCATTTGCATCAGTGCAAGGAGCAGCTGTCGGGGCACTGCTTCCCGAATCACCTGGATCACCTGGTGTTACCTGTTGGCATTGGAGATGCTGCGGCTTTTATCGTGTTGCGATGTAATACATGCACGAAAGAAGACAAGTGACTCTTGTTCCTCCACATCTGCCGAATAATTCGAGCGTTGTGTTGTTGGCAAGTGGGAGGTCGTGTTGTGTCGTGTTGCGAACAGAGGTGGAAGATAATTGGATAATAGGTGGAGTTGCGTTGCTGGTTCATCATGTGGCCATTTGATGTTTGGAATATTTGCAGACGTATTGCTGTTGCCAATACCTCATTCAATCTTTCCATGCACGTCACGATGTTCCCTAGATGTCAAGCTAATCCATCAAAGGTGTTTCCACTGGCATTTGCCAGATAATATATGTAAAATATATATTCTCTAGATACGATTCGTCCAAAATCTTGTTCTTTGATTTTGCAAATTTCACAACATAGTAAAACAAACTAGATAACTGAAATAGTACGGCTTTTCAACCTAAAGATTTCATCGCACCTGAACCACAACTCCCGACACGGGTTCAGGCTAGCTCTAGAAAACGTGTAGAACGCATGTGAGGGATAACTCCGATTTCCTAGACCCATCTGCAGATGTTTGTCATCTAATGGCGTAGGCACAGCCACCCAACACACAGGATCCTCCGCCAATGGCATTGGCGGAGGATGTCATCCGCCAATGTCACCATCCTCCGCCAATATCCTGGTGCATTTACGCATATCGAGACACTGCTTGATTTTCTCAAGAAACTAGTGCGACTTAATATAGATATTTCTCCATTTTGTGGAGGATAATCAGAAGATTGAAACACCACTGTGCTTCATCTTCATGACACCATCATGACACCATTATGCCGATTGGTGTCGGAACGACACTATCACAGATCCTATTGTACTCCACTGGACGAAAAATTATATCGGAAAAGAAATTAACCGCAAGCTCATCGCATTAAAAAAAACAGTAAGTTTCTCCAATAAGCGCAGTTGATGCAGACCCGGTGACGAAACATACTGGGTTCATTGAAAATATGTACGCTTTTAAATAATGATGAGCATAAGCTTAGTTACTTCCCTATTTAGCCATGCCCAGGGGTGTTTTATTTACTTCTGAGGGGCAAGTGCCCCCCTCCCCCCCCATGTTGGCTTCGCCCCCCCAATGATTTCAACTTTTAACATGGAATCCTAGTGTATCCCCAAATCCATTTGGGCCCGCCATTGCCTCCATGTGCCCTATGCTTCCCCCCACCCCCACCCAATAATCTTCAGAAATAAACGCTCACGGCCATTGCAATGCTCCGTATCGCGCTTGAAATCGTGACTAAACACCCGACATACGAGTGTCTTTCTTGCACCGTTGGATGTACGATGGAAACGTACTGAAGTTCTGCGTGCGGTAAGGGCCTGCAAGAATGAACGGCTCGCGGGAACGCGGCTGCCGGTCGCAAATTTCCACTGACGCTGGGAAGTTCTCTTCCACCATATATTTATCCGAAACTACAGAGCACCGGCCACGGCTTCGCTGACGATGACGTCATGGCATGGTGTGGCGGCTGATGATGTCACAGTCGTGTGCGGTGCAAAAGTAAGGCAGTCATAAGGACCGTACAGTACCAACAGACGTCACTGCGTTACTACGATAACTATATTCTCACACACACACAAGCTGCCGTAAATCACACACTGCCCACCAACACAGTCATCCACGCGCGCACGTGGCAAACCCCGACACGTGGGGTGCGCAGGATCGGCTAAGACCAAATGAGGCGTATTTCAAGCAGGAGAGCCATACCGCGAACACACACGACAGGGCCGCCACGCACACACAGCAGAGCTGCATCTGCCCCGCCACTCGAAACCGGCAACCACTCACGCTCAACAACACGGTGACTGGCTTCTGGGCTGTGCTCCGGACGTCGCGACTGCCCACAACCGCATGCACACCAACTGGGGCACTGCATAGCAACCGCGTGCACACCAACTGGGGCACTACATAGCAACCGCATGTACACCAACTGGGGAACTGCATAGCAACCGCATGCACATCGACTAGGGAATTGGATAACAGCTCACACCGGACCGACTGTAGCGCGAAAACTGGAGAACGCAGACACCAAGACAGTGTGGACCGCGAATTTTCGACTCTTACTTTAATGACCAATGCGGCCCAATACGTAGATCTAGAGCATACATCCATGGCATGCAACAGCACGTTTTGCCGAACATTGTCGGGTTAAGAGTGGAGTTAACTGACCAGTGCGAACCTCCGCGGCCATTGCTAACCTGCTAACGATGAGCCAGTCAGTGGGATTGGGTGGCAGGGCACAGGGTGCTATTCGCGCTCTCAATTGTGAACAGACCCGTGGCCGGTGGTCTACAATGCAGCACAACCTGCGTAAAAAACGGGCAGTTCATGCCAGCCTCCATACAGCAGAATCCGCACAGCTCGTCTCCGACCGTCAGCTAATATCAGCGCCGCTGGGGAGCGAAACACTCCCACGTCGAACACGGCGCACAGTCCACCCGCCGTTCAAATCACAGCACGTCACCGCGGGCACGGCAGAACACTCCCCGAGCCGGCACTACCGCGGCGCCCGCCCGCCCGACGAGTCTCGAGTGTCACCCACAGGTGGCAGCAGCGTCGCGTCCCTACGAGTCCAAGTCGCGCAGCACGGCCTGCCGGTCGAGGTGGTCCACGTAGCTCTTGCCGACGCAGAGCAGGCCGGCGGCGGACGTGACGCCCACCAGCGTGCGCAGCGTGGCGCATTCGGGCGTCGCCTGGCGCAGGATGGCGAACAGCAGCACCGAGCCCATGTTGAACAGCAGCGAGCCGAACACGCTGAAATTGACCACCGACAGCCACAGTAGTTTAGGGACGCATCGACTGCAAAGGTCATGTGTCACTTTACGAGCGTGGGTAACTGGTGGGAGGATTGTGATTATTATTAAGAGTTATCTTAAGAACATGGGCCACCTTAATAACATTAACACTTATTATGAAGTCAACTTAATAATAACATATGCTATTAATAGTCACCTTAATAACATGGGTCACCATAATAAAATTAACTTATTATTAAGAGTCAAATTAATAATACCATCTGTCATTAAGAGTCGCCTTAATGACATGGGTAGGTGGTGGGAGGATGGTGGTGGTTGTGACTTTACGACGCACTCAGCAGCTGAGGCAATATGGCGTCGCCTGCCTCTCACCCTGGCAGGAAGGCCACGGGGTTGGTTAGTTGGTTATTGGTTTTACGACTCGTCGCCGGTTGAGTCATGTAGCGTCGCCAATCTCTCACGCCGGTTGGTCGCGGGCGAAGAGTAGCGGCAGGTGAGACTCGAACCCACAACCTTTCGATTGTGAGACGAGCATCTTACCCCTAGACCACTCGTCCCAGAAAGCCACGGGGAACGAACCCTGTGGCTGTGTTGTAGATGAATTGGAGCTCAGGGGCGCGTCGACTGCCAGGGTCATTTTGCGCCCATAACTGTGCTAACAGGCTATCTACCATTCTCCTATAGTATAGCTGGGGGAGGAATTACTGCACATTTAATAACTAAAACCCCCAACTGTTTCATGATCAGCTCGTTAGTGCCGCAGTGTTCGAGCTTCACCAGTTGGTAGACACCGGGTAGGTTCATCGACGGCTTTATCGAATTGGGAAAGTGATTTATCAATCAAGTACGAGCTAGGAACAATCAAGGGTAAGATGTTACTGGACTACAGCACAAATGAAAACCGCAACAAATAAGACTAGAAAATCCAGCTTTGGCATGTAAGTAATGCAAAACATAAGGGGGGGGGCTAAACTATTTGGATGAGTGGGCATGATGAATATTGAGGGGGTGGTCCGCCTTAGCGTATATAAAGGACACCCCTACCGACAACCGGTGGTTATTGCGTGGTTGGTTGGTTGGTTATTGGTTTTACGACACGTCGACCGTTGAGTCATGTAGCGTCGCCAATCTCTCACGCCGATTGGTGGTTATTGCGTGGAACCGTGTGAGCTGACAGGTGTATTTTCCATAGCATATACCTTTTGTTTGATCAGGTACATTGCTGGTACGTGTCTATACTACATATACACCAGTCACTACACTACTTCACATAGTCTCGGAGAAACGTGGATCCACGCCAGGGTGGGAGACGCATCATTGTTCTGGATGTTTGTCATCCAGAACATTGCCTTCTCCAGGAAATTATCCACTCCTTTCGTCACCAAAATAATAATGATGTCGTTTGAAAATGAATGTAAACTCATTGCTGTTTGACGAACACGCCAACAACTGCAGACGGCGAACTGGAGACTGGAAAGTGACAACAAGCATTGTCATGCCGTTGTTGTTTGTTGGGCTTAAATGCGCCTGCACTGCTAGTGGTAATCTAGCGCAATCCCTGTCATGTCAAACATATAAAAATGATTCTCTTCGATCTGGAATGTGCCTAAATATTCCTCTCCAAATACAGGATTCCAAAACATCAATCCAGCCATGGTCCAGGTTTCCGACTCTTCACACCAGTACTGCACGAGAGCTGGTCACGAATCACATGACCTGACCTTGAGTGCTGAGAGTATTTCGGCTCCTTCTAGCATCGGGCTACATACGCACGGCGCAACTCAGGTTAACAATAAAATGATAATGTAATGATATACTAAGATTGTTAGACAGAGTTAATGATAAATGATAAAATTCAGGCAGCTCAAGCAAAGTGCAGCCGTGGCGCATTCCCTTACCGGAGTGAGGATTCTTGAGCAAGGCAGGAAACTCGCGATTTTGAATAGAAAGCCCCAAAACAGAAAACACTTTGAAACGAATACTCGCCATGCAAATGTATGATCCGAAGGCTAATGGGCATCTGTTCACGTCTGTGTAAAGTGAGGATAGCTTCCAGCTGCTCAGAAAGCTGATCTAAAAGTTGAAAATATGCATGCAAATATTGAAAGGCAGATGAAAACACTTCAGATAAACCCCTAGAGCAATCTAACGCTCCTTTGATGACTGACGCTGGTACGACTCCTGTCCACAAATCGCAGGAATGACGGATGAACGCTGCCAAGCACATGCAGCTACTTTTCATTCTAACGTTCGACTACTAGGAATGTCGAAAGTGTCGCAATGTTTACATGAACATTCACATGCAACACAAAGCGTTCTTCGAGTCACCCGTGCTTTCACCTTGCTTGTACATACCGCAATGCAAGTGGTTCATCCAATAAACCGCAACGCTGCATGCTGTCCACATGTCCTTCCGGTCTACATACTACTGATCCCCAGCGTGGGTCTGCTGGCTTCCGTGTGAACTGCGTGATCTCTGCGTGACCTGCCCGACACCTATGTGGCTGTTTTCGTAGCACCTCTTATCGGTGTTTTTGTAGCATCTCTGACGCTTTGTTCATCTTCCTGCTTCCTGAGCAATTTGCCTAGGTTCCCGGTAACCTCGCTGGTCTCTCTCGCTCACTCTCTCTCTCTCTAGTAACCTAGTAGTCTAGTAGTGATTCAGACAACATCCCCGACGTCTGAACGATCTCCCTAGGTTCCCTTCCGGATAACCTCGCTGGTCTCTTCTTTCTCTCTCTCTCTCCCTCCCTCTCCCTAGTACCCATGGAATTCAGGCAACATCCCTGATGTCTACACGACCTCCTTCAGCTCAGGATAGCCTTTGCAGCATGTGGGATATTTCACAGATTCCAGAGTAGCTTCACTGCTCTAAAATGACTCCATAATTACCTTATAACTACGGTCATATAAATGCACGGAACATCGTCGAGCAGCAGGCCTGACTGACCTGTAGGTGAGCTTTACGTAGGTGTTCTGTAGACGGAGGTGTCTGCTGCCGTACAGGTAGAGCATGACCCCGGCATTGGCGTGAACCAGTGCCAGATTGGAGACTGGGACAGAGCGGGGCACCAGACTGAAACAGAAGAGGGGCCGCATGGTAGGCGATACACTCAGCACAAGACACGGTCGATACTCTCACTCATATCATGTGCCAAAAAGACAAAAATGGCACTTAGTGATGTCAACAAGAAAAAGTGACGTCGAAGATAATTGTCAAGTGCTTATAATTGTCAAGTGCTCCACTCAAATTGAAGGATTTCAGGGCACTGACCTACCAACTTCTTAGGTAGATGCAGGCTTCAGGTTAGCCCAGACGAGCTGCATGGGTTTAATGATACTGGTGAAACTGCAGGCTATACATTGAGGCTGAAATTGCATTAGATCAATGATTTAGCGTGGCATTGATATTTGTATTCATGAATTACATATATTCTAAGGTTGGCCATTTCTCTGTATGATACATGTTGCATGATATGACACTCTGCTAGGCATATCAATAGTATGTCTTATTTTTATGTCTGTGTGTCATATGATAGTAGTGTTTGTGCTACTATGTCTCTCTTTCTGTGCAATAATGTCGGTCTTATAATAATAGTATCTCAGAAGTATATCTGATATATGTTGATGTCTTATATACCTGAAATAGATGAAGCAAATGATTTGCCTTTACTGAAAGAAAAATGGTAAAACCGTTTTCAACATCTTGGTTCTACCAGTGGCAAAAAACTGGTAAAATCAGGTTTGATGGTAAGAACTGCCAACCCTCAGTTGGTTATTATAGCTTTCACATTAAGAACAATCGTTGTGTGGTAGTTGACAGAATATGATGTAAGACAGTGCTCTTTCTCATATAATTTTAGTTCAAACATCTATATTCACAAACAGTCCAACATGCTGCAATTGATAACTCTGTATGAAGCTATAAAGTTGGATAAATTGAATTGAATTTTTTTTACTGGATAAATTTGTGCTGCGAGTTGTTTTATGAATTTGGTGCACAATACAATGTTTTTGAATGTGACTAAGAGGATAAGACCACTCACATTATTTTTGCAAATGCATACTTTTCTGTTTGCAAGCAAGATAACATGAAAAAGGGCTGTGGTAAAGCAACATAACATGAGTAATGTTTAAAAAGTAACAAAATGCAACATGCAACAAGCCTAACCTCCCTTTAGAGACAAATACATTTTAAATGAAATGAGATTCAAACATTTTATGTTATTGATTTTTTTTTAAAGTTGAAAACCTAACCTGACCAAAAATAACCTGCTTTCAAAGGACACCAATTTCCAATTTGTGATGCACTTTTTAAAACAAGTTTTTCAACTAAAAAGCCTAATCTAACCAAACCTAACCCATTTGTTTGCCTTATAGAGGAAAGATGTATGCAAAGCTTGACTTGCAAACACCCTAAACATAATAATACCCTAATCATTGGTTACTAGGGTTTTAGGGCACATCAACTGCATTGTTATACAGCACCCATTATATAATACCCTTATCAATTGGTGCTTGTCTTACTCATGAATTGTGGTGTAAATATTTATATTTTGTAGTGTGAGCATGTTGGGAGATGGATGGATGGATATATATATGGCTGATATTGTTAATGTATACTTTTGCTGTCATTTCGTACATTGCTGCCCTAAAAAATTGGCTGATAACCGTAGTGGTTGAGTAAGCTACCAGTAGATGTCGCCGCGGTCGTCCCCTCAGCTGAGCGGTGCAAGCCCAATACAGTTCTTGTTCAGACTTCCTTGTGTGTGTATCGCGCCCTACAGCAAACTCGGGTGAAACCGAAACAATAACCACATTATTTGCTAAGTTAACCATAGTGCCAATTTGCCATCTTGCAGTCATACCAATGCTGCTATATGCAGTACAGCTGCGAAATGTGAAATCTCCACCCAAGTGAGAAAGCATATTGTTATTTGCTGATAAGTAAGTTGTATTCTACTTATTTCAGCAGTAAATTTGTACTTGAAGGTAATTTGTGAACTCTGAAAAAGAAAAAAATACAATCCAATGTTTATGAATGTGGTTAACATGATGTGACTACTGATATCCTCTCAAAATGAGTGATCTTGAGTTGGCAGGCAAAATAACACCAAAAAAAGGCTTGGAGTTGGGATTTATATTATCACCTTTGCTTGCATCATGGAGGTAAAATCAGTGCAAAACTTGTCTTGTGGATATCTTATATAGCAATAATACCATTTCAGCAGCTTCACTAGCAAAAACTATTTTATTTTAAAAACTATTGTGAGAATTATAATTAATGATTGGTTCTAATTTACTAATATAGTTATCCCAGGTCTGCTCTAAGCATGCCATTCCTGAACAGCACAATAGCACAGAATGGTAAAACTGGCTACTGCTTCATAGGCTCAACTCAGATGGTCCCATGTAGGTCTCCTTAAGCTTTATACTTTGTTGTCATCTATGTCATTATTAGCATGGACTCTCAGACATTGCATGATCCACAAAGCTTTCTCAGGAACATCTCAATTTTCCTACCATGATAGAATGATTTATGATATCAATAGGTAGACACATGCATATTTAGGTAGGCAAGTACCTACCAACCAACCTATGTATGTTGTAATGGTAAGTTTGCAGTTTAAGGTAATTTATGATTTATTGGAATTTCTCTTTATCTTAATGCAATGTTTATGAATGTGCTGAACATGTGACCACCCATTTCCCCCACAAATGCATACTTTTCAATTGGGAGGCAAAATAACACCCATAAAGGGGCTTGGAATTGGGTGATACAGCATAATCATAGGTGGTGCATAATGACCATATCTCTCCAGAAGGCATGACATGTTCTGGCAGACACTGCCTGGGTGAATTGGCATAGTTGGTTAAGGTGTCCACTTCCTGTACCTGTGTTGGTGGGTTTGAATATCAGCATGGCTTTGTTTTTAACCTGATCACACAGTCATTGACAGTCAGGGCTGTTGGTTAGTGTTGCACTTTATATTATTTTACACCATCATATAAGTCACCTGATGTACTAATATTTGTCTATGGAATAAGGAGAAGAAATACTCAATTAAAGATTAGTCATCAAATGAATGTCCATCTCAACCTCCAGAGCAAGCCAAGATTGATTATGGCCAAGCTATCAGGAGTGGACCCAGACATTGTCTTGGGGGGCATTTGTCTGGAGGGGGCCATCTCTTTGAATGGGTGCCACTACAAAAGCACTTGTAGGGAGCATCTGGTTGGAAATTTTGAGGGGGTGGGGGTGCACTCAGAGCCTACCTGCAGGGGCAACTTTTCAATATGTATGGCACAGTGTGTATGGTCTATACTCTGAGCATGTAGTGACCATACACTGAATTTTGTATGGTCATTACAGTCAGCATGAAAATAACATTCAAAATAAAGAAAAAAGATGTAATCTAACCTTACTTAACCTAGCCTAACCTTCCTTGCAAGAAAGGAAATTATTTTATTTAAATATAAAATTTCCAAGCAATTTTTTCTCAACAATTTTCTGATTAAAAAACCTAACCTAGCCTAACTTAACCTAGGCTTGGCTAGACTGTTTTTAAGACACATTTTTTAATTTCTTTTTTGGGGTATTATTGGAGATCAAGGTAAAATTTTATACTTTTAATTTTTTAATGATATATTTTAATGGGAAAAAGACAAATCGAACACTCATTTTGTCTGCAAATAATTACTTTACATGTGGCAAAGAAATACAGGATCATAATCAAAACTCTACAAATATAGCCCATTGCATATAATTATCCCTACCTGCTGTGTCAGACATGATAAAGAAGAAATTCAACACTTCATGCACTTGATTCAATACTCTTAGACATTGAAACCCTTATGTTTCTGGCACAATTATATATGTATATATTCCCAACATATTTTTTGTTTCAGCCAGGCACATCCATAACCTTCAATCAAGGCCAGAAGTTCCTTGCGATGCTCTTAACATTAACGACAGAGCTAACAATGTTGTCTATATTTGATGTCATGGCCAAAAAGCTTGTTTGGAATGATTCTGGTTTCCTGGTATGGTAAGGTAAGATTACGTTAGGTTAGGTTAGGTTAAATTATGCTGTAATATATTTTATATATTATGCTACACTACCTCAGTCTAGGTTAGGTTAGGTTACGTTATTTTATGTTTTGTCTATGATTTATCTATTCATATGTAATTTTTGAACTCTTGATTCTAAGCAGAACACTGAAGCAAATGTCAGTAGGCAAACCAGATGCAGCCACTAACAAGATACACCACATATCAGTGTAAGTTTAGCTATGCCATGTGGGGGTTGTGCTCTAGTATCTCACGTAATTATTAAGCTTTCTTTTGAGGCAGTCACTCAAGTTTAAATTTTTTCTGACAACACTCATTCCCAGCAAGGCTATTCACTCAAATTGTTTCAAGGTCTGCCAGTATTTTTTAATAAGGAATTCCATGGCCACGAGCAGAGTGGGAAACTTGCTTTCCGGGTTGGGAGTCGGAGTGCATACCGATTTCTTCCGGAGTACATTTTCATGGACATTATTTTTTTTTATGCATAGAATCTGTTCACCAGTAACAGACCAGAAAAACCTAAATCAGTACCTACATAATATGCATAAGTAATATCATTCTCATTTTTGGTCAAATCAAATGCCAAAACATACGAACAAAGAAGTAAATAATGGATGGCACTGCCCGGCAGTGACCCGTAATAATCAGCACTGCTTCGTTTCTTATAACTCACAGGAGAAATGCATTTGCCTTTCACTGTTGGTCTCAGTACAAGGCTAGCCATATGAAAAACAAACAAAAATACTTCACACTTCACCCTCAGCTCAGAGCGCATACCTACCTACGCAGCCAATTTCCCACGTGATACGAACGCAACTCCGCTACCGCACACACCAGTTGGATGTGATCAAAGCAAAGGATCAGTCAAGGTCTTGTGTTTACTGTCAACTTGTGTGGACACTGTTAACCATGTGTTCAAAGTTGCTAATGGTTATGACATCATATACAAAATACCTTGCATTGATTGGTTGACAGACAGATTTCAGAACAGAAAATGCTAACGCAGCCAATTCCTGATCAGTGGCCTCCGGGACTCCGGAGATCAGAGTGGGAAACTTACTTTCCGGGTTGGGAGTCGGAGTGCAAACCGGTATCTTCCGGAGTACATTTTCAGACATTATTTTTTATGCATGGAATCTGTTTACCAGTAACCGACCAGAAAAACCTAACTCAGACCTACATAATATGCATAAGTAATATCATTCTCATTTTTGGTCAGATGAAATGTCAAAACATAGGAACAAGGAAGTGAACAATGGATGGCACCGCCCGGCAGTGACTCGTAATAATCAGCACCGTTTCGTTTCTCATAACTCCCAGGAGCAATGCACTTTCCTTTCACTTTTGGCTCAGTACAAGGCTAGCCATATGAAAAACAAACAAAAATACTTCACACTTCACCCTCAGCTCAGAGCACATACCTACCTATGCAGCCAATTTCCCACGTAATATGAACGCAACTCCGCTACCGCACACGCCAGTTGGATGTGATCAAAGCAAAGGATCAGTCGAGGTCTTCTGTTTACGGTATGACATTATTAACCACGTGTTCAAAGTTGCTAATGGTTATGACGTCATATAAAAATTACATTACATTGATTGGTTAACGGACAGATTTCGTAACAGAAAACGCTAACGCAGCCAATTCTGATCGGTGCCCTCCGGGCCTCCAGAGAACGTCTCTTAAAACTGTCAAACTTTCCCACTATAGGGTGGCAGAAACACAGCTTTCCCGAGACGTGGCTCCAAAGCCGGAGAACAGTGTACTCAGTGCGCATGCGCATCTTTTTGCAAGTAGTAGTCGGCGTGTTGTTGTCGGCAATTGAGGTTGAGATTTGAGGAAATTGAGGTTCAGCAATCGGTAGTTGAGAGCTGACTGCTACAAAAAGTGGTTAGAGTGGTGACCGTAAGTGGAATAACCGGCGTTTTTGGGTGTATTTCTGTGTTGGTTTTTATTCATATCTTTGTTCCCACATTTCAATTTGTGTCGGAGTACATGTGAAGCCCATCCTATCCAGTATGAACCCGGAGTGCAGAAATGTTTTCAGAGATAAAATCTCTTAAGAAGTGCCTTAATTCCCACCCTGCCAGAGATGTCTCTTAAAACTGTTAAAGTTTCCCACTATAGGGTGGCAGGAACACAGGTATTCCGAGACGTGGCTCCAGAGCCGGAGAAGTGTTCTCAGTGTGCATGCACATCATCTTGCAAGTTGCTGTTGGTGCATTGTTGTCGGCAATTCCGGTGGTTGAGATTGATGGAGTGTGTGAAGCTGTGGTCTGGCTGCTGACTGCTATACAAAAAGTGATTAATTTGAGTGGTGACCGTAAGTGGAATAACCAGCGTTTTTTTGGGTGTCGTTCTGTGTTTGTTTTTATTGATATCTTTGTTCCCACGTTTGTGTCGGAGTACACGTGAAGCCCATCCTATCCAGTATGAACCTGGAGTGCAAAAATGTTTTCAGAGATAAAATCTCTTAAGAAGTGCCTTAATTCCCACCCTGGCCACGAGATTCATAATTTTCTTCTCAAAGCACCGAAGCTTTATAAGCTGCGATCCGAATGCTGCGCTGTTAACTCATGAAATACCATTTATATCATAGCACATTTCCTCTGTATCTTACTTATGACATCAATTGTGATGAATGCTGTTGACTTGAAAGTAATCATTTGTGGAGAAAATAAGGTAAATGTACAGAACTAGGTAAAATGCGATTTTTCAGAATTTTTTTTTAATACGGGGTATCGTAACGTAAAAATCATGATGCGACCACTCATTTTCTCCGCAAATGATTACTTTTCAGTTGGCAAACAAATACACGACCATAATCTTCACTCTGCAAACATAGCAGATCGCGTATAATTATCCGTACCTGGTGTTTCACAGACGTGATAAAGAAGACATTCAACACTTCAGGCACTCGATTTGATACTCTTTGACATCGAAAACCTTATGTTTCTGCCTTAATTCAACATTATCTCCGAGAATGCATATACTCGCTAACACGCCACGCCAGCCACCGTCGATAATGGTGGCGTCAACATTCCTTGCGATGCTGTATTATTTTATTTAAATATATTTGATGACGTCATGGCCGAAAAATTTGTTTCGGATAATTCTGGTTTTCCGGTTAGGTTAGGTTAGGTTAGGTTAGATTATATTATGATATAATATATTTTATATATTATACTACGTTATCTTAGTCTAGGTTAGGTTAGGTTAGATTATATTATTATATAATTATATTATATAATTAAATATGAATATATAAATAATACAACAAAGTAAAATAACCTAACCTAACCTAACCTAGACTAAGATAACGTAGTATAATATATAAAATATATTATATCATAATATAATCTAACCTAACCTAACCTAACCTAACCGGAAAACCAGAATTATCCGAAACAAATTTTTCGGCCATGACGTCATCAAATATATTTAAATAAAATAATACAGCATCGCAAGGAATGTTGACGCCACCATTATCGACGGTGGCTGGCGCGGAGTGTTGCGAGTATATGCATTCTCGGAGATAATGTCGAATTAAGGCAGAAACATAAGGTTTTCGATGTCAAAGAGTATCAAATTGAGTGCCTGAAGTGTTGAATGTCTTCTTTATCACGTCTGTGACACACCAGGTACGGATAATTATACGCGATCTGCTATGTTTGCAGAGTGAAGATTATGGTCGTGTATTTGTTTGCCAACTGAAAAGTAATCATTTGCGGAGAAAATGAGTGGTCGCATCATGATTTTTACGTTAAGATACCCCGTATTTAAAAAAAAATCCGAAAAATCGCATTTTACCTAGTTCTGTAAATTTACCGAAAATAAATGGTTGCATCGTCTTCACATAAAAACATTGTATTAAAAAATCCAATGAATCAAATTTTATATTTATCTCAAAATTTACCTTTTTGCAATTTTTTTTAACTTAGAACAAAAGCCTAACTTAATCTAACTTAACCAGAACTAACCCCTTTATATGCTTCATGGAGGTAGAATGTGTGCAAGACTTGTCTTGTGGTTACCTTAAAATGCAATAATACCGCACCCTTTTGGGTGACATTTTGCCTCCCAATTGAAAAGTATGCAAATACAGGGGGAATTAGTTACATCACATTTAGCACATTCATAACCATTGCATGAACGGAAGAAATTCCTGGAATCAGAAATTACCTAAACTTCAAACTTACCATTGTAAATAATAGTTACTTACGGGAAGGAGTTAAGAATGGCAGGATTCATCACGTGGCCAGCAAATAAAACATAGCATGATGCCCCCTTCATGGGGTAGTAGAAATACAAAATATTTTCCTTGGTTATACGCCGAAGCCTCATCTTCACAAGCATGTCATTCAGCCTTTCCATTATCGTTGACGTTCACTGTATTTAAACCTGTACTCGAGGTCACAAACCGAGCAGTGAAAGCAGACCTAGCTGAAAATATTTTGCATGACACAAAACCCGGCGTATTCAGGACGAAAACAACTCGGGAAGAGTTTTCATCATCCCAATTGCGGCCATATGTAGCCCATTGAGCTGTCATATGGTGATAAATGACGTCAAGGACACTTCACCAAGCCGGTGTTAAAATTTGGTCGGAATAACATGCAAATGGCCTTACATTCATGCTTTTGTGACACCTCACCATAAAGAGCACTATGCATTGCCATGTGTTTATACTTGAATCTTAGGTTGCATCAAAATGACTTGAAGTAATTGGAAGCGACCTAAGTAGGAAAAACCAGGAAATGCAGTGTGTTCAGTGGTAATTGTACTACTATGTTTAAATACAACAGATTGTCTACGAAGTTTAGGATGAACATGTCCTAAGACGGGAGGAAAGTATAGGAAGCATCCGTCTTAAACTACGTCGAGTTTAAGACGAATAACAACGTAATGCCCACATTGATGTAAAAAGACATATGTGAGAGCAGCAGTTCCGGAGTGTGAAAGTTGCAGCCATTGAAGCGGCTTTTTCAAAAATTACTTACGAAGGTAACAGAGTACCTACGGACCTCCGGAAACACTTGCTAGTTTTTGTTTCCTGGTTATTTTCGCCCGCCCGAGTCAAAATCCGTTTTCAGAATTGAAATGCTCGAAGTAGAAGTCACTGATATCGTCACGCGGGGCAGCGCCCGGCTGAAACGTCTGTACATGGTTTGACGTCACAGTTCAGCGTCGCCACCGACCGGCCCTGGCCGTACAGTGCTCTTGCTTACTTTTCCCCCACTACTCGCTTCACTTTGAGGTAGTATGAAGGTGTTGAAAATTCGCAAATGTTTGTTATCCGATCACGTGGTATTTAGCACCACAAACATTGACCTTGATATATAACTAGACGGACAAATCGGCTTTTCAAAAAGTTCCCGACGGCTCCGCACATGGGCAAAACGTCGGCGCTGGTAGGCGCTGCGCAGTGTGTTGTGGATGTAAGGTCAGGGGCGTCGCCACCGGGGGGGGAGAGGGGACAGTCGCCCCTCCTGCCGTGAGACTGGCCGCGCCTGAAAAATTAGAAGGACCGTATCCGGAAATGCACAGGAAAAAAAGATGAGCAAGGAGGCCGACGAGACAGACGAGACATCATGCTGTCAAGGAGGCCCCAAGACTGGCAACGAGGCTCCCATGAAATATAATCAGGTCCTAATAAGCGACGTAGGACAGAGATTGGGAGGAAGCCCCAGGACGAAAAGGATGCCACCGAGACGGGCAGGAAGCCACCCAGGTTAGACAAGAAGGATTCCGATTGGTGGCATGATATTCTTAATTTGGAAAACGAGGCCCCCAAGATGGAACAGGAGACCCCTACAATAGAAAATAAGGAATGATAGGAGATATTTCTCCGGACGCAAGAGGGAGCCCAAGATGGGTAAGAAGGTCTCCGCAGGAATGAGAGAAGGCCACTGAGACCAGCCAGATGAGGCCCATATTTTGGAAGGGGAGGACCCTAGGAGAGAAGATTTGGGACAATGACACAAAAGCACCCTGCTAAGAGGATAATGAGGCTCCAAACACAGGTGACGAGGCCCCAAGACGTGAGAGGAGGCCCCTAATTTGAAAAAATGAGTCACCGAGGAGAGGATAGGAGGCCCCAGAAATCAAGAGAGTGCCGACAATTGGCACCGAGGCCCCAAAGATTGCAAATGAGGCCCCAGGATTGCAAAGAAGGCCCCAGGATTGCCAAGGAGGCCCCCGTGATTGCAAAGGAGTCCCCCATGATTGCAAAAGAGGCCCCTATGATGCAGAGGATGCCCCTATGATTGCAAAGGAGGCCCCCATGATTGCAAAAGAGGTCCCCATGATTGCAAAGGAGGCCACATGATTGCAAAGGAGGTCCCAGGTTTGCAATGGAGGCCCCAGGATTGCAAAGGAGTCCCCCAGGATTACAAAGGAGGCCCCCATGATTGCAAGGAGGCCCCCAGGATTCCAAAGGAGGCCCAAGGATTGCAAAGGAGGCCCCTAGGATTGCAAAGGAGGCCCCATGATTGCAAAGAAGGTTCCATATTTGCAAAGGGGCCCCCAGGATTGCAAAGGAGGCCCCCAGGATTACAAAGGAGGCCCCCATGATTGCAAAGGAGGCCCCAAGGATTGCAAAGGAGTCCCCCAGGATTGCAAGGGAGGCCCCAAGGATTGCAAAGGAGGCCCAAATACGGGAAAAGACGCCCCAGAAAATGAGAGGAGGCTCTAACACGGAAGAGAAAGCCAGTGGATATGACATGAGGTTTCGGAGACGCAAAAACAGGCCCCAAAACAGGTAAGGTTCCACCAAGATAGAAAAGGATGATCCAGAAACGTGGCAGGAGACACCTAATTCAGAAGAGGACCACAAGTTTAGAAATGTGACCCCATGATGAACGAGGAGGCCCCTAAAATAGGAGAGAAAGGCCATTAGATAAGAGGGATGACTCCCAGGCGAGAAAGACGGGTAAAAAGGACCCCAGGAAATGACAAGGGAACTGAGATAGGAAAGGTTGCTTATAATTTGGAAGAGGAGGCACCTGGGAGAGAAGAAGAGTCCACGAGGAGATAAGAGGCCACCCTTAAAATGGGCAAAGATCGAATCAAAACGCAGAGCACCCCAAGACGTGAGAGGAAGCCCCAAATTTGAAAAAGGTCTCTAGAAGAGAGGAGGCCCCTGCCGGGCTCGAGATGAGTCCCTCATGACGGAATAGGAGGTATCCAGGGCCGAATGAGGCCCCGAAGACCGGAAGGAGTTCCCAGGCAGAGGTCAAGAAAGTCGCCAACTTGCCTAAGCTGGCAGGTAGCAAGATTGGCCCTCAATATCTCACTCAAGCAGCAATTTATGCATGACGTATTTAAATAAAAAGAAGTGACTGGTCATGAATGCTTTCCACAAAAACTAGTTTTGTAACGAACAGAAGACATCCAGATTATGAAATATCACCGACTAAAAGGCTGCTACAGTATTGAGCGATACTGCATCACCCCATGGGTTTGCCCATGACATCGGTGGTTGCTTAATTAATACAGTACTATTTTGGTACTGAGTATCCGTTTACGAACCATATTATTTCAAGACCCATCTCTATGTCATTGTATAGAGAAAAATGAATCGCCAACGCGTACTTCGCCAGGTAACAAGTGCTGGTAACTTTGATTGTGTTATTGGGCGTGATATGCACATACAAAACATGTATTGCACATGATAATACATTTCTAGGCCTTTAAACAATAAATTAAACTATAATTAGTTGATTTATGGTCATGTCAATGAAAAACTAGCTGCAGACACCCCAAAAGAACCATAGTGCAGGAACAAATAACGCCAACGCGACCGCCAACGTCTGGGTAACGTTACTGGAGTTACAATTATGGAGTAGAGCAGGTGGCGTTGCGAACAAGTGAGGATCTAAAAAGGTGGCAGCACCGTCGCTCACAAGGAACAATATCGGTGTCAATATTCATTTAAGCCGGACCCAGGTAGCAAAAAGTGCATGTTTTGTTCTCGTTGGTAGCAGCCTAGAAACATTCTTGACCTCTGTTCCCAGGAAATGAGAGGAGGCCCTTAAGATGTGAGTGGTAGAAGGTATGGAAGGAGGTGAGGTTTCCAAAATTGAAGATGCCCCCAAGACGGGTAGGCTTTGCCAGGACAAAGGAGGAGGCCCACGAGGCGTGGCAGGAGGCCCCTAATTTGGCAGAGGATGCCCCTGGAACATGAGAGGCCTGTTCTATCCCCTCCTGTCTTCCTCTTCCGATGGTCACAAACACGCACCAGCGGCGGGCAAGGCACTTAGTATTATATCAACGCAAGGCACAATCCGACGCTCTGACACCAGTCCGCTCCCGACTCCTCACGCCGCGTAGCTACCCGCCGGCCGGCCCGGGGCCACCGGATCAGCCCTCTGCCGGCCGGGCGCGAAACACCCGAGTTCCCCACTCGGCCGCTAGATGGACGATGCTCGAGACACCACACCCCACCCCCTTAAATACATCTACATCTCCTCAATCAGACGTTTGGACGTTCGCGTGGCCCTGTCCGATCGCCGAGGCCGTGGGATGCCCGTTCCCACCGATACCGCGGCACCACGCGCGATCCCGCCGGCGGCACTCGCGTTGGCGGCTATCTCCGCATCAACTGCACGGCCGCCAGCGTCAGCGCCGTAGGCCGAGCGGCTCCAGTCGCCAGCACCGCTGCTTGCGTCACGTCTGTCGCCACCTGCCGCACTGCTGCTGCGGTCACCGACACCACGGGAAGCCTCCGGGGTTCCTTCCTCCTTGTCTTCCGCGCCCGCCCGCTGCCGCACTCCTGCCGCACTGCTGCTGCGGTCGCCGACGCCACGGGAAGCCTCCGGGGTCCCGTCCTCCTTGTCTTCCGCGCCCGCCCGTTGGCCGCGCTCTCCATCCGTGGTGGTGGCATTCTCGCTGCCCTCGCCGTCGTCTGCGCTCACCACTCGCCGTCCCCTGCCGCCCTCCAGGGCATGAGCGCTCGGCGCACGCTCGCCGGCGTCCGCGCAGTCGCCACCGCTACGGACGATCTGCGGTGCCGCGATCGCGGGCTCGCGAGCTGCATCAGCCACACGTGTCCAGCCTGGTGGCGCACCATGTCCGCGCGCCGGTCGCTGTTCTCCGTTGTCGCCTCGATCCGTGGCGAGTGCGTCGCCTCGCTGCTCCGCCGCCAGCAGTTGGTCAACGTGGCGAGACCAGATAGCGTTCCCCACGTCCACTTCGTAGGACACGGGACCGGGGCGTGCGACAACTGTCCCGCGCACCCACTTACTCGCGCCGGTGTAGCACAGCGCCCACACGGCGGCTCCTAGCCGAAATTCTCTCAACCTGCCGCCTGCTGATTCCTGCAGCTGCTGGCCGGCCTCTTGTAGGGCTGTGTCCGCACTCGGCACCAGCAGGTTTAGCCGTGTACGGATGTCCCGGCCGTACAGCATTTCTGCTGGCGTACGCCCTGTGGCCGCATGTGGAGTCGCCCTATAGGCCATCAGTGCGCGGGCCAACGCGAGGTCCACTCCGCCGCCCGCAGCCACGGTCGTCCGCAGGGCGTTCTTCAACGTGCCGACCGCCCGCTCCGCCAACCCGTTTGATGAGGCGTGGTACGGAGCGACGCGAACGTGACGAATGCCGTTGGCTCGCATGAAAGTGGCGAACTCGTGGCTGGCGAACTGAGGGCCGTTGTCAGTCACTACTTGCAGTGGCAGCCCCAGCCGAGCGAACATGTCCCTCATTACGGCCACTGTCCGGCCGGCCGTCGTTGTCTTCATCGGTACCGCCTCCAGCCACTTGGAATAGCTGTCCACGACGACGAGGAAGCTACAGCCCAACATCGGGCCCATGAAGTCGGCATGGATGCGCTGCCACGGCCCGCTGGCGGGCTCCCAGGCGTGCCGAGCCGCGTGAAGGGGCGCTGCCCTCTTGGCGACGCAGGCGTCGCAGTCGCGCGCCAGCGCCTCGAGCTCGGCGTCCAGCCCCGGCCACCAGACGAACCGCCGCGACAGCTGCTTCATTTTCGTGGATCCGAAGTGTCCTTCGTGCAGCTCCTTCTTCACGGCACTCCTAAGCCCACGCGGCACCACGACACGACCGCCCCAGAGCACGCAGTCGGCGTCTGTGGACAGTTCCTCTTGTCGAGTCTTGAACGGGACGAGGTCGGGGTCCACCACCGCCGGCCAGCCGGATCGCACCGCCGCCAGTACTCGGGCGAGCACCGGATCCCGCCGCGTGGCCGTGGCGATGTCGCGTGCAGTCACACCTGGTCCCTCGTCCGCGACGAAAAGCACGCAGCCACTGCCATGCTCCGCCTCCTCTTCTGCCGCCGCCCGCTCGTCCGCCGGGTTGGAGACCGGCAGCCGCGACAGGGTGTCCACTACCCTCATCGCATCGGTGCGACGTAGCTCCACCCGGTACTGATATGCAGCCAGCTGGAGCGCGTAGCGCTGCATACGTGCCGCGGCCAGGCACGGCAGCTCCCGGTACGGGCTTAAGATCCGTGACAGAGTCCTGTTGTCCACCACCAGGGTGAAAGGCCGCCCGAAGACAAACTGATGGAACCGTTTGACCCCGAAGGACACGGCCAGTGCCTCCTTCTCCACTTGGGCGTACTTGCGCTCAGTGGGGCTCAGGGTCCGGGAAGCGTATTGCACTGGTCGTTCCATCCCGTCCGGCATCGCCTGGAGCAGAGCCGCTCCCAGGCCGGTTGAGCTGGCGTCTGTGACCAGCCGCAGAGGCTGAGCCGGATCGTACCGCATCAGAACCGGTGTTGTTACCAGCATCTGCTTTATACGGGTCACGGCCACTGAGCAGGCTTCGGTCCATTTCCACTTCGTCTTTCTTCAGCAGAGCGTACAGCGGAGCCAGCACCGTCGCCAGGTTTGGCAACAGCCGCTGGTAGTAGCTGATGGAGCCGATCAGAGACTTCAGCTGGTGGACGTTCTGCGGTTCCGGTGCCCGCTTGATGGCGCTGGTCTTCTCCAGAGGGCGCAATCCTGTTGCCGACACCCTCCACCCGAGGTACACCACCTCCTTCAAGTCAAACTCGCACTTTTCCTTCTTGAGCCGCATTCCGTTGTCCTCCAGTCGCGTTAGGACCCTGTCCAACCGCTGGAGTAGCTCACGGTCACCGTCTGCCGTGACGAGGATGTCGTCGAGGTAGCACACAACTCCGGGGAGACCATCCAGCATACGGTCCATGATGGCCTGAAACACCGCCCCACAGATGCTGATGCCGTAGAGCAGTCGGTTCATACGGAACGCACCTCGGTGCGTGGTGACTGTCGTCACGTCCTTGGATTTATCGTCCAGCTCGCACTGCAAATATGCGTTCCGACAGTCCAGCTTGGCAAACTTCCTACCTTTGATGCTGGCGAAGAGCGCCTCTGGCGTGGGCATCGGGTACTTCAATGGCTCCAGCTGAGGGTTGACTGTGATCCGGTAGTCTGCACACAGTCTCACTCCATCTTGTTTGGGGATAGGCACCAGAGGTGTGCCCCAGCGAGAGAAGTCGCCAGGCTGCACCTTCTCTGCTATGCCCTGGCTAACCCTCTGTCCAGCTCGCGCTCGATGGCATCCTGGAGGGCGAAGGGCACAGGCCTGGGCCCCCGGCTTCAGCTTCAGTGACACCTTGATGGGAATCCTGCCCAACTCCTCTCCGAACACACTCTGGTGTCGTTCAATCACCTGTTGCAATCACTGGGCAAACCGCAGGTGCATCAAGCTCTGCCCTCTTCTTCAGCACCTTGGCCACTCCCGCCCCAGCAGAGGGCGGTGTGGACCGATGTCCGACACCACCAGACGCAGGCGCACCGACTGGCCACCCGCCTGCACCAGCACCTCCCCCTCGCCCCGCAGGCGGATGGTCTGGCCTGTGAAGGAGGTCAGTCGCAGCCGACAGGGTCGCAGCTTGAGGGCAGGGAGGGCTGTGCAGTTGCTGACAATGCTGACTGGAGACCCAGTGTCCACTAGCATGGTCAGATGCTGCCCGTTGACCAGGACCTTGGCATACTCCGCCCCTTCGGGCAGAATGGCATTCACTTGCCAATCGCCAGCTTCGGTCTCCTCGCCACTGTTCTGCTGTACTAGCTTCACCTTGCTCTGCTGTATTAGCTTCACCTTGCTCTGCTGATGGCAGTTGCGACGCATATGTCCAATCCGTCCACACTCGAAACACCGCAGACTCGTGGCCCTGCTCTGCCGTGCTTGCTCCGGGCAGTCCCGCTTCCAATGACCGTACTGCCCACACTTGAAGCAGGCCTTCTTGTCCCCTGTCAGGGCCCTACCTGGCGCTGGGTTCGGCCGTCGCTGTGGCTGAACTGCCTGAACCTGCTGTTGTGGCTGGTACTCCGCCACACTAGCCAGCTGCATCTCCAGTACCAGCTTTTGCGTCTGCTCAGCTGCCCGCGCCAGGGCAGCCACTTCCTGTAGGGTCAACCCATCACCCTTCTCAGCAGCACGCTGGAGCAGCTTCTCCTGCAGGCGAGACCTGCTGCCTGCGATGGCCTGATCCCTGAGCGCGTTTGTGAGCTGCTTTCCAGGGAAGTTACACCTCCCTGCCGCCAACCGCAGCCGTGCGAGGAAGCCTTCAAAGGATTCCCCCTCTTGCATCCGTATGCGCCGGAACGCCATCCTCTCAGCGATGTCGTTACGCTCTGGTACAAGGTAGGCCCGTAGCTTGGAGACGCATGTAGCATACTCCCCTTGCACCCCGTGAGGTGCTGGCAGCGTGGTATATACCTCCTGCAATTCAGGACCCAGCAAGTGCAGAAGCACTGCCGTCTTCCGCCCCTCAGCCACAATGTCCAGTGCGGCCAAGTAGACCTCGACGCTGTGCAGCCACCGCTCGAAGTCATGACCGATCTGATAGGGTGCCACCCCTGGCAGACCCAGAGCAGCAGTAGCCATGCTATGGAGTCACGGAGTCACAGCAGCCGACCGGCAGTCCTCCCAGATGCGCTAAGCACGCACAGCACGCACCGCCACACACCCCGCGGCCTCTGGCCTTGGTCCAGGTCGCGCTGTAGCTTGGCGCCCACGGCGTTGCGCCTACGCGCGAGTCAAGTAGACTGTCCCGCCATACACGCAGCGGGGACTTCCGGGTGGGAAAAAAAATGGCGGCCGCCTCGTCCACGTGCGACGCGGGGCAATCCGCGAGACATTTCCGGCGGCTTCGCCACAATCAGACTCCTCGTCCCGGTGACTCGCACGCACAACACCGCGGGTAGAACGCGTCCGCAATGCCCGCCAACAGGTGCGTCTGTCACTCCGACCCAAACGCAGCACTCCGCCAGTCCGAACAGGTATGCAGTCCTCCGCGATTCCGAACTCTCCTGGTCGCCAAGTGTTCTATCCCCTCCTGTCTTCCTCTTCCGATGGGTCACAAACACGCACCAGCGGCGGGCAAGGCACTTAGTATTATATCAACGCAAGGCACAATCCGACGCTCTGACACCAGTCCGCTTCCGACTCCTCACGCCGCGTAGCTACCCGCCGGCCGGCCCGGGGTCACCGGATCAGCCCTCTGCCGGCCGGGCGCGAAACACCCGAGTTCCTCACTCGGCCGCTAGATGGGCGATGCTCGGGACACCACAAGGCCCATGCCATGTTAAAGGGGCCCCAGGATGTAGGAGGAGGCCCTCCAAGACAGGAGAGGGGGCCATTGAATATGGAGGAGGGTAGGACACGAGAAGACATCCAAAACCGGCAAAGGGGCTCCAGGAAATGAGACGAGACCCCTAAGACGTGAGCGGAGGCCTATAATTTGCAAGAAACCCCTAAGAAATTGTAGGAGTTGTGCCGGGGTACTTGAAAATCACGACATGGTCCCAAAAAGAGCCGGTCGGGGCCCCTGAAAATCACGCTGAGCCTGGGGGTACCAAAAGGTAACGCCCGGACCATGAAAATCACGCTAAGGGCACGACCGTTCTCTAACAGTCTCATTGGGACACAAATGGAGCCGGGGCGACGAAAAACAATCCGGACATGGATAATCACTCTGTGACCCTAACAATGACACCAAAAGCCTCCAGAACGTAGTGGACGCCCAAAAAGTATCGAGGTTGCTAAAACTCGCGCTATAGGGATCCAAGCAAATGACGTCGAGTCACAAAAGATTGCATTGGACTAAAAAAAAGTCGCGTCGCAGCCCTTGAAAATCACACTGGGGGCCCAAAAGGTCGCGCCAGGCCCCAAAAGTTGCAGCTGCCCTAACAAATAAATTAACAACCGGAATGTCACTCTACGGCCTCAAAAATCGGGTCAGTCCCCCAAAAACCCGTTGCCGCACCGGAAAAACGTGTCAGGGCATCGAGAGAAAAAAAATCGCACCGAGAGACCGAAGAATCGTACCGGGACCCAAAAATATCACATAAGGACCTTTAAAAAGATAGAACTCGATGTCTAAAAAGTTCACACCGAGACTCGATCGAATCGACCCCAGCACCGGCAAATTAAGAACAGGTCCGGAAAAAGTTACCTAGAGGGCTTTTACACTCCGAAAGGTGCCATCGGCTGGAAAAAAAACATCTTCGGTGGCCGCAGTGGCATATCAAAGGGGCAAATGTCCCCTCTCTCCCAAGAGGGATAAGCACCCAAGAATCGTGCCGGGGCCCCAAAAAGTCGCGCTGGGGCCATAAAAATTCGCGTCGGTCCACCAGAATTCGCGCAGGGGGCTGACCCGATAAATACGGCGGGCGAAGAAAACTCACTCCGAGGCCCGAAAATCTGCAACAGGAACTGCCAAGATCGCGTTGGGATCACAGCTAAGTACAACGTGCCCCGCAAACTCGAACCGGTTCCCCAAATATTGCGTTCAGGAGCCACAATTCCCATCGGTAGTCCCAAAAATTTGGTCTGGGCATCAAACATTCACGTCGGGGCTCCCAAAAATTGGCCTCAAGGGCCCTGACATAAGCACAGTGTGACCCCAACAATCGCATCAGTATCCCCCGCAAAAAATCAAGCCAGAGCCTTCCAAAATAAGGAGGATTCCAAAAAAATCACTGTCCGGATCAGGAAAATGGCTCCGGAGCACCAAACATATCATCAGATGCCTTCACAAATCGCGTACGGTCCAGAAAAACATACCGGAGCTCGAACAAAAGTCGAAGTGAGATACACAAACATGGCACCAGGGGCTCGAAAAATCATGCCGGGATTCGAACTTTAAAGAAAATTCAGAAGAGATCCACAAAAATCGCGTTGAGCCCTGGAAACTAGCGTTGGGTCCCCGGAACCACACGCCTGGGCGCGATAAGTCGCGCTGGGACCCAGACAATTCGCACCGAAGCCCCAGAATTGCACTCGGGCCCCACAAATGTGCGTCAGAAACCCCAAATAAACACAACGGGACCCGCGCACAGTCTCGCACAGTCACAGTCTCGCACAGTCACAAGCGCACAGTCTCGCAAAAAGCGACAGGGCCTTAAGTAAACACTGCGTTGCAGCCTTAAATAAACATACCGAGAGCTCTAAAAAAAACCTGAAGCTCTCAAGGCACACAGGGGCCATGCGACTGCACGAGGGCCTGAAAAAGAGGCTGGGGCCGCAAAAAGCAGCATAGTCCCAAAACGAACAAAAAGACCGAGCACTAAATAAACACATCAGGATCTTTGAAAGCGCCCAGACACCTAAAAATAATTCATCGTTGCACAAAAAAAGCAACAAAACCCTAAAACGAGCAGGGGTTTGGAAAATGTGTTGGGCTCCTAACAAAAATGGATTGAAGCCCTAAGACACACCCGTAGACGAAGAAAGACGAAACGGGTCCAAGAAAGAACACTGAGGCAGGGCCTTGGTCCGGTAGCCAATCTGGGAGCATATTTAATCAAAGATATGAGGTGCATCAAAGCTCAGCGGGTATCCGCATTTCTTAACCATCATAAAATGTTGGAAATAGGGAACTAATGATCGAATTTAATTAATCGAATGTTCGCAGCGAACGTCCATACGAAGCATTCCATCACGTCAAATATGGCGCAAGTCTATCATGTGGTAGCAATTAGCAAAATGTAGCAGGCCTAGCAGAAACCGAGCATCGCACGAAGTGTGGCGAATGCGCCGAATGCGCTACATGGGTGTGCATGTGCACGAACGTTTGCGTCGTGGCGACCGGGCGCTATGAACTGGAATGTATGAAATTGGGAAATTTTGCATTTTAAAGTGAGTTGTATAGGTGTAATTTCAGCAGTGTGAGATGACGTATCAAGGGATACCAAAAAAAACATTCTAACAGGGTGGGGGAGTTAGGGTTGAAATCCGATGAATCAGAAGCGATAGTGGTAGATTTGGCCCCTCCATATGACAATTCAGTTGATCACTAATGAATGTATTTAAAAGGTCCCTTTGACAAAATAGTGGTCCAAATCCGAGGACTTTTTTAATGGGGTAGGTGGACCCCCTCCAAATACGTTTCCCACCCTCCCCTTGACGCAAATATAGGTACGCCACTGGTCTACCAATAATTTTCAGAAACATGGGGCAAAGTCAAAATTGAGGGGCAAATTCCCCTTCACAAGCATACAAAACAACACCAATGCCACATACAAATTGGGAGGAATAATGTTTATAAATGCATTTTCTTCCTACCAACTTGTTTTCTGTGATTACAGCCTGCATGGTTAGAGCTTCCCAGCTTCAATACCTTCTCAACGACGTCATTTACAAAACGGTGCAGCACAGCGAAAAACATGGGCGTGACGGCATTGGAATTTGAAAGTTTTGCAATATTTCTGCATTGCCATTGTTGCATTGGTTCATTGTCATTCATGCAATGTTGTTCAATGCTTGTTATTGCCGTGAATTTATTCGCTGAGGATTTATTAATTTAGCTTGTGTGCCAGGTGCCTTACAGCCAGCACCAAATGTTGCAAAAATGAATAAATCCCTAAGATGGCGATAAGAAAACCAATTCAATGCACTTCTCGTTGTCACCTTCGCGAAATTATCGTCCTAGGACTGAGCAATTATCGTTTAAGCTTACTTATGACATCAAGCTGGTGAGAATGACTAACAGTAGTGGTGAATCTAGTTATATTCAGTTAGACTTGGTAGACATAGAAGTGGGCTGATCAATAGCAGATATCTTTAAGATATGTTCAGCACCAGCCCCGCCAGCTCGCTGGAATCTAGAGGCCAACGGGAAGATTCTTCTGGTCGAGAAAGCATTAAGACATTGGCTTGTTTTGGCACTTAGGCATTTATCCACATTTACTTATTTATACCCTGGCATGGCTCAGTTCTCAGCGAAAAGAAAGATTATTGCCATTACGTTTTCCGTAAATGATGCACCATGCCAAGAACACACAAGACATCAATATGAAATCATGTTTCCCATTCTTGAACCATACCAAGAGCCTAACAAAATATGAGGCCCCTTTCGGGGAGCAGGAGGCCCCCTTCCAACATTGCCCCCCTCCCCCCTGGAAGAATTGTGTGGCGACGCCACGGTGTAAGATGATTCTGCTGGGGCGGTCTATGTGGTGAAAATGACCATATCATTTTGAAATGAGAGTCATATATGAATCACAATCGTTTGCTTGATGTATACTCATATATAAAGCAAAAGCCAATCGTCTATTCCCCATTAAGACTGTACTTCGACCTGCCGCGTTTCGCAGTTCATCCACTTCCATAGACGGATACAGAGGGCACAGATGACATGTGTCCGCTGATGGCAAGGTGGCGCCCATCTTACCGGGAAAAGTGGTCCTCCAGTAAGGCTCGAGTGCAACCCTCTTTAATTTCTCAGCTGAAGGCGCCCCTCGAGATGAAAATGTGCCCCTTAGAAATACCGAGTGCTCTCCTGGCATTTTCTTTTTTTATTTCTTTCATTTTCTCAAAGTCTCTTCCAGGACCCTTCATTGCGCCCCTATCGAAATTTTCAGCTGAAGGCGCCCCTGAGGGCTCATCTAACTGATGTCTTCAGGCATGCCATCCTTCCATGAAAATATTGGATCCGCGCCTGCCCTCTTGGCGACGCCCTTGGAAGGGGTTCAGGCCGATAGACATAACTACAATTAAAGAAGAAGCCGTGATCGCACGAGTGTTGATTTCTGAAAAAAATATTATGGGGGGGGGCAAAACACATGAAGGCAATGGGCAGGCCGTAATGGATTGGGGGAAGAGGGGGAGAACACTCCATTGGGTCCCATGTTAAAACTCGAAATTATTGGGGGGCAAAGTCAGCATTGAGGGGCACTTGCTCCCTCAAACGTATATAAAACAACACCCTGCCTGAGCGTCAACCCGTGCCCTGCAGTATGGTCGTGCCAGAGGTGGATACAGGGACGGAAGCCCCAATGGAATTTGGAACACGCACCCCTCTGGGAAGGCTCGAGTGCTCTCCTCATATTTTTTTTCGGCCAGAAGAACCCCTTCAGTATGCTCAAGTGCACTCCCCCACCGCTAGACGGATTTTCGGCCGAAAGCACCCCTTCAGGTATTTTCGCAGGGGTGCACCTCCTGAGAAATGGCGCCCCCAGACAAATGCCTCTTCCCCATGACAATTCCTGGATCCGCCCCCGATTAGGGTATAGGATGCACACACAGTACACATATCCTGTCAACCACAAACATCCCCAGCGTCACTTCGCTAGCGTTTATTAGGTATCTGGGATCTTAATTCCGTGAGGTACACATGCCGAATACCGCACAAAGATGGCAAAACAATGATGCAAGTTAGACATATCACATGCACAATTACAATATTCTACCAGGTGTTTCGACATTTCTATCGATTCATCATGAACCCAGCATCATTTTGCACTACTTTTTACCAAAATATATCAAAAAAACTTTTCAATTTACAACATTTCATTCCAGGACCAAAATAGATGTGCGCGGGCGGCGCGTCCGATCTTTTGCCCATGTACCGCCGCTCGTCCGCCTCCAGCCGGGAACGGCCGGAATAGGGCGCGGAGCGTGCGGCGGGCGGCGAGTCGGCCGTCTCGTTATTATAGAGGTGAATGACCACAAAGTTGAACATATTTCTTACAGCAATGTCACGTTTTCTCTCTCTCTCTCTCTCTATGGATTCCACCCTAGTTTGAAATAGTAACGGCCTTCAACTTCAGCGATTAATTGCTGCGCCAAACATTTCCGAAATCGCTTTGAAACCAGTGCGATATAGGAGACAGTGGCATCGGCTATTTCATTACTAGATGAGTCTTTCAGAATGAGCTTTAGATTTCACACTTTTCCGAGGTATTTACTCCGGCCGCATCGAGGCGCTGGTAGTCGCGCCTGGCTCGTAAAATACGACTCTGAGGACCGCCACGAATATCCTATTGGCTCAGGACATTTTCCAATCCCGCTGCCCAAGGGCGAAATAGTGTGGGCGGCGCCCATTAGTCGTGATCGTGCACAGAGTGCGTCGTGAAACACCCAATAAATAGACAAACAACAAGAATATCCTATTGGACTTTGTTGCAGTGTTCATGCTGCGGACTAGATATCAAATCCGACTTCACATTATGCTGCTAGGTGGTAGTGCCGCTAGGTGACATGACCGGCCCATCAGGTGCTGCCATCTGTGGCGGAAATGCGAACCTGTGGCAAGCAATAAGTGCCCTGCAACATTGTTGGCTTGGTGGACGGGAGGGCGCGGCGGACGGAATATGCTCGAGACAGAAAATCCAATCTCTGGAGAGTCGTGTGACGTGAAACCAAGGAGGAATCCATGTCCATGATATTAGCAACGCATTCGCATTCGCATACACCCCGAATTCGTTCATTTTTTCAGGATATGATCTTCGTCGCTTGCAAAAGTAAGGCAAACTACGATTCTTCAGTAGGACGAGCGGTTCGATCTCCAGAGGTCCAGAGAGGTCACTCGGGTCAAAAACGGTGTACCGTATAAAATTCGAAGTATTTCACTTGGCCGAATGATTCCAACGCCTAGATGTCCGCTGTCCATCAAAGATGCAGCACATCGAATTACGTTAACTTCAATGTCACAGTTTGACCTCAGGTCACCGAAGTTGGTTTTACTCATGCACTATATCTATTTACGGGGTACCGAATAAAATCATGGTGACACATTGGATATACCTGATTTTTGTAGGTCATAGTCTACTTAGCACGTACATAGAGCACATCAATCAAAATGACCCATTATGGCCACTGATTAATCACCGTTCGCCAAAAATGCCCCAAAAATGCAACTGCACCAAATTCTTGTGTACCCGATAATTTCCACAAAATTGTACTTGGCACGACGAAAAAAAACACCCAGACATTGGTTATGGCCCATGGATGCAGCACATTGAAGCATCTGGCCTACAATCTCATAGTTTGACCTATACTCGCAAAATACTGTTTTGACCACGCATTATTGCCATCTACGGGGTACCTGATAACACCCTCCTAAATACATTCATCGGATGGACATCAGCGCCAAAAATCTCCCATCGGACAAGAAAGCAGCACATCCAAGTATGTCACCTTCAAGCTCACCATTTAAACTCAGGTCAACTTAGACTTTAACATTACACCCTATGGAATATCACGGTGTACCGAATACAAGTTTCCTGAATACGTTTATCGGATGGATATTACCGTCGAAGAATCGCCCACCGAGCAAGGACGCAGCACTTCCGAGCATATGACCGTCAGCGTCAGCGTTTGACCTCAGGTCAGGTTTAACGAAATTCAGAAAAAGAAAGTAGTCCACTTGGGTACCGTATGTGGGTCAAACGAAGTATTGGATGTAGACTATCTCAACACTGATGCATGCACTAGCAACACAAGAAGCAGCACACTGCGTGACCTGACCTCTATCGATGACGCATTTCATCAGGTAGCACTAGCGTCCCATTCAACAACGCATGTTGAACTACTTTCTTTTTCTGCATTTCGTTAAACCTGACCTGAGGTCAAACGCTGACGCTGACGGTCACATGCTCGGATGTGCTGCGTCCTTGCTCGGTGGGCGATTCTTCGACGGTAATATCCATCCGATAAATGTATTCAGGAAAGTTGTATTCGGTACACCGTGATATTCCCATATGGTGTAATGTTAAAGTCTAAGTTGACCTGAGGTCAAATGGTGATCTTGAAGGTGACATGCTTGGATGTGCTGCTTTCTCGTCCGATGGGATATTTTTTGGCGCTAATGTCCATCCGACGAATGTATTTAGGAGGGTATTATCAGGTACCCCGTAGATGGCAATAATGCGTCGTCAAAACAGTATTTTGCGAATATAGGTCAAACTATGAGATTGTAGGACAGATGCTTCAATGTGCTACATCCATGGGCCATAACCAAGGTATGGGTGTTTTTTTCGTCGTGCCAAGTAAAATGTTGCGGAAATTATCGGGTACACAATAATGTGATATAGTTGCATTTTTGGGGAATTTTTGGCGAGCGGTGATGAATCAGTGGCCATAATGGGTCATTTTGATTGATGTGCTCTATGTACGTGCTATGTAGACTGTGACCTGCAAAAATCAGATATATCCAATTTGTCATCATTATTCGGTACCCCGTAAATAGATATAGTGCATGAGTAAAACCAACTTCGGTGACCTGAGGTCAAACTGTGAAATCGAAGTTCACGTTATTCGATGTGCTGCATCCTTGATGGACAGCGGACATCTAGGCGTTGGAATTATTCGGCTAAGTGAAATACTTTGAATTTTATACGGTACACCGTTTTTGACCAGAGTGACCTCTCTGGACCTCTGGAGATCGAACCGCTCGTCCTACTGAAGAATCGTTGCTTGCCTTACTTTTGCAAGCGACGAAGATCATATCCTGAAAAAAATAAACGAATTTGGAGAGTATGCGAATAGGATGCTGAATGCGAATACGAATGCGTTGCTAATATCATGGACATGAGGAATCCGGAACCGACACTCGAGCAGTATTGAGGTAGACAAATTCTACCTCGACCCGTAATACTTTCCTCTCCACTACCTGCCTATGTCACTTTGGATCTCAGCTCCCTTTGCCAGCCCTCTTGCGGCACCATGATGTTATCCCGATATTTGGCATGATATTCTGCAGCCTTCCACTTGGTTTGGGAGCGGTGCGTCCGATGCGCCATCTAGTGTATCAGCATGGTGTCGAGCGGTGGTGATCCACCCAGCGGTAGATGATAACTCGGTACAGGACAACACCCAACGAGGTCAAACGACTGATCGTTAACCAGACATGATCGAATCGCTGAATACGGCTTTTCTTCTTCACGGGATGTCAAATATATATCCACGTTAATGGAAAATATGAGCATAGTTTTGCTTTAGCTGCGGAAGCCGGCCGAATGATATCGACTGGGTTTCCTGCTCCAGCAAATCGCGTCGACATCCAAAGAGTTACACTTTACACTTACATTGCTACATCTACAAACATGTATATGTACATGTTCTGCATCTACATTTTGTTTGTTTGTGGACACATGCTTGATAATTTACGACCTCTTTAATTTCTGTCCAAAGAACGTTATTGCGGTCAGACCCTGGAGACGGCATGTCGCTGGAAAGCCAGTGACTAATGCCGTAGTAGATTTAAACTTAACTGAATAAAACAGAACTTGAAGCATCGACATCGTTGAATTACTCGTGCAGCCCTCACGAATGAACCGTGGCAACTTCACGATGCCCTGACATCATTGCGGAAGGACATAATGACTTCAACAGGACAACGAACACCTCGACACTTCGAGGGCCCTGTGCCATCAAACGGCACGGCCAAAGTGAGCGTAATAGTCCCGGGATGGAAATAAAACCAGCTCTCCAATGCGTTCCGACATTTATCTTGCATGCCTGTGAGGTCATGACAGAATCTGAACATTAGTGTAGGTTCCTGACAAATATCGGGAGGATGCAACACGTGTAGACAATGGGCTGGGGTTGGGAGGGGCCGTTTTGAGCTTTTCCGACTCTGACCCCAACCCCCAAATGGGTTGGGGGGTTGGGAGGGGGGGGGGGGGGGGTGCATATCATATAGGGACCCATGCTAAAAGTTTAAATTATTTGGAGGGCCAAGTCAACATTTGGGGAGGGCAAGTGCCCTCCCAAAAGCATACAAAACTACACTCCTGAATCTGAGGGAGCCTCACCCATCTCCGCAGGAGGTGACGGATGAATCTCTTTGCCGGTGTAGCCCAAAACTGCGCGGAAATATTTTTGTCAAGGAGGTAAGAAACCGAGAACCGCGTCTCAGCGATCGTGGCAATCTGTCAAGACCCGACCATCGACAACTTCCAGCACGATTCACCACCATCAAAGCGGCCCGTCAACGCCAGAACCGCAGCCGTCGCGAACGCCACCGTTCACGACACCCACACGTTTACAACGCCGACCATTCACAACGCCCACCATTCACAACGCCGAACGCTCATATCGCCCACCATTCACAACGCCGAACGCTCACAACGTCCAGCATTCACAACGCCGACCGTTCACAACTCTCACAATTCACAACGCCGAACGTTCACAACGATCACCATTCACAAAGTCGACTGTCCGCGACGTCCTCACGTTCACCGCAACGACGGGACACCCGACTGCTGGCGCTCCTGGGGGTAGACGAGCGGGTAGTCGAGCGCCTCCAGCACGTCGGCGCACGCCGATTCGACGGTGCGCCTGTCGGCCGCCGTCAGCTCCCTGATCCAGTGCAACTGGTCGAACTGCTCGCCGCGCACGGTGCCGTAGTATTTGCCGACCATGCCGCGCCGGCCGACCGCCTTGCCGAGTCCGCCGTGCGCGAGGCGGTCCGGACGCAGCGGCCGGCGACGACGTGCCCTCGGCCGGCCGGCCCGGCTTCCAGCCGACGGGACGGCTCGTTCCCGAGCCGAGGAGACGGCTCGGTCCCTGGCCGAGAAGCGTGCTCGTTCCCTGGCCGGAGGATCGGCTCGGCGTTTTTCCGACGGACCGGCTCGTTCCCTGGCCGGAGGATCGGCTCGGCGTTTTTCCGACGGCCCGGCTCGTTCCCTGGACGAAGGGTCCAAGTTTCGAGACCGGCGGACCTCGGCGGGCGGGTGCCGACGAATGCGGCGCAGCATATCTCCATCGTCGCCGCCGAGCTCCCCTCGAGACCTGCGTGTCAAGCGTCAGGGGTTCTTGTCAGGGCAGAACGAGCCAGAGTTAAGCCGAACACACGCGCCTCATGTGAGCATAAGCAGAACCACGAGGTAGACACCCTCAACCGAATGCAAAATCCTCAGCAGAATACTTTTACCCATAGTAGAACACATAAAGCAATAGTTGAGCACATTAGTGATTAATTTAGTCCTGTAGTTTTGGCCTCACACTTCCCTACAACGCTCCTACATTTATGTATCTGAACAATGCGGAATGTCACACTTGTTTCAGGTTGCGCCCATATAAATGTATTGCATTACTTACTCATGATTACCAGGGGCGGATACAGGCGGTACTGGGGGCATGTCGCCATGGCAAGATGGCATCCCTTCAGCATGGAGAGGCACTCCTTCAAATCGGCTTGAGTGCACGGGTCCTGACCCCACCCCGCTCAACAGATTTTCAGGCCAAAGACGCCCTTTTCAAAGGAAAAGGCGCCCCTTTGAGTCGGAAAAGCTAAAAAATGGCCTCCCGGCATGCTCAGTATGCTAGAGTGTACCCCCCCCCCCCCCTCAGCAATTAACAATTTGTTTCCGCCGAAGGAGCCCATCCGAGTAAATGAGCCCCTCCCCCAGGCTATTCCTAGATCGGTTTCTGATAACTACTGTCTCGGATAAGTTTACAATGCACCTCTTTAGGCAGGCCAATTGTAAACATAAAACGGTGTCCTGCGCTCTCTTCAACGTTCAAACGCTCCCAAGTTACCTCATGCATCTGTCAGATGAATACCTGTTGTCAATCTGGTCAACACCATCCTTCCCACTCTCTGCAACTTGGGCTTTGTTCGCGTCAGCATTTGTATGTGCGGACTTTGGGTCGGACGAGACCTCGGTATGACTCTGGATGAAGCTGAGCACCTCCTTGGGCAGCGGCACGTGCATCGTGTCGAAGAGACGACGAGCCTCCTCCAGCGGGTGCGCCGCAACGTCTTCATACCTTCGATGTTGAACCGTTTGGTGGATCAATTTCAGGTGCATTAAAGCATGCATTCAATTCGCATGTTCCGTTCCTCACATGTTCGCAGACACCGATCCCGTCTCCACAAACAAACCACATCACAGAAACAAACTCGAAAGACGCGGATACAGGACTTGCAACATTTAGTGTGTTCGCACCTGACCAAATGCTTACTTGGGTCGTTTCCTAGGGCCATGTTTTTGTCACCACTTCAGGCCGTTAGCGCGGCCAGAACAGGAGAGTAGCACTTCACAAACACGTGGGACACCGTCTGACAGCCAGAGACCAGTACCGGGAGAGGGCGACGGGTAGGTGGGACACCGTCTGACAGTCAGGGACCGGTGCCGGGAGAGGGCGACGGGTAGGTGGAACACCGTCTGACAGTCAGGGACCAGTACCGGGAGAAGGCGACGGGTAGGTGGAACACCGTCTGACAACCAGGGACCAGTGCCGGGAGAGGGCGACGGGTAGGTGGAACACCGTCTGACAACCAGGGACCAGTGCCGGGAGAGGGCGACGGGTAAGTGGGACACCGTCTGACGGTCAGGGACCAGTGCCGGGAGAGGGCGACGGGTAGGTGGAACACCGTCTGACAGCCAGAGACCAGTACCGGGAGAGGGTGACGGGTAAGTGGGACACCGTCTGACAGTCATGGACCAGTGCCGGGAGAGGGCGACGGGTAGGTGGAACACCGTCTGACAGTCAGGGACCAGTACCGGGAGAAGGCGACGGGTAAGTGGGACACCGTCTGACAGTCAGGGACCGGTGCCGGGAGAGGGCGACGGGTAGGTGGAACACCGTCTGACAGTCAGGGACCAGTACCGGGAGAGGGCGACGGGTAGGTGGAACACCGTCTGACAACCAGGGACCAGTGCCGGGAGAGGGCGACGGGTAAGTGGGACACCGTCTGACAGTCAGGGATCGGTGCCGGGAGAGGGCGACGGGTAGGTGGGACACCGTCTGACAACAAGGGACCAGTGCCGGGAGAGGGCGACGGGTAAGTGGGACACCGTCTGACAGTCAGGGATCGGTGCCGGGAGAGGGCGACGGGTAGGTGGAACACCGTCTGACAGTCAGGGACCAGTACCGGGAGAGGGCGACGGGTAGGTGGAACACCGTCTGACAACCAGGGACCAGTGCTGGGAGAGGGCGACCGGTAAGTGGGACACCGTCTGACAGTCAGGGACCAGTGCCGGGAGAGGGCGACGGGTAAGTGGGACACCGTCTGACAGTCAGGGACCAGTGCTGGGAGAGGGCGACGGGTAAGTGGGACACCGTCTGACAGTCAGGGACCAGTGCTGGGAGAGGGCGACCGGTAAGTGGGACACCGTCTGACAGCTAGAGACCAGTACCGGGAGAGGGCGACGGGTAAGTGGGACACCGTCTGACAGTCATGGACCAGTGCTGGGAGAGGGCGACGGGTAAGGGAGACCCCCCTCACGACCAGTGCCGGGAGAGGGCGACGGGTAAGTAGGACACCGTGACAGTCAGGGACCGGTCCGAGGCGACGGGTAGGTGGAACACGTGGGGACCAGTGCCGGGAGAGGGCGACGGGTAAGTAGGACACCGTCTGACAGTCAGGGACCGGTGCCGGGAGAAGGCGACGGGTAGGTGGAACACCGTCTGACAGCCAGAGACCAGTACCGGGAGAGGGCGACGGGTAAGTGGGACACCGTCTGACAGTCAGGGACCAGTGCCGGGAGGGGGCGACGGGTAGGTGGAACACCGTCTGACAACCAGGGACCAGTGCCGGGAGAGGGCGACGGGTAAGTGGGACACCGTCTGACAGTCAGGGACCGGTGCCGGGAGAGGGCGACGGGTAGGTGGAACACCGTCTGACAACCAGGGACCAGTGCCGGGAGAGGGCGACGGGTAGGTGGGACACCGTCTGACAGTCAGGGACCAGTACCGGGAGGGGGCGACGGGTAGGTGGGACACCGTCTGACAGTCAGGGACCAGTACCGGGAGGGGGCGACGGGGAAGTGGGACACCGTCTGACAGTCAGGGATCGGTGCCGGGAGAGGGCGACGGGTAGGTGGGACACCGTCTGACAGTCAGGGACCAGTGCCGGGAGAGGGCGACGGGTAGGTGGAACACCGTCTGACAGTCAGGGACCGGTGCCGGGAGAGGGCGACCGGTAAGTGGGACACCGTCTGACAGTCAGGGACCGGTGCCGGGAGAGGGCGACGGGTAGGTGGGACACCGTCTGACAGTCAGGGGCCAGTACCGGGAGGGGGCGACGGGTAGGTGGGACACCGTCTGACAGTCAGGGACCAGTGCCGGGAGGGGGCGACGGGTAGGTGGGACACCGTCTGACAGCCAGGGACCAGTGCCGGGAGAGGGCGATGGGTGGAGCGGCGCGCAGCAGCTCTACCAATGGACAAGTTTCATGTCGAGAGAGACATTTTCTTCCAGGTTTCGCTAGTTATTTTTAATTATAAAGACGATGCTGGCATTCATTTTCTTTTATCCCTAAATTATTTCAATAATTCAAAGAAGCGAGGAATTCCGAGGATTATTCGCTTTGTGATTCGTCAAATATCTGTGACGTCACATATGTAGAGTTCAGCGATGCTTGACTACCGCCCATTATATCTTCCATTTGGGACGCAGCCAGTTCGTAATAGTCGCGACAGTTTTAGTTCGGATCACATCAGATCGTCAGGGATTCTACCAATTGGCAGAAATAGCAGTGTATATGGAGCGGTGCGCTCCGTTCCGCCCCAATTCCGCTACGTGACAATATCCTGCAATTAAGACATTTTGGAGATACTACACCTATCAGGAAGTTGTTTTGGCCTCCTGGGAACAGCGTGTTAACTTCCTGAATCTATTTCCATTCAGATGCACAACATACAACTGCATTAACTCTGACTGCTTTCACCATACCCGACTCCTGGCATCTGTGCCATGACAATCATGCCAGCAGATGCCATTAGATGCCAGCAGATGCCAGCAGGTGCCAGCAGATGCCAGCAGATACCAGCAGGTGCCAGCAGATTCCAGCAGGTGCCAGCAGATGCCAGCAAATGCCAGCAGATGCCAGCAGATGCCATCATGTGCCAGCATGTGCCAGCAGATGCCAGCAGATGCCAGCAGATTCCAGCAGATGACAGCAGGTGCCGGCATTGCCAGCAGATGTCAGCAGGTGCCAGCAGATGTCAGCAGATGCCAGCAGATGCTAGCAGGTGCCAGCAGGTGCGCAGGGGCGCCGCCTTTCCAAGGGAGGGGGGCGGCACATCCAGCGGCCGTCCTCCTGTGTGCGCCGCTGACCTGACGACGGTGTAGCGAGGATCGGTGACGTCACGGCCGGCGCGGATGTCGTCACGAATGCGGGCGCAGACGAACGCCGGGTTCTTCCTGGCGTCGGACCAGTGCATGCCCGGTCGCTGCACCGAGTTGATGATGGCGCGCGGGTCGCGCACCAGGTGGACGATGTACACGTTGAGGCCGGCCATCTGCCAGCGCGGGGTGGCGAGGTCACCACAGGTCGACTCGCCGCGTCCGCCAATGCGGAGTTCGGCAACGCTAATCGACATCGAATCGCATCCGGCGTTCGGAGTATGACCGCTTCGGAGTTGTGGAGGTTGTGAGCTGTGGAGGTTATGACCGCATCAGGGTTGTGGATGTTACGACCTGTGGAGGTTATGTCCGCTTCGGAGTTGTGGAGGTTGTGAACTGTGGAGGCTATGAAATGTGGAGGTCACGACCGCTTCGGGTATGTTGAATATGTGGAGGTTATGAACTGTGGACGTTATGATCTGTGAAGGTTATGATACACCACTCGGTCACTCAATTGTCTGTGGATGCTCGATAAGAAAGCTGATACGCTGTAATGTATGTGATGGTGTGATCTGGCATCGCGGATGCCATATCAGATTACATACAGCCTACGTATGTTTAATTACCTAAGATGCATCGATGGCTAGCCGTCTTATTCCTACGAATGATTGAGCACCATATGCTGATTTAGCCGAACATCCACCGGCCTGCTGCATTAGTCCATGCGACGCTGGAGATAGCGTCGCAGGAAAATATTTTTGTTTTATTCGGAAAACGATTTTCTAGTAATGTTTTCCAGCATTGAGAATGCAACTGGGCACATACAACTTTTCCAATAACTCCTGCATCAGACCCATTGGAAACCTTCTCTCACTCGTGACGTAAGAAAATTCGACCTAAAAACAATAGCTAGTCCGCATCATCAGCAGTACGGTTTTCCCGCCATGACCTCCCTTGCCCGCACTGAAGAATATCGACACATTTTCGAAGACTTGACGTCTCCGTTTGGATGGATGCTGGACAACCAGGAGAGGTGAGCAGCACGCCCGAACCGCACGTGCACCACCTTCCTAGCACTTCGATCGGTACCGAAGCGACATGGCGCACCTGGAGCAGGGGGAGCACGTCCTGGATCCTCGCTCGTATCGTCTTGACCACCCGCAGCGTCTGCGCCTCGCAGACTGTCGTCATGCTCGGCAGGCTCAACCTCTCTGGAATGCGTGGCTTCCGCCAGATAAACGCGCGCGTTTTTCGACCTTCAAACATGGGCGGCAGGGACGATAACCTGAGGAGGAAGCGCCCGCTGCGTTATCGGTATTTATGTCCCGGTATTCGGCCACCCGTCTCGCTGATATTTTTTTCGAGTGCAGTTTCCCAACCACCTTCGCTGCAGCTCGGAAACCTGGTGACGTTTCGTAGCTGATCAATTTACACTTCTCCTGCCATAGTATGAAGCCCCAATCTTACCAGCACACCTCCATGGAGGAATTTTCTGTCATAATTACCGTTTCTGTCAGTCACGTCACACATTAATGCATCCCTTTACCCTTAGCATGTCATATATCACATACCTGAGACACATTTCTGTTGATCTGGGTCGTAACAACTGATAATTGGTGACATTGTGTTCTTTTTCATCGTAGGTGAGACTAATGAGTAAAACACGGGCGATTAAAAAAAAATGTGTACGCGAAGTGAATTTGTATTCCAAAGCAGGTAAGGTCAGAAAAGTTCAAATACCTGCATTGACAATGTTGGTTTTAGAAAGGGTGTTTGAGTACTGTCGATATTTCAGTCTTCGTCGTCAGCGTTGACGCCAGGATTCGCCCGGGCTGTCTGACACACAGTATTACTGACCTGAAGCTCTGGCGCATAATTGTGCCCTTTGACAGATATAGGGAGGGATTTTCATGGGGATGGGGATGGCTGCACAAACTGAACAGCAGGTGAATGCGGCCACATCCTGAAAGCCGTGGACAGATTTGCGCAAAATGTTTCCCGATAGCGTTCATGCCCGACTCCACAACTGAACGAAGCTATTTCAATTGGAAGCGTTTCCGTATCGGCAGCAAGCAGCCTCGCGTTGCGTGTTGAAAAACAAGACAGAACGTTCAAGCGTTGTGCACCCATTTTCTCGTCTCTATGCTTGTCTCCGTCCTATCTGAACCCCATACAGGGGAGGGGGTGTATGTCAGGAGCAAATTCAGTGGTTCGCATATCACTTGTAGATGATAATTTGATGCAAAATAACATATCCCGCAATTGTCTCTTTTTCGATGCCTGGATCCACACCTGTTGTATTTTTTTTGCATGCAAGCGAATCAAAAATAATTTCGCAACGTATTGGCCAGATATGATTGCGGTATTAAAAGAAGCACTCTGAATATCAATGTGTCAAATATTGCTCATCGGTGAACAGAGCAAAGCTACTCCCTCATTGTGTGGCTTCCATCCACGCCCTTATGCTGAGGTAGATGTAGAGGAAGATAGCTTCATTCCGCCATATTAGGTTGAGGTAGAGTAAGATAGCTTCATTCCGCCATATCTGTAAATACGCCAACCCATTACATTATGCGTTCTCGGGGTGGTGGACAAGAATTCACCATTGTTTAGGATTCCCAGCGCTGAAGTTCCTACTTTTCATCCCTTGTGGACGTTTCAGACTTCGGTCGTCCAATTATTACATGAGCCATCGAACTTCTGAGGGGCCTACGGGTAAAAGGGGTTCTTCTAGCTTGAGCGAATCTCCAGCTCCCGGAGGCTCGTGTTCCAAGCCGGACACCGAAACTCTTCCATCGAGCACAGAAGTGATCCACATGTGCTACCCGAAGGCCCGTCCGCTTCAAGGACTTCTCTAGCTTCAAAGCATTCTCCCTCATCAGGAGGCCAATCCAGCTCCAAGGGGTCCTGAACAAAGTTCGCCAGAAGGCCGAAAGAGACCCAGTGGTCTCTTTCGGTCTTCTGGGGAACTTTTCTTGTTAAGGGACCCTTAACAAGCAAAGTTAATGGCTGCATGTTGCACAGCTCGTACGCAGCATGATAGAACTCCTCATATATATCTACACAACATTCTGAGAGTGTTACCCCACCCCCCGGTTGATCTGTCATGAAACACCTTTGGAAACTTGAGAGAAGGCCACGAGAAGGCCTGTCGCGAACAAAGACAGTCCTTAGGTGACAACGGCTTGTGTGTGCCCAGTAAGGAGGAGCTCCGCCGGATGACCGTTCACGTGGCACCGACAACAGCCCGGAACAGTTTTGTCATTCAGCCAATATGTCCAAATTGGAACACTTGGGTGAAACACGACACACATCAGGACAAATATCTACGCCTTAAGTCGGATATTTAACCTTTTGTTGTCATCTTCCATGTGTGAGAACTGAGAACACCTATTCCAGAACTTGTCAGTATCCTGTGTAGTCTCTGAAAATGTTGGATGATCTGGGCCATTTATTTTCAGTGTAGCTGATGGGGATTTCATTGTCGACGTTATGGTGACACATTGAAGATGCCGTACCCGGTCACTGACCTGTGATGTCATTGGAAGAAGATGCCGTACCCGGCCACTGACCTGTGACCTGTATTTCACCGACCTGCATGTGAGCAGGTTGAAAAGGTCTTCGGCAACGTTGTAGGAGCAGCGGGCGGATTCACTGTGCTGGTAATACCAGAATGGCTCGAAGAAGAAGTTGGTCCGCTTGGGACAGGCCAGCATCTCCCCTGGAGGATCAGCAGGAGTGTGTGTTAGCAACGCCTCGTCAGGACCAGCGGACATCCTGACCAAAGTCTTGCCTGGAACTACCGTGATGTGTCCTCAACATTCCACATGACCAGTATGACATTGACCTCGATTTTGCATAAAAACGCGTTCGGATGGTGTCTAGAAGATGTTTGTATCATAGTCCGTTCATAAATTATACGTTTTAGCCAACAGAAACCAGGCCGAAAGGCGGAATATTTTATTCAAAAGGACTTACGGGCGCATGTAGCGTCGCAGATCGGAGGCGGCAAAATGTTGTGTGTTGTCCACGTATGCCCATCTTGTTGAAATATATTGATTGTCGTTTGAATCAGCGAAATCAACCGGAACCATTTTCGAGTTAGATGCGGTAGTCATGCTAGACCTTTCCGCCTTCCCGCTCCAGCAAATGGTGTGCGTATCGAAAATGTCGGGCAAATATATAAATGCAAGTGCCGGGCTAATATATAAACGTCCATCGACCAGGTAATGGTTATTTCTGGTGGCATAAGTTACGACACAATGTTCTAAAAGATGCTGAAGAGATGCCGACCAACGTTTACATTTCAAAAAGTGAGGGGTGGGGGTGGGAATGGTGGTGGTGTCTTAGCATTGCAGGCCCTTTGAGCCTGCAAGGGCTTAACAAATATTAGTGGGAGCATGTTTCCCGGCCCTCCCCCACGTTCTGACGCATATGCTCCGAATCGCACCTATTCTGCTTTTGCATTTCCGCGCTCAAATTGGCACCGAACTTGTATATCGGCCAGTGCATGTGACAGCGCACAAAGTACGATTCTCGTTAGAGAAGTCTCGGCATGAGAGCTTGGCCGTCGTCAGGCATGGCTATCGTCCGACATGGCTATCGTTGGACATGGCCGTCGTCCGACATGGCCGTCTCGTGATCCCTCGGCCCGCCAAATTCCACCGCGCGAATCGACCGACGCGTGGCAACGCAACCGCTCTGCAACCGCTCTGCAACCGTCTTGGAGCGCGGCACGGCACACTGGCACACAACGGAACATTGGCCGCAATCACTGACCGCAAATGCGCCACGATGTCGCGTCGCAGCTGGCGCGCGCCCGCCCCGCGGCGGCTGCCTTCAGCAATGCGTAAACAATGGGACATGCAGCTTGACTGGGGACGGCCACGCTTATCTTGAAGCATGAGCACACGCGCGGCCCATGAGCACACGCGCGGCCATGAGCACACGCGTGGCCCATGAGCACACGCGCGGCCCATGAGCACACGCGCGCCCATGAGCACACGCGCGGCCCATGAGCACACGCGCGGCCCATGAGCACACGCGCGGCCCATGAGCACACGCGCGGCCATGAGCACACGCGCGGCCCGCGAGCGTGGCCTCACCCACGAAAGACGATCCGCTCCTGGGAGATGAGGAGACCAGCACCACCTGGACGGGCCGTGACGTGACGTTCAGCGAGTTCGGCCCAGAAAGCCGGTTGTCCACTGCCGGAAAACAGGCACATAGTTTGTATACACACACGCACACACACACACACACACACACACGCACACACACACCCTACATACATTGCAAACTTCGCACACACAACATACGGGTCTCGAACACCGTGACGACCATATCACGCACTGCATCGGTGAGTAGGGCGGACGGTACTCGAATACTATCAACATGCAATTATCTGGTATACGCCAATATATAGCGAACACTGCATTTCTCTAGGTCATTTTCAAGTCAAGTCCATTCTTTCAAAAGGCTGAAATACACAATTGATCACTTCTACAGCATGCTATAAATTGGTCAGTTCCTATGATATCCGATCGCGCTTGAAAAAAAAGTGTACAAACGTCCAAGCTTTTGGCTGCACGGTGGTGTGAATTCACATTTCAACACGTTCACAATCGCGTTCATATTTACGTGTGAACATCCGTCACTACAAACACAGGACATGGTCTCCGTCGCTGCCCTTCACTCTGGTGCTTCTTTAGCTTGGACTTGTATGTTTGCTTAAGCTATGACCTGCATGACCGACGGCAGCCTCCTAAAAGCGTCGAGTGATCTGCATGCGAACCTTCGCCTCCCTGACTCACCTCGGATATCCGACATATTTAATTGCTTGTTCTGGTGCGTGTTTCTCTGTCTCACATGTTCTAGTCAGGGAGAAGGTTGCGCAAGTTCGCTTGGTTCACCTTTTGTTAGGATGCTCTTCAATATACACAGCCAGCGATACTCAGCGAGTCCACGGGCCGACAACCATTCCAGCTGGTGCATGACGTCATTGACATGGTCGCGTCGGCGCTGTTCCGGAATTACACGCGCAGCGAAGTCAGCTTTTGCATGCGGGACATGCGTTTGACTGATGAGCTGCCACAAACCGTTACACGGATATGTCATGGCATCGGATGTGTCATGACATCGGGTGTGTTATGACATCGGATATGTTATCAGATGTCATGACATCTGATATGCCATGACATCGGCTATGTCATGGCATTGGGTATGTCATGTCATCGGGTATGTCATGAAATGGGATACGTGATGGCATCGGGTATGTCATGCATCGGGTATGTCATTGGATATGTGATGACATCGGGTATGTCATGCATCGGATATGTCATCGGATATGTCATGGCATCGGATATGCCATTGGATGTGTCATGTGATATGTCATCGGATAGGTCATCGGATATGTCGTGACATCGGATTCGTCCATAACACTAGTCCGTTCACAGGTGTTTGGATAAGCTCACGCGTCATACAGTGTCGGGCATGACTGAGTCCTTTGAGCACACGAGCGCATCTTGACACCAACTTAATCTTGATCTTGACACATCTTGACATCTTGACATCTTGACACCAACTTGACACGAGCTTATTGACATGCAGTACATAGAGCTTCAACGAGATGCCGTTTCTGCCCAGAACCTAGACTACATAGAAGAGCCGACACCACGACACCTCCATACAAAACCCAAACAGATAAGGCACGGTCGGACCAGGCTTCTCGAAAGTTGTCGCCTGTACTTCTGTCCAAGCCGGCCGGACCTGCCAGTCTACAGGCTCACTGTCCAAGCCGGCCGGACCTGCCAGTCTACAGGCTCACTGTCCAAGCCGGCCGGACCTGCCAGTCTACAGGCTCACTGTCCAAGCCGGCCGGACCTGCCAGTGTACAGGCTCACTGTCCAAGCCGGCCGGACCTGCCAGTCTACAGGCTCACTGTCCAAGCCGGCCGGACCTGCCAGTCTACAGGCTCACTGTCCAAGCCGGCCGGACCTGCCAGTCTACAGGCTCACTGTCCAAGCCGGCCGGACCTGCCAGTCTACAGGCTCACTGTCCAAGCCGGCCGGACCTGCCAGTCTACAGGCTCACTGTCCAAGCCGGCCGGACCTGCCAGTCTACAGGCTCACTGTCCAAGCCGGCCGGACCTGCCAGTCTACAGGCTCACTGTCCAAGCCGGCCGGACCTGCCAGTCTACAGGCTCACTGTCCAAGCCGGCCGGACCTGCCAGTCTACAGGCTCACTGTCCAAGCCGGCCGGACCTGCCAGTCTACAGGCTCACTGTCCAAGCCGGCCGGACCTGCCAGTCTACAGGCTCACTGTCCAAGCCGGCCGGACCTGCCAGTCTACAGGCTCACTGTCCAAGCCGGCCGGACCTGCCAGTCTACAGGCTCACTGTCCAAGCCGGCCGGACCTGCCAGTCTACAGGCTCACTGTCCAAGCCGGCCGGACCTGCCAGTCTACAGGCTCACTGTCCAAGCCGGCCGGACCTGCCAGTCTACAGGCTCACTGTCCAAGCCGGCCGGACCTGCCAGTCTACAGGCTCACTGTCCAAGCCGGCCGGACCTGCCAGTCTACAGGCTCACTGTCCAAGCCGGCCGGACCTGCCAGTCTACAGGCTCACTGTCCAAGCCGGCCGGACCTGCCAGTCTACAGGCTCACTGTCCAAGCCGGCCGGACCTGCCAGTCTACAGGCTCACTGTCCAAGCCGGCCGGACCTGCCAGTCTACAGGCTCACTGTCCAAGCCGGCCGGACCTGCCAGTCTACAGGCTCACTGTCCAAGCCGGCCGGACCTGCCAGTCTACAGGCTCACTGTCCAAGCCGGCCGGACCTGCCAGTCTACAGGCTCACTGTCCAAGCCGGCCGGACCTGCCAGTCTACAGGCTCACTGTCCAAGCCGGCCGGACCTGCCAGTCTACAGGCTCACTGTCCAAGCCGGCCGGACCTGCCAGTCTACAGGCTCACTGTCCAAGCCGGCCGGACCTGCCAGTCTACAGGCTCACTGTCCAAGCCGGCCGGACCTGCCAGTCTACAGGCTCACTGTCCAAGCCGGCCGGACCTGCCAGTCTACAGGCTCACTGTCCAAGCCGGCCGGACCTGCCAGTCTACAGGCTCACTGTCCAAGCCGGCCGGACCTGCCAGTCTACAGGCTCACTGTCCAAGCCGGCCGGACCTGCCAGTCTACAGGCTCACTGTCCAAGCCGGCCGGACCTGCCAGTCTACAGGCTCACTGTCCAAGCCGGCCGGACCTGCCAGTCTACAGGCTCACTGTCCAAGCCGGCCGGACCTGCCAGTCTACAGGCTCACTGTCCAAGCCGGCCGGACCTGCCAGTCTACAGGCTCACTGTCCAAGCCGGCCGGACCTGCCAGTCTACAGGCTCACTGTCCAAGCCGGCCGGACCTGCCAGTCTACAGGCTCACTGTCCAAGCCGGCCGGACCTGCCAGTCTACAGGCTCACTGTCCAAGCCGGCCGGACCTGCCAGTCTACAGGCTCACTGTCCAAGCCGGCCGGACCTGCCAGTCTACAGGCTCACTGTCCAAGCCGGCCGGACCTGCCAGTCTACAGGCTCACTGTCCAAGCCGGCCGGACCTGCCAGTCTACAGGCTCACTGTCCAAGCCGGCCGGACCTGCCAGTCTACAGGCTCACTGTCCAAGCCGGCCGGACCTGCCAGTCTACAGGCTCACTGTCCAAGCCGGCCGGACCTGCCAGTCTACAGGCTCACTGTCCAAGCCGGCCGGACCTGCCAGTCTACAGGCTCACTGTCCAAGCCGGCCGGACCTGCCAGTCTACAGGCTCACTGTCCAAGCCGGCCGGACCTGCCAGTCTACAGGCTCACTGTCCAAGCCGGCCGGACCTGCCAGTCTACAGGCTCACTGTCCAAGCCGGCCGGACCTGCCAGTCTACAGGCTCACTGTCCAAGCCGGCCGGACCTGCCAGTCTACAGGCTCACAGTCCAAGCCGGCCGGACCTGCCAGTCTACAGGCTCACTGTCCAAGCCGGCCGGACCTGCCAGTCTACAGGCTCACAGTCCAAGCCGGCCGGACCTGCCAGTCTACAGGCTCACTGTCCAAGCCGGCCGGACCTGCCAGTCTACAGGCTCACTGTCCAAGCCGGCCGGACCTGCCAGTCTACAGGCTCACAGCGCAAGGCATTGGCGCACAAAGCCGCCAACAGTCCTCGTGTGCACAGTCCTGCTGGCTGTCTTGCTACAATGATCGATTGTCCGGGGTCTGATCGACCCGGAGGTGGGTAAGCGAACTACTGGACGCCCTACACTGTACAGCGAGACCCTGGTAGATCTAGCGGGGTGGTAGGTGGGTGAGGTCCCATGAGGTGAGGTGAGCTCAAGGAACCGATGCCTGCCGAAATGTTGCACTAAAATGGCATATTCCAGAAATCTACGAATACTTTAAGATAATAATATTGTGTTGAGGAGACACACCGAATGTCGGTAGTTCAAATTTGAAGTTTTTTCTTCTTCAAAAACGGGAAAATGTTTTGAAGTTTCCCCCCTCCACCAACCGGCACAAAACCAGGCTTCTGGGTCCGCCATTGCAGCGAGGGGGTGTTCGGCGGCCGTTTCCGCCGATCGATGGTGTCCAACGCTGAATTGTGCAGCAAGGCCTCCTGTGCGGGACACGTGTGTACTCCGGCCACAGCTGGACATGCGTGTGTACTCCGGCCACAGCTGGACACGTGTGTACTCCGGCCACAGCTGGACTGGACACGTGTGTACTCCGGCCACAGCTGGACTGGACACGTGTGTACTCCGGCCACAGCTGGACACGTTTGTACTCCGGCCACAGCTGGACACGTGTGTGTACTAAGACCACAGCTGGACGCGCGTGTATTCCGGCCACAGCTGGACACGTGTGTACTCCGGCCACAGCTGGACACGTGTATGTACTCCGACCACAGTTGGACGCGCGTGTACCGGGGTCTCCATAGGCGCATTCGCTTCACGTAGCGGATAATGGTGGTGTGGCGTTGGTGTGGCGTTGGTGTGCCATTGGTGTGGCGTTGGTGTGGCGACACCAGTGGCGAGAGTTGCTCCGGTCGGCGACCCTCCAGCTGAATCCATTCATGTAATCGCTGCCGCGAGGAACAAGCAACAGACATCGAGGAAACTTCAAAGCGTAATCGTATTACCTTTTCCTACGGGCCATCATATGACATTACATTAAGGACGAATCTACAAGACAAGCATTGCTTAGGAGAACTAAGTTTGATCTCATGCGGCAAGACAATGTGCATGCGAGATAGACAGAGTAGTCCACAGGAAGGTCAGGGGGCAACTGGCACCGACAGTGCGACCCCTGGGGAAACAGCGCCTCCAGCAGATAGCACTTTACCTCCACTGAATAAAAAAATGCGGAAGTTACAGGGACCGGTATGGTCGACACCCATGTGACGGCCAGATGTGCCACTGAAAGCGATACTTTGTTCGTAAGGCTCTTTTGATTTAAATGATTTATAGTCATGGGTGTCCTTTCATGTCAATGTGGAGTGAATGACTCCACACCACTTCAAAAAGGTGGTGTGAAGTCATTCACACCACTTTCTGCGTCCTTGTCCGACAAGTGTTTTGCATGCCTTTGCCAAGACTCCGCACTGCTACTTGTGTTCTTGGAAGAATCTATTTGTATGCATATGATTCCCGGTTCGAATCCTATTCCTGTCGTGAACGTTGGCGCGCAGCCAATATTCGACCTACGTCAGAGGTGAATCCACAGGAGATGAGGCATCATGGCATCGTCACCGCCCTCTGGCGGACCGGAGGCCCCACAGTACCACAGGCAGCCGAGAGGCCCCACAGTACCACAGGCAGCCGAGAGGCCCCACAGTACCACAGGCAGCCTAGAGGTCCCACAGTACCCCAGACAGCCGAGAGGCCCCACGGTACCACAGGCAGCCGAGAGGCCCCACAGTACCACAGGCAGCCGAGAGGCCCCACGGTACCACAGGCAGCCGAGAGGCCCCACAGTACCACAGGCAGCCGAGAGGCCCCACAGTACCACAGGCAGCCGAGAGGCCCCACGGTACCACAGGCAGCCGAGAGGCCCCACGGTACCACAGGCAGCCGAGAGGCCCCACAGTACCACAGGCAGCCGAGAGGCCCCACAGTACCACAGGCAGCCGAGAGGCCCCACAGTACCACAGGCAGCCGAGAGGCCCCACAGTACCACAGGCAGCCGAGAGGCCCCACAGTACCACAGGCAGCCGAGAGGCCCCACAGTACCATAGGCAGCCGAGAGGGCCCACGGTACCACAGGCAGCCGAGAGGCCCCACAGTACCACAGGCAGCCGAGAGGCCCCACGGTACCACAGGCAGCCTAGAGGCCCCACAGTACCACAGGCAACCGAGAGGTCCCACGGTACCACAGGCAGCCGAGAGGCCCCACAGTACCACAGACAGCCGAGAGGCCCCACGGTACCACAGGCAGCCGAGAGGTCCCACAGTACCACAGGCAGCCGAGAGGCCACACGGTACCACAGGCAGCCGAGAGGCCCCACGGTACCACAGGCAGCCGAGAGGCCCCACAGTACCACAGACAACCGAGAGGCCCCACAGTACCACAGGCAGCCGAGAGGCCCCACAGTACCACAGGCAGCCGAGAGGTCCCACAGTACCACAGGCAGCCGAGAGGCCCCACAGTACCACAGGCAGCCCAGAGGCCCCACGGTACCACAGGCAGCCGAGAGGCCCCACAGTACCACAGGCAGCCGAGAGGTCCCACGGTACCACAGGCAGCCGAGAGGCCCCACAGTACCACAGACAGCCGAGAGGCCCCACGGTACCACAGGCAGCCGAGAGGTCCCACAGTACCACAGGCAGCCGAGAGGCCCCACGGTACCACAGGCAGCCAAGAGGCCCCACGGTACCACAGGCAGCCGAGAGGCCCCACGTTACCACAGGCAGCCGAGAGGCCCCACAGTACCACAGACAGCCGAGAGGCCCCACAGTACCACAGGCAGCCGAGAGGCCCCACAGTACCACAGGCAGCCGAGAGGTCCCACAGTACCACAGGCAGCCGAGAGGCCCCACAGTACCACAGGCAGCCGAGAGGCCCCACGGTACCACAGGCAGCCGAGAGGCCCCACAGTACCACAGGCAGCCGAGAGGCCCCACAGTACCACAGGCAGCCGAGAGGCCCCACAGTACCACAGGCAGCCGAGAAGCCCCACAGCACCACAGGCATCCCAGAGGCCCCACAGTACCACAGACAGCCGAGAGGCCCCACAGTACCACAGGCAGCCGAGAGGCCCCACAGTACCACAGGCATCCTAGAGGCCCCACAGTACCACAGACAGCCGAAAGGCCCCACAGTACCACAGGCAGCCGAGAGGCCCCACAGTACCACAGACAGCCGAGAGGCCCCACAGTACCACAGGCATCCTAGAGGCCCCACAGTACCACAGACAGCCGAGAGGCCCCACAGTACCACAGGCAGCCGAAAGGCCCCACAGTACCACAGGCAGCCGAGAGGCCCCACAGTACCACAGGCAGCCGAGAGGCCCAGACTGCATTGAGGCGGGAAGGTAAGGCTCGACCGCAATCATTTCATTCTGTTATCCAATCCATTAAAAAAAGTGAAGTATTTAAAACCCGGTTGGTTGCAGTAATCAATGGCATGTAGACCATGAACATTTGCAATTTGTTACCCGACAAAGAAGAAATGCATTTGGTGTGAAACGTGGATTACAAATTTCATTAGCAGCATGATGTCCTACCAAGCATAACAATTTCACTTCAGTTCACGTGTGCAGACTGGGCAGTCTCCAAACCTGTGCTAACTTATGGTGCATGAGCATGAACAAAGCATTTAAAAAACCGGCCAATAATGCCAAGGAATCAAATAGATAAATGCTACAACATGATCTTCAAAATGAAATATTGAAGACGAGGCATGCCCGCCACCTCAAGATCCACTAGTGGAATATTTTGAAAACAAGCTCGAGAGGAGAGGAGCCAACAGTGTCTGTGTGTCTGTCGGTTTCTCTCTCTTTCTCTCTCTCTCTCTCTCCTCTCCTCTCTCTCTCTCTCTCTCTCTCTCTCTCTCGCTCTCGCTCTCGCCTCGCCTCGCTCTCGCTCGCCTCGCCTCGCTCGCCTCGCTCGCTCTCGCCTCGCTCTCGCCTCGCCTCTCTCTCTCTCTCTCTCTCTCTCTCTCTCTCTCTATTTCAATGATGGATGGCAGTTCAGCTTCCAACGGACTGGGTCACAAATGGAATATATAAAAGCCGATCTGAAAACCTTTCCCACAAATGAAATCACAAATGAAGTCTACGAATTTATATATATATGTTTGTGTGTGTGTGTGTGTGTGTGTGTGTGTGTGTGTGTGTGTGTGTGTGTGTGTGTGTGTGTGTGTGTGTGTGTGTGTGTGTGTGCGTGTTTGTGTGTCTTTCAAGGATGGATGGCAGTCCAGCTTCCAACGGGCCGCGTCACAAATGGAATCTAAATGCCGGCTCTCTCGTGTCTGCACACGCCACGGCGGATTACGAGTGCAGCTGAAAGCAAGCAAACAACACTGCAAAACAAGCAAACAACACTGCAAAACAAGCAAACAACACTGCAAAACTGCAACTAAAGCTGGCAACGGCAGGTGACTCCTGATCGCGGCAACACACTGGGCGGGGGAAATTCTGCGTCCGAAGTCATAAAGTCATAAAGTCATAAGGCTTAATAAGAGCCACTGGGGCCCATCTGGGTTAAGCCTATCTGGAAAAGGTACTAGAAATGTACATACTCTCACCCCAATTAATCCCTTATCTCAAGTTCCTAGGAAGCTATATATCGTAGCCTATCTAGCACCAATTCACTTGCTATTGCATAACACACTCCCATTGTGCTACCATAGACAATCTCATCAGTATCACATCCCTAAGGAAGGTGCTGATTCCACTACTAGGTACACGCTATATAAAGTTATAAAGCGTTTAGACTTAATAAGAGACTCACTTGCTATTGCATAACACACTCAACAATTACAAACTCCTCCCATCATACCCATTGTGCTACCATAGACAATCTCATCAGTATCACATCCCGAAGGAAGGTGCTGAATCCACTGCTAGGTACACCCTATATAAAGTTATAAAGCGTTTAGACTTAATAAGAGACCCAAGGGCCCATCCAGTTAAGTCTGTAAATGGAAGATAATATAAGCCTGGTAAAAAGACCCTCCCCAACCATCCCACATCCTGAAGAAACCAGTCCTCCATTATCCCACACACCTATCAATGCCTATCTACCCTAGCTTTCCAGCCCTACTCCCCAGATCTCTCTTAACACATGTGGATTGAATGCTTTATCAATAATTTTCCAACTGCATCCATGCCTGCTTAAAGGGGTCTGTGCCGTGCACACTTACTTAACATAAATCTCACCCCATCCATCACAAATTAGAACTCAAAAACAAGATTCTCCTGTCTAAAAATTTATCCACCCTACTTTTAAATACATTCAATGAGGAACTCCCCACAACATCAGCAGGCAGCCCATTCCACTGATCAACAACCCTTTGACTGAAGACCTGTTGTCGCATAACTGTCCTGCAGCTCAACTTGTCTAACCTGAATTGATGACCCCTATGTGATACTCTAAACTGAAGAGCGCCATTTAAGTTGACCTGATCTAGTCCTTTAACAATTTGGTACATTTCAATCATGTCCCCCCTTAATTTCCTATACTTGAGTGAGTACATATCTAATGCCACAAGCCTTTCTCCATATTCTAAGTTACCTATTCCACTGATGAGTCTAGTTGCTTTGCGCTGCACTCTCTCTCTCTCTAACTTGTCTACATCTTTTTGTAGGTAGGGGCTCCAAGCTTGTACAGAATATTCCAAGTGGGGTCGCATGTATGCTAAGTACAGTTTTTTTCATGACTTCCTTGCTCTTATACATCACACTTCTATTAATGAGTCCCAACATTCTGAGTGTCCTGTTCCTAGCTGAGCTACATTGCTTTTCTGCTTTAAGGTCTTTTGAAACCAACACACCTAAGTCCCTTTCCTCTTCAATAACATCCAATTCCCTCCCTCCCTTTGTATATCAGAAAGTCTCACCTCCAGACCCCAGATGCATAACCTTATACTTGTCATAGTTGAAAGACATCTGCCATTGATCAGCCCACTTTTTTAGGTCCTCCAAGTCTAGTTGAATATTTCCAGATCGATCACAACTGTTTGCCACTCCTACCAGCTTGATGTCATCCGCAAATTTGAACACTCTATTCCTCAGCCCTACCTCAATGTTATTCACAAAGATGATAAAGAGAAGTGGCACTAGAACAGAGCCCTGTGGTACTCCACTCAGAACATCCTTCCAATCAGATTTACATCCATTTAACATTACCGTTTGCTTCCTTCCCCTCAACCATGCTTCAATCCAACCTAGAACTTTTCCAACAATCCCATGTTGCTGTAGTTGATGAATTAGCCTCCCATGTGGAACTTTATCAAAAGCTTTGCTAAAGTCCAAGTACACAACATCTATCCTGCTTTGATTGTCTACTTCTTTAGTAACATACTCCATGAACTCCAAAAGGTTAGTTAAACAAGACCTTCCAGATCGAAATCCATGTTGAGTATCCCTTAAAAGATTGTGCCTATCAAGATGAATCTGAACATTCTGTTTAACCAGATTTTCTAGGTTCGAAGGTTCGAGGGTTTTTCTCCATCCTCCTTCTTCCTATCCATGCATGAATAATTCCTATACTTTGCTCGATGTTTGTACTATAAGCGACCATGAAATATCATGCTAACTCTAGCGGTGCTTCAGCAGTATGTGCGCTTAGGGTTATCCAGTCGCCAACGAAAGGGGACAACTGTGTCCTCACCATAATTAGTGAAGTGTGTTCCAGATCGCATGACGGGAGCTCCGTGCTGTGCCCACCAGAGAGCCCAAGCGGAGGCGCAGTAATTACCCGGGGACGGATAAGCCGCGGTGTTTTTCCTTTGCAGGAGGTGCACAGCGTAGTCCATACCCGGCACGGCTCAGGTCACGCAGTCCGTGCGTGGTCAGCTGGCTAGCCACGTCACCATCAGCTGATTACCACCGCGCCGTCGGCCATAATCCGTCCTGCTCATCCATCATCGCCTAGCATGACCCACCCGCAAGCCGGCAGAGCGACAGAAGCATCTGGAAAGGTCACGCTGGGGGGGGGGGGATTTGCGTCTTCGCGCCGTGTTTGGACGCGATCAGTACATCGACTGTAATGTGCGGAGGGCCGTTATCGAAAAGGTGGTCAGACATTCATAATATTGATATTACTATACATATATTAAATGTTATGCAATTCGAAAATCAGCGTAGTTTCAGGACATTTACAAATATTTAATTCATATATGTCGGTTTATTTATAATTCGGTTAAGAAAATGGCGAAGATCCAGTCTGAATCCAATTGCGATGATGAAAACCTTCTACATCGAATATAAATACGAAATTACTAAGTCACAAAAGTATCACTAATCATAGATATAATAGGCTACAACGTAAGCGTAATCATACAAAAGGGAATGAAGCATTGAAATATAAAGCTAGTCTTTCTCATGCATCGCATGTTACTCAGCTTTTTTCTGTACTTGTTGCGCAGGATTTGCATCAGTCGCAACGGGATTCGGAACCAATCTTCACCGTTGAATTGGTCGGAGTGATAGCAAACAAATTCATGGACATTAAATATTATTTTCCACATCCTGGTACTCCGTGCAATATCCTAATCAAAGAGCGTATTTTCTTTTTTTCGACGACTATTTACCATGCCTAAACATTCTTCTAAAAACAATCACCATAATCTACAGTCTGTGGAGGTGTCGTGTCAAAACTAGGCACGAGGTCGCAAATGCACGCTGCCCAACCGTATCTGGTCATCCAATGACTTCAGGGATGGTGTTTGGTCTTGCCCTGGGTGGTTGGTACGTGCAGTGTCCACAAATGGGAGTTCGTCGCCATCGGTGCATCGAAGCAGTTAGGAAGCACGAGCAGATCACGCATGCAAAACATGCACACATTTGACCTGACATGACCTTGAATCAGCTCATGGGTGGGTCAGATTGATGTGACGCATTTGAAAACGTAACAACTATATGTAAATGTGCTCTCACTCGCATGCACTTATTCATTTCTATCCCTTCTACTATTCGGAGAATTCGTGTCTAAATTTGAGCACCTGTCAATCATTTTATGACGTCATATTCACCCGACCTGTAACGACTTTGAACTCATTCCTTTCCAATGGCAGCCAAATTGTCCGTTTGAAGATACCCAAGGTTTGAGCTCAGTAGCAGCAGCGGTTTCAGAGCTGTTGAAGATAAGCCAGAAGGGAGAAGCCCCTTCTCCCTCAGTTGCCCGAGTGTTAAAAGTATTACGAAAGCACTGATGATGCATTATCATCCGAAGGAAGTACGATTCTTTCGGAAACGAGCACAAACAAATTCCTGATGACGGTGCTAATAAGTACGGGTGGGTGATAAGTGCATATGATTTACTAGCCCGGGGAAAATACTGTTATATCTACAAATTGATTGGAATTCCTACCACGTAGAACATACTAAAATGGCGTTCAATTTGCTTCCAAATCAGTCATTGTGTGGCAACATGCCACGGGACGTCACATGCCATTAGGCACAAAGTAGCAAACGAAACTGTACTGTGTAAAGCTCTGGGGGATACACCGGTATGCCTGAGAAGATTTCATAATTGTGACAAGTTAAACCCTGGTTAAATTATATGCACCTGGCTTTCAAATCAGATACCAACTGGTAGCACGACACCATGTGTCATATGCGAGCAAGCACAAATTAGTAGGCGAGGTTTAGGCGTGCCAAGTTAGGAGGAAAATACCGGCACCACTGCAAGAAGCTTGTGGTCCTACCCGCTGAGTCTTGGCTGTGTAACACACACCTTGTTTCCCAACGTGCTACTGACGGGCAGCACGGCTTTGAAAATCCCATGGGAATATGCCAGTCAACTAGTAAACGAGGCTTTGCCGTGTCCAATTAGGAGGGAAATACTGGCACCGCTGCAACCAGTTTGTAGCTCCTACCAGCTAAACCCTTGTCGTATTACCAGCAACTGGTCCTTGCAGAATATGACATAACGCAAACATGAAGAACATGAAGAACATGAACATGAACATGAAAATGAACATGAACATGAACATGAACATGAAGATGAACATGAACATGAACATGAACTTGCGTATGCTGTTCAGGGGTGCCCTCAGGATTTTTTTTCTAAGGAGAGCCTAACCCTCCAATGTCACGAAACTGAAGCCGGTGTTGGACGAAACTCGAAACAAATTCTGGGTTGCGCGGTGAAAATCTCCAAATTTCTTGTTTCACCTAATGTGTTTCTGGTTGCTAAGAGGAGTGGGAAGCGGTGGGTTCTCATTCTCACCTTGGCTGCGTCTCTCATGCTGGCATGTACTTTTTATGGGAATAAATTGCATCACTATTGTGTCATTGTTCCAAACCCGACAAGTGTGAAATCTGCGGAAATCTGCCGACACGTGTTGACAAAGAATCGCATCATGTCAGTGACCTAACCTGACCTGACAATAATTCTTACTCTGAACGTTCTCCAATGAATGCCCGGAAGTCTGGGCGGAGCTTCATTGAATCTTATCCAGTTATTTTGGGAACAGTGCGTTGGCGCAAGTAGTTTTTCACTTATACTCCATAAACCTCATGGTGGGGCTGCAATACCCCCCCCCCCCCCCATCCTGCGCAGGCTAATGTTAGCCTTCAAATAAAAGGCATGCATGCTCTAACCTGCAGGAATAGTCATAATTTTGATAATCATGACAACCGGTAATGCGTGGAAATGTCCTCAATAAGATTTGTTTTCACTTTTCCAATTCCAAGGTGGCAGGCGGATCGACAGAAATTGAACCCTGTTCAAACGATAGTCTGTCTCTCTGAGACCACCATGGCGGCGCGCCTGACCATTTCTAGTCTGACCGCCGGTATGAAGTGATTCTGCTTCTCGCAGCCGTTTGCATTGTTCGTTGATATTGCATAAACAAAACACTTGCCGAAAGAGACAAAAACATTGCCTAGCTACCGAATGTACAACGCCATCCCCCCCCCCTTTCCTCGAGACGTTCGGTTGCGCCGGTCCTATACCATCCAGTGAACAGAACCAGAAGTAAAGCGATTGACAGCTAATTAATGTACATCTTGTGGCGGCGACATCTGCGTGCCTTTTCACACTTACCTCTACCAGCTTTCACACATGTCATCGGTGGCGCATTCAGGATTTTCCTAAGGGGGTGCAAATAAAAATATGACGAACGCGTTTGTCATACTTTTTGAAAGATTTATCCGCGGAGAAATCTTCCGCCGTGCGAAGCGCGCCGAAAATTTATAATTTTGCGTGGTGAAAATCTCCAAATTCCTCGATTGCTCTGATGCATTTTTGGTTGCAAAGGGGGCGGGGAGGCGTTGCCTCTTGACTGAGCGTCTGTATGTCATCGACAGACGAGGCTGTCTGTCGATGACAGACGGCAGACAGAAGGATGACAATCTGTCATCGTGCACGTCACCTGACCAGCCTCCACGACGCTCGTGAAAGCATACCTGGCCTCAGGCAGACGGGCCACAGGTGTTCACTTGCCACCATGCGACACCTTACAAGTCACGCTGGGTGAAGTCAAGTGTCGGGCGATATTCGACACGAATTCCCGATGCGGTTGGGCATGTGCGTGTGTTTCGACACAGACATGCGATTTTGTCGGACGACCTGAGCTGTAATTAGAGAATTAGCTGTAGTAGCTGTAATAAATGACGTTTGTTAGGGTGTCTGACAACGCAGGCTACCTCACAAGGGCGGACCAAATAATGATCATTGAGTGAGGGGGGGGGGGCATTTCCTCGATGGGGGGGGTCCTTTTTCGGCTGAAAGAATCCACAGAGCGGAGTGGAGGTGCACTCCAGCCTTCCTCAAGCCGTTCCCGTCCAGAGGGGCGTCACCTGTACATGGGAAGGAGCACATTCCCTCAATGGCCCCTTGCATTCGCCTCTGCTACCCCACCACACGTGTGTTGAGCTATTAGGGTAATAATAAGACCATGTTGGATTCCCGGAGCGGCTGATAAGAGATGATAAAGTTGCGCCGTGCTGTTTACCATGACTGCCTGTCGATGGCGTGTCGATCAGCCTCCCCGTCCGGCCGACTGCTCCACTCGTGAGTAAGCTATTTGGGCTTTAGGGCGCATCGACCATGTTGGTCATACAGCGACCGCTCCACCCCTCGACAATCCTGCCCCGAGCCGAGATAGGGGGGGGGAGCACGCATCGATGGTACTGCACGTCACGGCAGTAGTTAAATGACACCGGATTTCTTCACTGATCAGTCAGCCCCCAGCCTCCAAGGCTGAGTCCACACGGGGCCTGTGGACTCAGAGGCCCCTACTGTGAGCAGCACACGACCTGTGGACTCAGAGGCCCCTACTGTGAGCAGCACACGACCTGTGGACTCAGAGGGCCATACTGTGAGCAGCACACGACCTGTGGACTCAGAGGCCCCTACTGTGAGTAACATACGGCCTGTGGACTCAGAGGCCCCTACTGTGAGTAACATACGGCCTGTGGACTCAGAGGCCCCTACTGTGAGCAGCACACGACCTGTGGACTCAGAGGCCCCTACTGTGAGTAACATACGACCTGTGGACTCAGAGGGCCCTACTGTGAGCAGCACACGACCTGTGGACTCAGAGGCCCCTACTGTGAGCAGCACACGACCTGTGGACTCAGAGGCCCCTACTGTGAGCAGCACACGACCTGTGGACTCAGAGGCCCCTACTGTGAGTAACATACGACCTGTGGACTCAGAGGGTCCTACTGTGAGCAGCACACGACCTGTGGACTCAGAGGCCCCTACTGTGAGTAGCACACGACCTGTGGACTCAGAGGCCCCTACTGTGAGTAGCACACGACCTGTGGACTCAGAGGCCCCTACTGTGAGCAGCACACGACCTGTGGACTCAGAGGCCACTACTGTGAGTAGCACACGACCTGTGGACTCAGAGGCCCCTACTGTGAGTAACATACGACCTGTGGACTCAGAGGGTCCTACTGTGAGTAACATACGACCTGTGGACTCAGAGGCCCCTACTGTGAGCAGCACACGACCTGTGGACTCAGAGGGTCCTACTGTGAGCAGCACACGACCTGTGGACTCAGAGGGTCCTACTGTGAGCAGCACACGACCTGTGGACTCAGAGGGTCCTACTGTGAGCAACACACGACCTGTGGACTCAGAGGGTCCTACTGTGAGCAGCACACGACCTGTGGACTCAGAGGGCCCTACTGTGAGCACACACGACCTGGGACTTGAGGACGCCTGTGGGGCAGTGAGCAACACACGACCTGTGGACTCAGAGGGTCCTACTGTGAGTAACACACGGCCTGTGGACTCAAGCCCTACTTGACAACACGACCTGTGGACTCAGAGGCTGTAGAAACGACCTGTGGACTCAGAGGCCCCTACTGTGAGTAACATACGGCCTGTGAGCAACACAAGCCTTGAGGCAGCAGAGCCCGCCGACGGTCGGCAGAGCCCGCTCGGGATCCGAGGTCAGAGCAAAAGTCAACAAGTTTCCAGTCTGCTAGTGGGAGAGATCATCGCCCTTTGTTACCTGGGCAGGTACGGCAAGCGCACATCACCAATAGGGGCCGAACATGTAGCGGTTTATGCTCGCTGCTACCATCAGCACCACACAAACTTTCGCAATTGTTGAATGGAACATAATTCTTCATATATTGCGTGGCGTTTAGATCAAGAATCGTGTGGAACACAATGACAGTGAGGATAATACATCGCCAGACAGAATGCGCGCAACTTGAACTGCACGCTATCAATAGTGTGACAAAGCACATTGCACACATCCAAAGCGCACCACTTGTGCACGATAAGTGCACCACCTGTGCACCTATCGTCGAGGAGTGACACCAGACTACAGACTTCTCGCCGGGAGCGAACACCGACCCAGCGATCATCTTGTCAAGTTCGCTGGATAGAGATCGGGGTGAACTTGACTGAAGTGGCGGTTGAGACCACACTATTACACTTGCACCCTGGCGGGGTTACCACTGGGTTGAATTTCCCTATATTTTTTCCTTTTTGCCGTCACATTTCCCAAGATCTCAAGATCACAGCTAAAAGTTATTAACTCTTATTGAGGCGGTAAATTCACACGTCTGCATGCATGAATCACGTATGTACGTACATATGTACAGATTACATACGCAATATGTAGCAATATGTACATATATAATATGTGTGTAATAGGCAATATGCAATATGTACGTATGTATGACTCGTCCCTACCTGCGTGTCTGACCAAACCGACGTGCCAGACGTACCAGACGTACCAGACGACGGATCAAGCAGACGTACCAGACGAAGGACGTACCAGACGTACCAGACGACGGATCAAGCAGACGTACCAGACGAAGGACGTACCAGACGACGGATCAAGCAGACGTACCAGACGAAGGACGTACCAGACGTACCAGACGACGGATCAAGCAGACGTACCAGACGAAGGACGTACCAGACGTTCCAGAAGACAGATCAAACAGACGTACCGTCACGTATCACAGCAGGTGCCTAGGGGATCCTACGCTTTTCCGGGGCGCTGCAGCCAAGATGGCTAGGTTTTCTGTCGAACATCCCCAGGCCCACGGCCAGCCGAAGTCATCAGGGGGTGGAAGCCGCTTGATATCACCGACCGGACAAATGGGTGCCCAGTGCGCACCCATGGACTTAATGCTAAAGTCACTTGGGGCACGTGGTGTGCGGGCGGAGGGAGGATGACGTGGGTACAGTGCCCCAGCCTGACAACGGGCCTGGTCAGGGAAAGCCCATCCTCTACCCAAATTTGGTGTGCAGCTCTGCATAATAGTTCGGAAAAATGCACTGCCGTTGGGTCCAAGCTGAGCTCCCCTCCAAAGTTTCCCCTGTCTGTTCGCACGCCCCAACACTCCAGTTGACCCAGTTGCCACCGCCAGAGGGGAGGGGGTAGCAAGACTCGTCCCCACCTCTGTCGGGTACCGGCGTGTCTGACCAAACAGAGGTACGGGACGACGGACGTACCAGACGTACCAGACGACAGACCAAACAAACGCACCAGACGATGGACCGCGCAGGCGCAGAAGACGTAGCCGAGCCGAGTCCAACAGATGATCGGGTTGAGACTTTTCTGGCGGCCGGTGCCCGGTGTGTGACATATTTGACGGCTGTGACGGATGCGACAGATGGTCTGTGGTGGACGTGCAATTGTGTTGATCACAGGGATGAAACCCTACAACAAAAGCCAGCGGTAGTCAGGGCGGCGACGCCTCAGCCTAGTGTGAGACAAACCTACTGTTCAAGAAGGAAGGGAGAGGGAGGGCTGAGAGAAGCACGAGTTGGGAGAAGCGAAGAGAGATTGGGAGAAAGAAAGAGAGAGAGATAGATAGGGAGAGAGCGAGAGAGAGAGAGAGAGAGAGAGAGAGAGAGAGAGAGAGAGAGAGAGAGAGAGAGAGAGAGAGAGGAGGGGGGCTTCAGCTGACTAAATGGGTGCCTTTTCGTCCCTAATTTTGCCTTTTCTCTGAAAAGTGCGTATTGGTTTGAAAAATCCGCTGAGGGACAGGGGTGCACTCGAGCCTTTCCCGGCCAGAGTTGCGCCACCTCTCCATGAGGGGACGGACATCCCCCCAGTGTCCCACTCCTCCAGCCACCGACATCGGCCGGGGGTCAGATGCAGGGCAGTCTGTATCAGCGGTCAGCCGATGGACTCGCTGCCAGACCCGCGCGCAGGCATCTCGACCGTCGTGACAAACGTAACGCGCCGGCCACGTGCGCACGCGCCGAGAAGAATGGCGACCCGGAGCACAATGGCCGACACAATGGGGAACGACTCGAGGCGCCGTGCCAAGAAACGGCCACTGTACACTGCTGACAGCGACCCTCTCCGGGAACACCTGTACCTCCACTGATGGGGGTGACTGAACACTGCTGACAGCGACCCTCTCCGGGAACACATGTACCTTCACTGATGGGGAGGGGGAGGGGGGGGATGACGTTCCGCAAACTGGCCGATTTTTGAAACGCAAAACTTGCACAGAGCAAGTACCTAGAAATGCCTACGCATTCCTGAAGAAACCACTATTGGCTAACAACCCACACGCCGAAGGTTTGGGGTAGCTCACCAAACCAAGGATGTGGCTCCGAGCCCCAACAATTTCAAATTTGAACAGAGAAGCTAGGCAATTAACATTAGCAAGTTATCAAACCGAGGGGTGCTGCGTTCGGACTGCCTGACACCTGCGACCTCCAGCCATGCCTACACCCACAATTCCCATAGTCAATTGGACCAAATATTAAAGACGCTTTGCTACCACATATCCTGTACGTATTTTCGGACTGTTGTACTATATGCTATCCAAAGACAAGGAAGCTAAGCTGGAAGGTTATTTTCTTCCTCTCCCCCCCCCCCCCCCTCCCTCAAGCGAAGTGAAAATCAGCTTCCGGAATCGTCACTGTGCTCTGCGGCTGTATCGTTAGAAATAAGTGAGGTGGACACGCGGACCAGTAATCCGGAGGGATGTGTGAAGTGTGAAACAAACAAGTGGTGATGAATCATCGCCTGAGCTTTGAAAAGTATAACGCTGCCACACAAATTCCAATACACCTAGGTCATAGCATGACGATAATGCGCCGAGATAGCTCGGAGGGTCGTCGCGAGGGGCTTTTTCTTAAGCTGTCGTGGCGTTTAAGAGTTAGCGATGTTTAGACGGTTTTCCTAGTGCAGTGTGTTAGAACAGTCTGGGCATGTCTGAAGTGTGCGTGTCTGAATTAGCACAGCAGGCTAGGAAAAACGGTCCGGAAACTAGCAGTTTGAGCAACAACTGTCACCAGTTTTCGAACAACTCGATTGCTTAAATTGGCGCAATATGAGCGAAAGGTCAAGCCGTAAATGTGCTTCGTGTGTGCTCAGCGAAGTGAGAGAGAAGGCACGGTGTGCTTCGTGTGTGCTCAGCGAAGTGAGAGAGAAGGCACGGTATGCTTCGTGTGTGCTCAGCGAAGCGACAGGGAAGGCACGGTGTGCTTCATGTGTGCTCAGCGAAGTGAGAGAGAAGACACGGTGTGCTTCGTGTGTGCTCAGCGAAGTGAGAGAGAAGGCACGGTGTGCTTCGTGTGTGCTCAGCGAAGCGACAGTGAATGCACGGTATGCTTCGTGTGTGCTCAGCGAAGCGACAGTGAATGCACGGTATGCTTCGTGTGTGCTCAGCGAAGCGACAGGGAAGGCACGGTGTGCTTCGTGTGTGCTCAGCGAGGTGACAGAGCGTGCTTAGCCATTCGAATCTCACCGTATTTATGTAGGTACTGTGAACTGTATAGCTGGAATGACCCAAACGTCATCACGATTACAATGGCAGTCCAGATGAAGAACTTCTTGGCTGAGCTTCGCTGCCACATCTCTGCTGACGGTCGCTGTTGGCAGGGCTGTCAGGTGTCGTCCGCGCTGACGTCACCCAGCTGACGTCACCCAGCTGACGTCAGCACCTGTAGAGAACACTGCCTGAGACCAGCAACAAAGCTGCAAATACATCGCAGCAAATGCGTCACTTGGAGTTTGCGCACGAAGCTGGCGTTATACCATCTCCACATGGAGGTCGTCAATCGCCAACACACACGGTGGCTCGCCGAAATTGTCAATGTGTTAAGTCGATTGAAACTCAGCTAGGGAAGAGCTAGGGAATAGGTGAGGTGCTCCCAGACGCCCATGTGCTCACAGCAAGGGAAGACCGCCGCATACCGCAAGCTACAGACATACAATGATGCACAAATGTCAGCTTCTCTTAGCCCCACCCCCGTCGGGCAAGTGTTCACTTGAACAGACCGGAACAGTTTTAATTTAATAAGCGGGCATATTCGGACAAACATTTAATGTTGATGTGAAAGTTCAATCATCAATACAGCACGCTACAGCTCAGCAGCGCAGCCGTGGTCATACAAAACAAAACGAATTCGCTTGCACGGGGACGAGTAGTCGAGGGGTAAGTTGCCCGTCTCACAATCGAAAGGTGGTGGGTTCGAGTCTCACCTGTCGCTACACCTTGCTCGCGACCAATCGGCGTGAGAGATTGGCGACGCTACATGACTCAACGGTCGATGTGTCGTAAAACCGATAACCAACCGAATTCGCTTGCACCCTCGTCCAGAGGCGGGTCCAGAAGTCCTGCTTCGGCGGCATCCTGACCAGCCACGACCTGATAACACCGTCCTTGTGCCGACCAGGGCAGTCACTGGCCCCATCAACTGCCCCGAGTCGGTTGGCATGTGGTGCCGTCGGCGACGCTCTTTCGTCGTCCACTGTCCGCGGCGTTTCTGGCGCAGTCCGAGGCGTTTCGGGCGCTGTCCGCCGCGTTTATGGCCACGTCTGGAACCTTGATCCAGTCGCCTGCGACCTCTTCGACGGTGAGGTGCAGTCCGGATGTTTTCTCCGGTCGTTGTTTCAGCCACGGTTCTTCCAGATACGGTTGGGCGAACAGGCCCGCAACAGCTGATTGCGGTCGTGGGAGATTCTCCCATTGAGTCCGGTTTCAGCGCTGGTGTAGTGTGTGTAGTGTGTTGGTTTGTCGCCCAGGTAGCTCAGTTGGTTGGAGCGTTGGCTTGGCTTGGCCGTTGGCGCTGGCACAGGTCTCCCCTGTCCTGGCGAGACAGTGTTCGCGCCGCTTCACGCGCTCGCATTTCCCTGGCTGGGAGGGTCAGTTGGCAGCTGGCCCGATAAGGCCGGGGCGAGCTTCCGGTGAGGCCGTGTCGGTGCATTGACGGCACGTTAAACTCTCGGTCAAAATTCTGCCGTGAACTGCAATGCATGGATCGGGTGGTGGGGCCAGGGTCCACGCAACAAGCTCTGCCTAGCAATAGAGTACTGGTCCATGAAGCCACCCAGCAAGAATTTGGACTACATTTCTTTAAAAAAGTGTCCCGGATGTCGATCAAGATATCGTTAACATATTTGCACTTCGTGAATGTTGTGGCCCGGTCATCGGCCAGCGCATCGTTTTCTACTGACGCCATGAATGCTCCAGCAAAGAGGACCCCAGCGGTGAACTCATTGCCGTGCCGTCTTTAGACAGTGCAGTTGACCTTGTGGGCATACGAAGAGCGCTTTTGTGGTGCGCAATCGCAGAAGAGTGTACGTGCTGGTCTCTGGCATGTCTGGCGGGGCAAGATGATGGCGGTCCCATCGATGGCGGTCCATACCTCGCTCGCACGTCTACACGATCGCACGTCTACAGGTCTGAACTGTAAGTGTGTATACCTCTGTTTCCTACGCGAAGTCAAACCCCAAGACCCCGACCAAGCGCCACAACTCAGCGTGAACACCAATACCACACCCAAAACTCCGAAAGGGATTTCCTCCCCTCCCCCCGCCGGATGATTTTCATCCATACCCCCCCTTCACCCTAGAAAAAAAAAAAAAAAAAAAACCCGAAAAAAAAAACACCCTACAGGCACACCAGCTAAAAAGGAGCTCCTGATCCAGTCCTGGAACACTAAAGACGCCGAAACCGCGCCCCCAAAACAAGCCAAACACACACATTCTCATCCTGACTTTCACCTCCAAACAGCAACCACACACGTCAAGCAGGTTATCACCTACAAGTAACACCACGCGCACCCCCCTCGACGCTGCTCATTCTGTCAGAATACGGCCACACGAGGGGGCCCTACAGCACACAAACCCTACATGCGCCCACTGTGCCGGCCACACCACACCACACCTGCAACAGCGAAACGCGGCGATGTGTCGGTTGCACGGCTCCCGGGACGGGGCCTGCCCTCGGGGGGGAAGACATCCTCGCTCACTTAGAGGGCTGGGAACCGTCCTGGCGGGCGTGGGCCGCCGAACGTTCCGTCGCGCCGCTCACCTTTGCCACAGAGCCGTCCATACAAACGACACATTATCGGCTACACACTAGGCCCAACCGACTGCTCCAGGAAACTCAGACAGACCCGACAATAGTCATCAGATCAGAACCCACAACACAGAGCACGACACAAGCACTGGTACCACCCCATCCCACCGCCCTACCACACCGTGGACTAATTATCCCACACCACCAGAGACACCAGAACCACCAGCACCACACACCCACCCAAAAAAACCCAAAAATAAAAAACAACCAACAAAAAACTAACAAAAAAAAATCTGAAACAAAAAAACAAAAAAAAAACCCCCAAACCACCCAAAAAACAAAAAAAAAAAAAACAAAAAAAAAAAACCAAAAAAAACAACAAAAAACAAAAAAAAAAAAAAAAAAAAAAAAAAAAACCCCACAAAAAAAACCACAAAAAAAAAAAAAAACAAAAAAAAAAAAAAAAAAAAAAAACCCCCCCCCCCCTTTCCCCACCCTAAAAATAAAAAAAAAAAAAAAAAAAAAAAAAAAAAAAAAAAAAAAAAAAAAAAAAAAAAAAAAAAAAAAAAAAGGACCAAAAAAAACCCAAAAAAAAAAAAAAAAAAAAAAAAAAAAAAAAAAAAAAAAAAAAAAAAAAAAAAAAAAAAAAAAAAAAAAAAAAAAAAAAAAAAAAAAAAAAAAAAAAAAAAAAAAAAAAAAAAAAAAAAAAAAAAAAAAAAAAAAAAAAAAAAAAAAAAAAAAAAAAAAAAAAAAAAAAAAAAAAAATAAAAAAAATTATAAAAAAAATAATAAAAAAACCACCACCCAAAACCCCCCCACCCCCCCCCCCCCCCCCCCCCCCACCCCCCCCAAAAAAAAAAAAAAAAAAAAAAAAAAAAAAAAAAGCAACCAAACGAAAACAAAAAACAAAAACAAAAAAAAAAAAAAACAACATCAAAAAAAAAAAACCCCCCAACCCCCCCAAAACCCACCTCCAACTATAACCCCAACACACCCCCCCACACCCCCCCCAAACCCAAAAAACAAAAAACCCCAAAACAAAAAACAAAAAACCAAAAAAACCCGCCACCTGCCACCATACACTAAACACCAGACACCAAGACATGCACACGCACCCTACACACCCCATCTCCCTGCGCCAGCGACCTCTCCTCTTCCCTTCAAACACCACCACTCCGTCCGACTGTCTTCAAGAACATCTTCGCCAGTGTCTCAGTGCAGTGGTACATCTTCGTCACCTACATCTACGGTACTCCGTCTTCTTCTGCAAAGGTCAGTCCGGCGGTGCTGCGACCCCCTCCCACCTCGGGCTCCCTCCACCTCACCCTCCGACTTTCCCTCTAGTGTCTTCTGCACGATCTTTGTCTGAACTTTCTGAACGTGCTTCCTTCACGCACAGTGTATGATTTCTTTGTGTTTTCTTCGTCTTTATCTGCCCCTCTATTACAATCTGTCGGGCTCTCTTTACGCCCTTCTATGCCCTCTGCCTGATATACTGTTCTGTTCTGTGCTACACACACCTGCCACAACTCACCCTTTGCCCAGCACCACATACATCATAAACACATACAACACCACAAGGCACAGCATCCCATCATGAATACCGACACACCTCCACCCACTGGCGAATTCTTCATCTGCAGCCCATGGGCTCCCTCGACCCCTGGCTGGTGGATAAGGTATTCGCCAAACACACAGGAGCGCCCCTACACGCCAAATCACTTAGATCCGGGCGCTCCTCATACAAGCCAACCACACCATAGAAGGACGCATCCTCCCCACCATACATTACATACAGGACAACCCGATCTTCATAACACCGGGCACAAACTTAAACACGTCACAAGGAACCTCATGGCACGGGAGCTGGCCTGTATATCGGCGGAGACGCTGGCCCACAGGTTTGGGGACCAGGGTGTCTCCGCCGTGTACAGGCCGCCCCCAAGACACGGCTACAACACCACAGACCTCTTAACCCTCGCCAGTATTCGGCATTTTACCACCTTCGGTCGTATAGGGGGGGTACGACCCCCCCCATGGCGATTCGACACCGTGCATGTTACGAAAACGAACCAAAGGCCAAAGTTATAGATCTGGCCGAGATCTCGCGATTGGAATTCAGTATGACCTTCTGAAAGGTCAATGGTTGACCTTCCAAGTCAGGTCAAAAGTCTAAAATTGATTTTTTTGTATTTTCATAAGAAAATCGTCAGTTATATCGAAACTACTGTCTAAATATGCACGAAATGGCCGGAAATATGTTTATTGGGACCTTGCGAACATAACGACATGTCACACGATGTGATCGGACCAATATGTCATGCACCAAATGAGGTCAAAGCCGTGACCCCAAATATCCAACTTTTTGAAAAGTGGTTCCAATTTCGAAGTTTAAAGTTCCCTAGGGTAAAAATGGACGCTGAATTCGAATTCAACGCGAAAAATTACCGTAGGTCAGCTAAAAAAAGGCCGAAAGGTCAAACGATGTCAACCTGAGGTCAACCGAGGTCACCGATTTTTGGAACATTATTTTTCAATGGGAACCCAACACATAACAAAACACATAATACCAGTCGATGTAGGCAACAATGTCATGTTTAGGTGCGATAATCACGTATTTGTTGAAAACTGGTCGGAGGTGCTCCCCTTTATGACCTCATAACTCCGTGACCTGACATGACCTCCCAAAAAAGTTCACCAAAAGTCGTCAAAAGGTTGCCCCAGAGGGTACTGAAAATCTCAGAGCGATCCGTTCATCGGTTTGGAAGGAATACACAAAAAACCTTAGGGGGGGTTGCACCCCCCCCCCCTATACGGGCGAGGGTTAATACTTACCTTCATAACACGGACACCTCCACAACACCTTAAGGCAGGATACTTTTGCTACAAAGTCACGCCACGTGCACCCCTCCCGCGACGCTGCGGTAAATGCCAACGGTACGGCCACTCAACGGGGGGGGGGGGGCATAACCCCACATACACATGCGCAAATTGCGCTCAGCCACATAATACAGACAACTGAACCAGCGGCGAGCGCAGCTGTGCCGCCTGCAGGGGGGACCACGCGGCGTCGGACAGGGACTGCCCCCGGTGGAAGGCGGAGCGTGAGGTGCTCCGCCGAGTCTACCTCGGGGGCATGAACCTGGCCGAGGCCAGAGCGTTGGTCCTAGGCCCGCGGGCGGCGTGGCCGACTCGCCGCATGGAGCCGGGTACATACAAACAACCAGCACCGCCACTCTCATACACAGAATACCCGGCTCTGCCAACACCCACCCAACACAAACACAACACAAACCCCTACACGCAAACAGAACAAACAAAACAAACAGAACAAACACAACGGCAGTACACACCAACACCGGCCAACACCAACACACGCAAAACACGACCCCCAACACCAGGACATCCTACAACCCACGGGCACACACAAGCACCACCACCAATACCAACCCGCCAACTGGCACCCACCCCACCCTGCCACCCACCACCGCCACCACCATACCAACCAGGATCCTCAGCATCCCCACAAACTTCACCTACATCAGACGCATCACCTGCACCACACTCACACACTGTCCAGGACTCGGAATCGGAGGAGCACACGGACATAGAGCACACCACAACCGACTCGCACATTACAATCCCCTTAAACCCGACACCACCCCCATCCCAACCACAAAGGCCAACGAAAAGCACCACCAAAAAAACATTCACCGAAGAGACCACTCACGCGCGCTAACACTCACAAACAATGAACACAATACTACAATGGAACACACATGGACTCATTAGACATTGGCCAGAATTCAAACATTACGCACTACAGACAAATCACACTGCACTATGCCTTCAAGAAACCCACTTCAACCCCAACGACCCCTATCAATTCAACATCCCTCACTACACACTATACAGACAAGACACACACAACACACACAGATCAGGTGGTGTCTGCACATACATCAGGAACACAATACCGCACCGCCTGATACACTTTAACACCACAGCAAACATACTACCCACCGAAATACACCTACACAACACAGCCTACACACTCATCAACATATACGACCCCCATCAGGAAACACAGAAACTCTCTCGGAATTAAATAAAGCACTCGACCAAATTAACACTCCAGTCGCAATAGCTGGAGACTTCAATTCACACCACCCACTATGGGACACGCACACAACACAACCCGACCACAGAGCACACATTCTCATCACACTAGCCACCCAACACAACCTCACAGTACTCAACACCGTATCACCAACCTACCTCGTCCCAATTAGCTCCTACCTCCCTACGACGATGTAACCCTTGCATCCTCGCGCCTAGCTCTCACCCTATCCTGGACATCCGATTCCGACCCTCACTTCAGCGACCACGCACCGATAACAATTACCTTTAACCAAATCCCGACCACTGGCCCACCCAATCCACCGACGGGCCGGTGAAACTTCAAAAAAAGCATCCTGGATACCCTTCTCAGAATCCATAGCCGCACAAACAGCTGACAACCCACACTTCTCACCAGAACAATTCGCAGACATCCTTCTCACTACAGCACACCAACACATACCACAAACAAATCCACGCCATCAACACAAACCTTGCGCGGCTCCCTGGTGGAACGACGAGTGCCACCGGGCGATCGGCGCGATGAATCACGCACGACATAGATACGAAAGACACCGCACACCGGAAACACTCACAGTATACAAGCAACTTAGAGCACTCTGCAAAAGAACCATCAAAAATGCGAAAAAGTCTTCCTGGAATAAATTTTGCAATCAATTTAATAGATTCATCCCTCTCGGCGAAATTTGGACACTCTTGAAAACATTCCAGCACCGACAAAGACCACCAACCAAAGCCATCACACTCAGACACAACATCACCAATCACAGACCCACAAACAATCGCAAACATTTTCGCACACAACTACCACCTTAGGTCATCCACACTCCCACGACACCCCCCACCTCCAATCAGATCTCACACACGCCCCCATCTTTACAACACTAGGTTTACACTCACAGAACTACAACTAGCAATCGCACAGACAGGAAACACAAGCGTAGGCCCAGACAATATACACTATTCATTCTTCAAACACCTCCCAACACAAGCATTACACGCATTACTCGACACCTACAACACCGCCTGGACAACACATACACACCCACAATCTTGGTTACACGCTTTGCTCATACCTATCTCTAAACCAAACACTGACTCAACTCTATGCGACTCATACCATTCTATCGCACTAACCAGCTGTTTTCACAAACTCCTCGAACGCCTTGTCAAAAAACGCCTTCTCTACATCATTCAAACACAAAAACTAATCTCCCTGATACAATCAGGCTTTGTTCCTAACCGCTCATGTCTCGACAATCTCCCCTATCTAATCACACACATCCAGGCAGCGGCGGCAAGGAAACGCTCCACTGTCGCCGTCTTCCTGAACCTAAAACAAGCATATGACACCATCAACATAACAGCACTCTTACAACACTTGTATAATCTGGACATACAGGAAAGATTATTACACTACCTTCACTTCTACCTATTAAAACGATCATTTCAAGTAAAAATTGGGCCCCACACTTTAGACATTAAATTTCCCACAACCAGCTTAATGCAAGGTTCAGTCCTAAGACCCATTCTCTTTATTCTTGGTCAAAATTCAATCATCACCGACAACTTCTCGACCAAAATTGCACTTTACGCAGACGACATTGTACTCTAGACATCACATGAAACACCAACTCACGCACTAGCAATACTACAAAACGCACTAACAGAACTATACAACAAACTCGCCCTACTAAATTTACACATCGCACCACACAAATCTAGATGCATAGTTTTCGGCTGCAATCGACATACAAACTTACAACCACTGAAAATAGACCACACACCCATACCATTTTAACTACAGCAAAATTCCTAGGCATCACATTAGACCCACGACTCACCTTTCGGCCCCACATTCTAAACATTCAAAAACGCGCCTCAAAAAGAATAAACATACTACGAGCACTTTCCGGCACACACTGCGGATCCGATCGAAATACACTACTGACCTTATACAAAGCAATCATTCGACCAATCATGGAATACGGATCTCCACTCTTCGAAAACGCAGCTAAATCAAATCTCCAAATTCTAGACACACTACAACACCAATGCCTAAAAATAGCTACCGGAGCCTACATCACCTCACCATATCTCGCTCTTCACATATACAACCACATACCAGAACTAAAGCACAGACGCACAGAAGCACTACTTAGATACCACTACAAAACACAACTCGTCAAACAACACCCATGCACCCAAGCATTAAAAATTCGTACTAAACGCATACACCAACCCATGAAAATAAACCACCGCTTAAAACCACAATAGGCTGCCGCATACACCAACATGCAAATAGTTTACACATCACACTCCCCACATCAAAACCACTTCCACCACCCACAGCATGGTGGAAACACCAAACACCCACGATACACTTCCTCATCGACAAACCGAAATACGCATACACAGACGCAGAAATACAACAACTCTTTCTACAATTCACAGCACAATACGCAAATTATAATATCATATACACCGACGGATCCAAATCACACACACAGCAGACGGGCGCAGCGGCGATGCTGTATCAAAATACAGCACCACCCCGAGTCATCCTGCGAGTCCGTCTGCACGACACAGCATCCACATACACAGCAGAACTATATGCAATCTTTTCGGCCTATTCCACCATCTATAACACAAAAATGGAACACAATATCATAGCCACTGACGCAAAATCAGCACTACAAAGCATAACACCCTACACCAAATTCCAACGCCCCCTCATCCCCAAAATACTGCACATACATAAAAAACTAAATATTCAACAACGACCACTACTCCTCTGGATCCCAAGCCACACAAACATACATGGTAATGAACACGCAGACACAGAAGCAAACATAGCCACAACACTACAACAAACCACGCAATGCCCCTATTCACAATCAGACTACTACCCCACAATACGCCAGGCCATCAACAAACACATACAACAAACATGGGACACAACAATAACACAACTTCACGAAATTCACCCCAAACACGAATACTGGCACACCATCAACCAACACACCAGATTCAAAGAACGTACACTAACACGCATACGAACAGGACACACAGCACTCACACACTCCTACCTCATCCTACGACAACAGCGACCACAATGCACAACATGTCACCGAACACTTACAATTAAACACATACTCATCTACTGCACCAAATACAACAACCAAAGACAACATATCACAAACTACTGCACCACACACAACATTCCACTAAACCTCACTACTCTTCTCAACGACGACCATCCAGCACTACACGAACATATCTACCACTTCCTCGCTGCCACACGCCTACTCGAACAACTGTGAAAAAGGAAAAAAAGATCGGGGAAATAACAACACAAAAAAACAAAATTAAATAAAAAAAAAAAAAAATGAACAAAATATCCAAGGACAAAAATAAAATAAAATAAAGATACGTTCCAAAAAGAAAAGAAAAACAATATCCCCAAAGACTGAATATGTTCTTGCAATGTTATTCGACTGGCGGTGACCCGACCCCCCGACCCCCGTCCGGACTGGCAACTCTTCTCAACTACATCATCTTCGGCCTTCGACCAGCTCTACAACTCCCTGCAACTCTGCTCAACTCAGCTCCACTCAGCTCACCTCAAGCTTCAAGACGGCTTCAAATCTACTTCGGCCCTGCTCGGCAAATCAGCTCCCTCCTCCTCTCTCCGACTAAGTCTCCTACCATACTCTCCGCACCCTCATACCTCCTTATGCCAACACAACCATAAAACACACGGAAACAGCCAACATCACCACACGGTGGCAGGCTGGCCAAATTCACCCACACACACACATACGATGGCGGTCGGCACATTCGGTAATGATCTCGATCGTTCTCTCGATGGGGACGTTGGTGAACAGGTCTAACATTGATTGAGACCGGCTGTTCCGGACGTGTCTTGGTCTTCAGTAGATCGACGAATCGATTTCGATGAATCGATGAATCGACGATTTCAGTCGGCATGAAGATTGTACACAGGAGCTTGGAATCTTGCTCAGAGACTTGGCGAGACTGTGCGCTGGCAACTCGATCGGCGAGATGATGGGCCTCAGTGGATTTCCGGGCTTATGTGTGTCTATTTTCCATCGAAGTACCCTGGCTGGTATTCTCCGGTTGTTTTCTCTAGCTCGTTCTTAGGATGTTGGTAGACGGCTCTTATCGGGTTCTTTGCTTTTTGCTGTAGTTGGTTCACTGCTCTTTTTTCAATCGACGTAATGTCGACCAAATACAGACATGGACTATGCGTTACTTGTAATCCTTAGTATAACGAGCTATGGAGACATACTTTACAAGCACAACGAAGAAACAAGGATAACAGTACAATTAGTTGAAACAACAAGCATAAAGATATCAACGTTGAGCTAGCAGTTATTTTCAATGAAATATGAAACATGCATATGCACAGATGTATGCCTATATATATATATATATGTATATATATATATATATATACGCATATAAATGTTTCTATAAAGCTGATCCAGGATGTGATGCGAGGTATTCGGGATTCAAATTATCACAAGCAATGACACGACGAGGGCCACACTTTGCCAATGGCGGATGAACGATGGGGGAAGTGATTTCATTGCAGGCGATTATAATAAATGACAAGCGTGGGCGGAGCCAGGATACTTTCCCAATGGGCAATAATTGTAGTGGCCTTCCCAGTTATAAGTTGCGACGCAAAGTTCAGCTTTTTCAGCCGGCTTGCATTTAAACTTGTATAATATCAAACCGTCAAAAGCCGACGAAGAACGCGGCTATATTAACACATCGGACAAACGGCACCTCGAAGTTCTGGACGCAAATGTGGCCCGATAACAATGGTCTGTCCTGAATGTGCAAACACCGTCATGCACCACACTTCGGTTGTTCAACAACACCATGAGTTGGTCTGCCGTGCACGTGCTGTGCTATGTGATGTGCTCCTTCCGAATGCATGCTAAGGTCGACATTACTTCCGAAGCGCTCGCGACAGCAGTGAGTGCGGCTGTTACACTAGCCGCTCGCGACAGCAGTGAGTGCGGCTGCTACACTGGGCCACACGTGACACTTCGCCACATTCCCGGTGTCGGGGAGGCAAGCTGCGATCCCTTTTGAGATTTCAAACGGAAAGAACTGTCGACGCCAAACAGGAGCCAACGTGTTGCAGGTGACGGAGCTGTCGTGATTCATGGCACGTGACGGAGCTGTCGCGAGTCATGGCACGTGGCGGAGATGTTGCGAGTCATTGAAGGTGACGGAGATGTCGCCGCGAGTCATGGCACGTGACGGAGCTGTCGCGAGTCATGGCACGTGGCGGAGATGTCGCAAGTCATGGCACGTGGCGGAGATGTTGCGAGTCATGGCACGTGGCGGAGATGTCGCAAGTCATGGCACGTGGCGGAGATGTTGCGAGTCATGGCACGTGGCGAAGATGTTGCGAGTCATGGCACGTGACGGAGCTGTCGCGAGTCATGGCACGTGACGGAGCTGTCGCGAGTCATGGCACGTGACTGAGATGTTGCGAGTCATTGAAGGTGACGGAGATGTCGCCGCGAGTCATGGCACGTGACGGAGCTGTCGCGAGTCATGGCACGTGACTGAGATGTTGTGAGTCATGGCACGTGGCGGAGATGTCGCAAGTCATGGCACGTGGCGGAGATGTTGCGAGTCATGGCACGTGGCGGAGATGTCGCAAGTCATGGCACGTGGCGGAGATGTTGCGAGTCATGGCACGTGGCGAAGATGTTGCGAGTCATGGCACGTGACGGAGCTGTCGCGAGTCATGGCACGTGACGGAGCTGTCGCGAGTCATGGCACGTGACGGAGCTGTCGCGAGTCATGGCACGTGACTGAGATGTTGCGAGTCATGGCACGTGACTGAGATGTCGCAAGTCATGACACGTATGTTCATTGCGCGTGATGAGCACTCGCGATCTCGCGCTTCACGAGAATTCGCGAACTCGATTTTCGTGCTTGGGGTTATCTGTCGTGATCTGAACTCCCAGATCAGTGTCTCGGAGTAGTAGAGTTGTGTGCCATCTTACATTTAGACCCATAGATCAAGGCTGGGATGAGGTAAAAGTGTTGACCCGTTTCTAAAAGTTCTTCAATAGAGCAGGAAACAATATTTGATTGCACCCATGGGTGATTCAGATGTCGAGAAAAGCCATATGAGGTCCAGTTAAATCAGTGATCTCGGACGACTTTACAATGGTAAATAGCGTTGGCAAGCAGGTCAACTGGGTTATCCTGGTATATTGAAGGTCGTATATTTTCTTTACACGCAATGCCTGAAACCCAGGAGCATCTAAGAGCCATTCTTCGTTGTATTAAACTGGGTTATCCACTACACTACCACAGCCAAGATTGGCCACTTTGGTGCAATAAGTGAAATTACTTGTCGATAGTTCGTGTTTTCGGCGAAAAACTGCCTGCTGTGTTCTCTCTAAGCACAGCACAGTGAGCTGCACACATCTTAACCCGCGCCGTCTCGGGGGGGGGTTGTTATCCACCCCCATCCCCTAAGGTTTTCCGCGGATAGTGAAAGAATGGCGCACGGCAGCGCGCCGAAATTTGGCATACCTTTTCCCATATCAATTTGGCATGTTGTGTCAAAATTTTGAGGTCAGGTTATCTAGGGTCAAAGAGTTAGTGAAGGTCAAGTGAGGTCACCTCCAAAAAAAAGTTCAACCAGTCGTCACGCTTTAACGGATGAAGATATTTTAATGAAACTTCCAATGTTTGCTTATCTTTAGGGACACAACAAAACGCTCTAGAGGAATTTTTTTCCCCGTTTTTTTTCCTTCACTTATTAGTTTCGATAACGGTGAGACCCCGTTCGCGAGGCGAGGCATACTGACCACGGCCGTGCGAGCGCCGCGCGAGGCCGGACCGTCAAGGGCAGCGGCCGGCGAACACGTGTGGAAACGGAAACAGGGACAACCGTCCGTACCGAACGGTGAACGGTGAACGGAGCGGCGGCCAGACTCGGAGGGGACCAACCGACGTCAGGAAGGGCGAAACGAGGGGGGGAGGGGAGGGAGGGGAGGGAGGAAACGAGCGACAGATGTGCGGCATCGCCGACCGGTTTCGTACGTGACGCCGTCCGGTCCAGATTTGGACGGTCCTGGCTGGCTAAATCTGAACACCAGCACGAACGATGCCATCACACACACACACAGTCCAGATTTGGACGGTCCTGGCTGGCTAAATCTGAACACTAGCACGAACGATGCCATCACACACACACACAGTCCAGATTTGGACGGTCCTGGCTGGCTAAATCTGAACACCAGCACGAACGATGCCATCACACACACACACAGTCCAGATTTGGACGGTCCTGGCTGGCTAAATCTGAACACCAGCACGAACGATGCCATCACACACACACACACACACAGTCCAGATTTGGACGGTCCTGGCTGGCTAAATCTGAGCACCAGCACGAACGATGTCATCACACACACACACACACAGTCCAGATTTGGACGGTCCTGGCTGGCTAAATCTGAACACCAGCACGAACGATGCCATCACACACACACACACAGCTGTGAGACCAGCCAGTAATTCGGGCCATCCGGGCGCTTCATGCACACCCGCGCTGCCACGTGATCACGGTCCTGTTCCAGTATAAAGAACTGTCCGTCGTATGTCCTCTGCGGCGGTGGGCTTCACCACGGCAACACCAGCCCCGACGTCGGTGCCGGAAGTCGGCCGCACGACGCCACCCATGGCCCACATGCCGCGCGGCACGTCGTGGCGCACGATGAGAACGCGGCCATCTGACCTCAGGTCGCGGCCGTCTCCGCCCCTGTGGTCGGTGTGGCGAGACCCGGCGGACACTCTCGGCTCCGTCGCCGCCGGAAGTTGGCGTCCGGCCGCCGACAGTGTCGGCAGCGTCTCCTCGCCGACAGTGTCGGCAGCGTCTCCTCGCCGACAGTGTCGGCAGCGTCTCCTCGCCGACAGTGTCGGCAGCGTCTCCTCGCCGACAGTGTCGGCAGCGTCTCCTCGCCGACAGTGTCGGCAGCGTCTCCTCGCCGACAGTGTCGGCAGCGTCTCCTCGCCGACAGTGTCGGCAGCGTCTCCGCCGACAGTGTCGGCAGCGTCTCCTCGCCGACAGTGTCGGCAGCGTCTCCTCGCCGACAGTGTCGGCAGCGTCTCCTCGCCGACAGTGTCGGCAGCGTCTCCTGCCGACAGTGTCGGCAGCGTCTCCTCGCCGACAGTGTCGGCAGCGTCTCCTCGCCGACAGTGTCGGCAGCGTCTCCTCGCCGACAGTGTCGGCAGCGTCTCCTCGCCGACAGTGTCGGCAGCGTCTCCTCGCCGACAGTGTCGGCAGCGTCTCCTCGCCGACAGTGTCGGCAGCGTCTCCTCGCCGACAGTGTCGGCAGCGTCTCCTCGCCGACAGTGTCGGCAGCGTCTCCTCGCCGACAGTGTCGGCAGCGTCTCCTCGCCGACAGGTCGACGTCCGAGAACACGGCCGGCGGCGGGCTGGGGTTGGCTCGTCCCGCAAGGCGGTGGCTCGACGTCGACGCCTCCAGGTCGTCCGGATCACTGATCCAGACCGTCCTGATCACTGATCCAGACCGTCCTGATCACTGATCCAGACCGTCCTGATCACTGATCCATGTCGTCCGGATCACTGATCCAGGTCGTCCAGATCTCTGATTCTGGTTATCCGGATCACTGATCCATAGCTACATTACTGACCGGCGGCAGGTGGTGAGGGGAGGCTCTTTGTCCTTTCCGCTATCCCATGGTGTCCCTTAGGTATCCCTGGTCGGTCCCTTGCTCTTTAGCATCTTCATGAATGACTTACCAGCGTACCTTCCATCAGGGGGGGGGGGCAACGTGGCCATGGTCCCCCCTTTGGTCGTGAAAGGAGGGGGCCAACATACCTTTTGGCCCCACCTTTTGTATTTGTCTGATTTGATAAATAGGCCAATTTCTAGGAATATTGGACCTCAGACCATCTCAGATGGGAAACAATTTGCACTTTTTGCTAAAAAGCTTGTGGAAGTAGTTGCATTTATTCGCTCGAACAACAATAGAGGGAGCAAGGGGTGATGTGATCCAAGGCTACTAAAAGAAAGAAGTTGGGTGATCACCGCACGTGACATCATAGGTGTAACTTTCTATTCTTTTTGGGAATACAGTTGCATCCACAATATTTGCACTGCATCCTTAATATTCCAAAGTTAAAATTAATGGCAGTCTGCAGGGGCGCAACCATTATTTTCGTTGGGGGGTCCGGATCCCAAAAATGAATAATTTTTACCAATTATATTGCATTGGCAATGTATTGCTTTGTAGATCGTTTAACTCAATCCATTCTGCCACTGTCCAGCAGGGTGATCTCTAATTTAAAACATGAAGAGAAGTTCTGAACATTTCAAAAGTGGACATCAAAAAGTCGTTGCAGATCACTCCCGGTCTGATGCGGCCACTGTTGTCTGCCAGGCCATTACAGGTAATTAGGTCGTTTGTTTTTAGTGAAAAGTGCCTCCTTGTCGCCCATTCGCAACACGACCCCCTATCCCGGTCCCCGGACTCGTCATCGATTTGGCCCCCTCTTCATTTGCTGGCTGGATCCGCCCCTGCCTTCCATACGGACGTCTAGCATCATATGCCGACGACACCCAGCTACTAGACTCTGCACATCCGTATGACTTACCCGTTCTCAACTCCCGACAGGAGAACACCATCCTTCTCTTTGAAGATGAACCCCACTACAACTATTCTACTCCTCGTCGGCACGGCCCAATCTCTAAAAAACCACATCCTACTAACTCAACATTAGCAGTTACGTCCTAACCTCCTCGCCATTCGCGAAGATGCTGTGAGTCATCATTAACCGCACCCTATCCTGGGAGGAGAACGCATCCCACGTTGTCCAAAAGTGCAACTCCACCTTGTTCTGTTTCCACAATATCCGTCACCATCTCACACCCGAAGCACGCAAACTCTTAATTAAGTCTCAAGTTTATCCACACATCCTTCTGCCTCACTGTCTGGGGCGGGGCTGCCCAATGTCCCCTTGGACGAGTGCAGAAGGCGATCAATTTCGGGGCTAGAATCGTCGTAGGGGCTCGCCGTCGTGATCATATCTCGCCGACAGTGGCAACGCTGGAGTGGCGTAGTGCCCGTGACCTCGTCACCCACCGCGACAACATCGCCGTGTTTAGAGCCCTGAATGATCCGCGAGCCCCTGAGGCGATCCGTTCTCTGTTCAGTCGGCGGTCGGATGTCTCCCGGCGCTCCACTCGTGCGACGGTGGCTGGGGCACTGGAGCCGCCGCCTTCCCGCCTCAGCATGTCACGTAGAACCTTCTCCTTCCGGGCAGCCTCGGCCTGGAACCTACTGCCGCCGGCCACTTCCGCTTCTTAGACACGGGGCGAGTTCGTCGCGATGCTTAACAACGACGTCTTTTAAATTTACTTTACATGTTCGGTTTTTCCTTGTATACTGTTGTTTTACTGCTTCCATTTTTGCTCATGTTTGTGAAATGTATCTGATTATAATCTGATCCAAACCAAATATTAATCCATTTTATGGAGTCGGTTTGGTGAACCCGGGAATACAAATACAAATCCAGGTCGTCCGGATCACCACTGACGTTGGTCAGCACGAAGCGACAGCCAACGCAAACGAGCTGTTTTCGCCACCGTCGAGCTTCAGCCATCAGCAGGCGACCACTCCTGCTTTGAGGCGTCCTCGTATCCTCGCGTCCTCATGTCATCGTGTCTTCATGTCCTCGTGTCCTCGTGTCCTCGTGTCCTCGTGCCGTCATTCCCTCGTCTCCTGGTGTCATGTGCTCATGTCAAACTGAAGTTAACTAGTACAAGTATGTCTTACAGTAGCAATGGCGAGCATAGTGACATTGTGTTACAAGAATTTCACCTGCGGCATAAGATTACCAGCACCAAGAAGATAATTCAATTTCTTTCAAACTGTATCTCCGAACAAGTCCTACCAAGATCTGCACCAGCACAACTTCATTCGGTGGGTCATCCATTCTCTGCCTGTGCTCGGGCATATCTGGAGGACGGGATTGCCGACTTAAGAAACCATCGTCGAGTGCTTGAAAGCCGCATCAATGGAGTTCACCTTCCACACCATCTAGTGGTAAGATTACAGCGTCAGAACTCTGAACAAAAGCGTAACCACCAGACCAAGCTGGTACGTCTGATGGAAAACAGCCCATGGAAAGACACTGGTAACCGTGACTTGATTACAAACCTTTCAGACCGCGATCTAAGTTCGATTGAAACAGAAGCCTTATCATTCGGCCTCAATTTCGCTGTCGGATCCCACAAACAAGACTATCTGAAATCCGTAACTCACAACCAGTGGTATTCTGACAGTGATATCGACAAGGGTTTCATCCAAGGACTCACCACCTGTTGTTCGGCGTTATCGGCCACAAGACAGCCATCCCTCCCACGAAGATATTTGAAAGCTCTGAAAGAACTCGGCAATGACCATCAGATACTAATAACAAGAGCAGACAAGGGTGGAGGAGTGGTAGTTCTAAACCAAAGTGACTATGTGTCAAAAATGAATGCTCTTCTAGACGATGCGGTGACATACCAATCGGTACCAATAGGAAGTGCACAGAAAGAGAGTGCCCAGTTTCAGAAGAAAGCTCGCTCCATCCTGAGAAAATCAGTGAAAGGAAAAGGACTTCTACACCTAATAGAAAGAGTCCCCAAGGACGCCGTCCATGAGAGGTCTACCAAAAACTCACAAATCTGATGTACCCATGCGTCCAATTGTTTCAGGTATAGGAAGTGCTCCACATAAGTTGGGGAAAAACTAGCAAAACCTTTGTCAGAAATGCTAGGGCAGATAAGTGATAGCCACCTAAGGAATTCAGGCGACTTACTAGGTAGAATCCGAGATATAGACTTCACCAGAAAAAAGCTGGCAAGCTTTGACGTGAAATCTTTGTTCACGAATGTCCCTATCGGGGGAGCCATGGAAGTGGTTTCTAGGGCCTTAGACAAGTCAAATAAATTAGAGCTTCCAGTTCCAAAGAGTCATTTCATACAGCTCGTGCGTACATGTGTGGAATTTGGAGCACTACAGGTTCAGGGGGAAGAAAATCGTCAAATCAACGGCCTCACCATGGGCTCACCATTGAGTCCTGTTCTGGTATGTTTGTTTATGGAAACCCTCGAGGCCGACAATTTCAAATCTATGATTGGCCCCAACTCCCTTTGGCTGAGATACGTAGATGACATATTGGTGATTGTTGATCAAGATACTGACCTCGATGCGGTCAACACAAATATTAACGATGTACATCCATCGATTCAATTCACGTTAGAAAAAGAAAAAGATAGTGAGGCTGATATTCCTTTCTTGGACACACTGATCAAACGCTGTGACAGCAGATGCACATTTTCCGTGTACAGAAAGCCCACTAACAAAAACGCTATTTTGCACTACTTCTCGGGTCACAGCCATGAGACAAAAACAGGGGTCCTAATGGGCTTTTTCTTAAGGGCTCATAGAATCTGCAGTCCTGAGTGCCTCGCAGAAGAATTGCTTTTCATCAAAGAGTCTTTCAAGTTGCTGAAATATCCTGAGGGTCTGATAGTGAAGTTGCGCATTTTAAGAATACACATTTGTTTTCTTGAACCACGTTTCGGTTGCTGGGTAGTGGCAGGCTTCTATGGACTTTACTTCGATGCTTTAATTACTGATTGGATGCATCGCAAGAAAAAACACAAGTTTGCTCCTTCGATGAGGTCGCCGTGGTCATGACTTACCTGAGATATCCAGAAATGTGCATTTATTTGGTGTCCACATTCATTTTGAAGAGTTCCATTCCGAAAAGATTGTCATTTGTATAGGTAAACCAAAGATGTCCTTGTGTCCGCTCACAGTTGAAGAACACAAAAAATGAGCTTGCAAAACCATTAGAAAGATCCAAAATTCACACCCATGCAGCCCATCAGATGCACTCCAAATTTGATGTAGCTTTGCACAGGAGATGGAACAACAATCCGAATATGTTTCCGATGATAAGTTCGCATGCAGTGTTGTCAAGAAAGTAATATGTGTGAAAAGGCCAACCCGCCCACGTGTGCTCCTCGCCACCTCCAACACCCACCTTGACGTTGCTGCGCTGTATGTATACATATGTATGCATTATGAAGAAAAAGGTTCAGGAAAGTCCATTCAATGTTACCTTATTATCATCACCACATTTTAACACCGGCGAATGGCCGTGTACCGCGATATATCTGCTCTACTTTAAGATGCTGAGGCTAACTTAAATTCACTTATTTTAAAGCTCAATTTTTGTAGTCAACTTACCTGTAGATCGCGGAAATATACAGGCATGCCACCTCATATAAAACAGATGTGATCTAGAGCTGTTTGAATTGTTTTCTCGGCTTTTGGAAAGCATTTTGCTGTCGTCCGAATGGTTATGTCGTCCGCGAAAAGTGAATATCGAAGTGATGTGTCAGTGTGATCGGCAGGTGGATTGCTCTGGAAGTGCCCCCCCCCCCCCCACCCCACCCCACTTCGCTCTCCCCCATCAAATCGTCCCAGAGATGGCATGGTGTGTTCTTTATCCGTAGGTTGCCTGACCTGTGTGCTACCTCCATCAGGAAGATCTTCGGGAAATTTTCACAGATATGGCGTGTAATTCGCCAGGGGAACGTTTTCCCTCACAGTTTATGATTGGTTATGATGCCACAACGCGTTTCTTTCGCGTTTCAGGATCTGCCGCTGAACGGGACAGTGATGCTTCTTGGCACCCAGATCATGGAGAGACTTCAAGCAGCACATCTGCAACTTCCGGAGCGCCAAGCGACGCCCTCCCGGATTCGCTGACCGAGACCACGGGCAAAGCGGCCCACAATCAGTCAGTGAAGATACAAGATGACGGCCCTTGTATGGGTCATCCAGCATCAGCGGAAAGGGATCCATTGCGTCAAAAGCTTCTGGGTGATCTCCCCGGTCCGTCAGCGCTGTTTACTGGCGATGACTCGTCAACAACGGAGGAAGCTCCACCATCCGTGTCCTCAGTTGACAGCACTGTCTTCAAAGCTTTCAAGCCGTTGTCGTCGACTACGCGAATGGTCCGGAGTGCAAGAATATCCTTGTCAAGCAAGCAGCATTATGATAAAGTAAACGCATGCCTATTTTGTGGCCGACTCATTAAACAGAAAATTCGCCGCCACTTGCTTCTCATGCACTACACTGAGCCAAGAGTTCAAACTATCCAAAAGTTGACCGAGAAAGAAAAGCCAACAAATCTCTGGATGATATTGATATTGGAGGTTAGTGGCACCCTCTCAGAGAATCGTAATCAATATCCCGATGTTCGCTGGATTGAGGGGAAGGAAATGTATTTCCCCTCCTGATTGTTGGTGACAAAGCAAGATTTTTACTTGCATCTTATGCAGAAGTGAAGATTAATCGGGTACACTGTCCTTGTGGATTGCTGCGGCGCTCATTGTCAGCATTCATTCTGTGGAATTGTGGCAGTTACCAGATGCCCACCGCCTGTGTCCCGTGCCACTCCCACAGCTGTGCATTTATGCTTTGGAGTGCTAGACGTAACCATGTTGCAGATGTAGCTTACTGTATCGACCTATGTCACTTTTTTCAGCACGCCCAGTGTCGTTTAATCTGCAATAACATCCAAACCGATTTTTAGATGTGATTCACCAGTCGTTGCTCTCCTTCACCAACCCTCCTCAGAGAATGTTGACGTCAATACGTCCTTAGCAGTCCATGTGTTAAGCTTCAATAGCTAACCAGCCAACGGGTTGTATTAGATCTTACACCTGGCTATATTTGTGATTAACCATTCAGACATGCATCCATGCCTGTGGTTGCAATCACATTCTAAAGAAATGTTATCTTCCTTTTCGCTGCTGCAGGTCGCGTTGTCCCCTTCCGCAGGAATCTGTGTTTACATTTCTTTGATATTCATCTACCGTTCCAGACCTGGTTCAACATCTGGAATAGCAGCACCTGTCGCCGCTGCCGATCAACACGTGCATGCAGCAACACCTGTCGCCGCTACCGATCACCACGTACCTACAGCAGCATCTGTCGCCGCTGCCCTGGTGCGAGTGGTGTCGCCCATCTGGCAAAGGCATGACCCGTGTATGACAATACACATTCTGAAGTTCTTCGACGTTTATGAGAAGGAATGTCAAAGATGGAATGACAGTAGTTTCGAATAAGCGTAGACAGTGCAGTGGTTCTGATTCAGTGACAGTGATTCATAGCTCAATGGCACACAACCGCGGATGAAGGCACCCAATAGAAGCAGAAGCACCAGTTTTCAGAGCCGATCTATGCAGTCGAAGCATGCACCACGACGGCTGCATGTTAGATCTCGGGTCGAAGTTAAGGGAGCAGACGCCTCTGTCCGCCCTCGATTATCGTACCCCTGCCTGTGGTCTCTGGCCAATGATGGGCAGGATTGTGATTGTTATTTACGAGTAAGCACACTGAAAGATGAATATCAAGGGTGAAAGCTGATGAACATTATTGTGTTCGCGAATTGTAATACTTTTGGGGCACTCGCCCTTCGGCTCTCATTGAAGCAATCTTGATATAATTTGAGTTGTATTCACCAGTAGCACTGAAACGCTTGGCATGTCGCTTGTCGCCAGAAAGCAGCCGCAGACTCCTTTCATAGTCCCATGCCTTGGCACTCTACACTCAAATGCGCTGTCGGCCACACTCAACTGCACTCAACTGCACTCAACTGTTGTCGGTTGGCTTTATACATCGCATCGCAGCGTGGCATCGTAATAACATACAGATCGCATAGAACATCGCATTATCCATGCTGCGTATATGCTTGCCCTTGAACCCGTGACAACCAACCGACGCCTCTAGAATATTCTACTTGAGTTAAAACACCAGGTCATCCACTTGTTTTAGGCACGACGTAGATTGAACAGCCTGTAAAGCCTGCCTTATCAGTCTGGAATATGTCGCCGGGCTATTGCGTAGGTCGAATCGTGCCTTGTCCGGAGAGGCGCCAGCGATATCAAGAGGGGCATCTATTTTGTCCAGAGGGAATGCCTACCTTGTCCAAAGGGGTGCCCGTTTCGTCCAGAGGGGTCCATGTCATGTCCAGAGGATGTTGTCTAGTTCAGACGAGTGCCCGTCTTGCTTAGAGAGCGCCTTTCCTATCCCGAGTGGGTCTTACGTTGTCCAGGGGACTACCTATCTTGTTTAGAGGTGCGCCTATTTTTTGGTTCTCATAGCGATGTCAGCGTTGTGCGGATGGATGTCTGCTTTGTCCAGAGGGAGTGTCTGTATTGTTCAGGGAGCGCTTGTTCTGTCCATTGGGACCCTGCTTTGTCCAGAGGGGTGCCTGCGCTGTTCAGATCAGTGGCTGCTTAGTTCGAGGGGCATGTTTAGTCTTCACGGCAGCCTGCTTTTGCCTGCTTTGTATTGAGAAACACGATTTTGTCTAGTGGAGCTCTAAACTAGACAAGGGAGTGCCTGTATTAGAGAGCAGTGACTATCCAGTCCAGAGAGAAGTTTCTCATGCCCAGAGATGCAGCCATTTAGTGCAGGGGTACCTGTCTAGTTCAGGCGGGAGCTTCCCTTGTCCAGTCCAGGGCAGCGCCCGTCCAGCTCAAAAGTGCGCTGATCTTGTCCGAATTGCGCTTGTCTCGTGCAGAACCAGAGGGCCGCGCATTTTGTTCAGAGGGACGCCTGCCTCACATTTGCATCATTCTCTCAAGCTGGGCTCAATGCGGATCCCGATTACAATGCACGGTGCTGATGCGACAAACGGCAGTGTAGTTTTAGGTGTAGTTTTAGGTATGCCTATCCTCTTAGTGCTTAGACGGGTGGTCGGGAAACAATGGGGAAAGAAGTGGGGAGCCATTCGTCGCGTCATTGCAAAACTCGGCTGGGCTAGGCCCATGATACAACATGATAACTGGGCTAGGCCTATCATTTGTGACCAAGGCCATTAGTCCATTCGAAATTGTGTGTCCATGATTTCCGTTGAGTCCATGAATTTACGAAAAAGCGTTGAACATGTCCATGATTATACGAGTTGAGAGCACTACCGTTCGCCGCGTCAGTGGCTGAAATACATTCTTGGATCAACTGGGGTGCTAGTAACAGTCATTGGTAAGTGCGTGGACATCAACAGACTTAGGGAAATACATGGACGTTGATAAGCCCCATCCACTTGTCCACTCAATTACCAATTACTGTCATTTCCTGTCCACGAAAGTTGCATTTACTGACTTCCTTTTATTAAAGAGACAATTGTATCAAGTTGATATGGCGTGATCGTCATTCAAACTTACAAAGTGTGGTCAAGTTTCAGTTTCAGACCGGCAATGCTCCGAGCCACAGAAACACATTTGAATATGTCCATGCTATTGCGAGATGTTGCCATGTCCATACATATACGTTTGGACGTCATATGTGTGTAGCTGAAGGCATGCTCGGCAACACCTCGGAACACCTCGGAGTTTGATCGTGTAATACCCGTCTGACCATGAGTGTCCCGGGCTTTCTGAACTGTGTTTGCCTGATTAGAACTGCCCACATGGCTTTAACGTAGACAGTGCACTCCAACTAGTGCCTGCCCGACCAGAACTTGGACAGCGTAACTCAAATATCGCCTGACTAGATATTGGACCGCATCTTTCAAATAGAGTCTCACTGACTACCACGAATTAAAGCTTGTATCCCAAATAGTGCCTACCTGACTGCGATCCGAAACGCATATCCCCGAGTAATGTCCATCAAATGATAACTTGGCCAATACATCTTGCATTCTGCGTGTCTGCTTACGCTTAATGTGAAGTAAAATGATATTAACCAACATGACAACATGACATTCAACACGCGATAAACACAACCACCTTTACCCTGGAGAGAGTTATTTCAGTAGCCAAGCCGAAAATGTTGCACGAGCGGCAAAAGTACTGTTTTCGCAAGCACACCTGAAACTTTTGCCACCAGCACAATATGTTCCGATTCGATCGCCAACAAAACTCACCTGGGATAACGAAGGCCGTGTTTATCTTGCATTAACTGCCGTAATGCAAGATAGTGAGATGTAGTGTTAGTGAGATGTAGATCTCACTAAGTATGGCTGGCACATGGAGCCGAGCGCACTGGCGTTCAGATGTTCAGAGAGGCCAGGGAACCAGGGCTGGATTTGTATCTGCACATCCTGGACGTGGAGAGGAACCATTTTCGGTTATCCAATTCGGAGATGATGATTCTTTTTTGTTTTGTTTTTTGTTTTGCTTTTTGTGACATCAGAAATCCACTTTTGAACTTTTCAATCAGCTTTGGGCGTGTTCACAGGTAGCTAGCTTGATCATTCTCAAACGGCACCATTCAAAATCACAGCAAGGAGATGACAGCTTTCTGGAGAGGACAATGTTCTGGACGACACAAGTCCACGGACAGCGTATTTTGCAACCCGGCGGTTGAATTTTCCGGGCCCGTCGACAGCGATTCGCGGCAATCGGCAGTGCCATCCACTGACCTGGTGTCAGCCTATCGGCAGTTCCATCCACTGACCTGGTGTCAGCCTATCGGCAGTCCCATCCACTGACCTGGTGTCAGCCTATCGGCAGTCCCATCCACTGACCTGGTGTCAGCCTATCGGCAGTTCCATCCACTGACCTGGTGTCAGCCGGCAGTCCCATCCACTGACCTGGTGTCGCCCGGCATTCCCATCCACTGACCTGGTGTCAGCCGGCAGTCCCATCCACTGACCTGGTGTCGCCCGGCATTCCCATCCACTGACCTGGTGTCAGCCAGCAGGGCCATCCACTGACCTGGTGTCAGCCAGCAGGCCCATCCACTGACCTGGTGTCAGCCGATCCACTGTCAGCTGACGGTGTCTCGGCCTGTCGCCGAAGGTGCGCACAGTCGGCAGAGGCGAGCAGTCGGCAGAGGCGGCAGAGTCGGCAAAGGCGGCCGGTCGCCTCCAGCGCTGGCACAGTGCACGCGGAGAGAGGGGGTGGGGAGAGAGGGCCGCACAGGTGCTGACGTGACGGCGTCAGCGGCACCACTGAGCGGTCGTCGGCAACGTCGGCACTCGGCAGTGTCGGCCGGCTGCTGGCCGTCCCCATGGGCGCCCGCGGCCGCCCCCGCGGCGGCCCCCACGGGCGCCCATGGCCGCCCAGCGTGTACCGTTCATTGATTTTGTCCTTAGCAGAGGCAAAGTGCCATCCGCTAGCATGGGTCATACATGTATACCTTATGTATAACGAGGAAAGATACGTTAAGAAAAGGACTGCGTTAAACCGGCTTATGTGGCGTCCGGTATCAGGCAATCGAGAAAGGAAAGTAGGGGAACGCCGGCAAAGCGTGTATGTATGTATGGATCATTCGGAAATCCTCGAATTAGGGGCAATATCGGAGGTTTCTGTTTTGTGAAATAACGCATTGCTGTCGACGAGCAAATAAATTATTTCAGTGGAGGGAGGATTTCCTAGAATTGACTCAAATTTCCCCCATTCACGAAATATTTTCCCCCACTAGATAATGGTCAAGAATGTAGCATGTGCATCGATTGACTTTTCATGCCATCTATTTTGTCGCCCTCTATCCAATTCCTAGCATGCAAAACAAAATTTTAATCAAAGTTTACGTTTATCTGTGGACATCACTTACACGTACCATCAAACCGAATTTTGTTGTTCAAGTCAAAATTAAGTCGGTGAAATGAAAGTAGATATTCCTATGACACAGTATGCAGGGATACAGGATACAGGACGCAGTGTGCAGGGATACAGGATACAGGACGCAGTATCCAGGGACATCGCCAGTAGATAACAGAATCATGGGCTCACGGTTTTCTCGTTGAGGTGTCGGTCGGCAAGTCGAGTCGTGACGGCGGCCGCCCAGCGTCGCGTTGCCAGCTGTGGTGACCCTGGGTCAGGTCACCGAACGTGGTGATGGCTCGACCACGGCTGTGGGTTGCCAGGTGCTGGTGCCTGATCGTCGGAATTGCTCGGTATCCTCTTGCAGCGGAATTGCAGTGACTCACTCAGATTCGGGCTGAACGGTACCAGGTGTAGGTCACTGTCATGTCATGGAGCAACTTCTAGTCGTAGAGCAACTTCTGTTTGCCTGTCTGTGATAGTCTATAGGGCTTGCCTCGCCTGTACGATAACTGGTTCTCGATTTCGGTTCATCTCAGCTACCAAGTTCTCAAATTCAGTGGGTTTTCAAAGCAAAATCCGACAATGCCCTCAATGCCATCCGACAATGCCCTCGTATTGACCGGGCTGATTAGTTAACCAGTACGGCGACAACTTGTGCAACAGTTTTAACAGTTCAACAGTGACATCAGCCGTCCCAACGTCCACACCTTATCCCAGGCTACATTTCACCAGCCTCGACAACACATCTCGCCTCACCTCGCCGGCTGGCCAGCCCCGATTGACCTCCTCGGCACCCCTGTGACAACTTCCCACACAACTGCCCAGGGCCCGTCGCGCACCACCCGGCCACACTGACACGGGTGTCACAGTGGTGACACTGCGCAATCACCTCCGACTGTGTCACGACGCAATGACACGGGTGTCACAGTGGTGACACGGCGCAGTCACCTCCGACTGTGTCACGGCGCAATGACACGGGTGTCACAGTGGTGACACGGCGCAGTCACCTCCGACTGTGTCACGGCGCAATGACACGGGTGTCACAGTGGTGACACGGCGCAGTCACCTCCGACTGTGTCACGGCGCAATGACACGGGTATCACAGTGGTGACACGGCGCAGTCATCTCCGACTGTGTCACGGCGCAATGACACGGGTGTCACAGTGGTGACACGGCGCAGTCACCTCCGACTGTGTCACGGCGCAATGACACGGGTGTCACAGTGGTGACACGGCGCAGTCATCTCCGACTGTGTCACGGCGCAATGACACGGGTGTCACAGTGGTGACACGGCGCAGTCACCTCCGACTGTGTCACGGCGCAATGACACGGGTGTCACAGTGGTGACACGGCGCAGTCATCTCCGACTGTGTCACGGCGCAATGACACGGGTGTCACAGTGGTGACACGGCGCAGTCACCTCCGACTGTGTCACGGCGCAATGACACGGGTGTCACAGTGGTGACACGGCGCAGTCACCTCCGACTGTGTCACGGCGCAATGACACGGGTATCACAGTGGTGACACGGCGCAGTCACCTCCGCTGTGTCACGGCGTGACTGTGACCAGTCAACTGTGTCACGGCGCAATGACACGGGTATCACAGTGGTGACACGGCGCAGTCACCTCCGACTGTGTCACGGCGCAATGACACGGGTATCACAGTGGTGACACGGCGCAGTCACCTCCGACTGTGTCACGACGCAATGACACGGGTGTCACAGTGGTGACACGGCGCAGTCACCTCCGACTGTGTCACGACGCAATGACACGGGTGTCACAGTGGTGACACGGCGCAGTCACCTCCGACTGTGTCACGGCGCAATGACACGGGTGTCACAGTGGTGACACGGCGCAGTCACCTCCGACTGTGTCACGACGCAATGACACGGGTATCACAGTGGTGACACGGCGCAGTCACCTCCGACTGTGTCACGGCGCAATGACACGGGTGTCACAGTGGTGACACGGCGCAGTCACCTCCGACTGTGTCACGGCGCAATGACACGGGTGTCACAGTGGTGACACGGCGCAGTCACCTCCGACTGTGTCACGGCGCAATGACACGGGTATCAGTCATCCATGGTGACACGGCCAGTTGCAGCGAACTGTGTCACGGCGCAATGACACGGGTGTCACAGTGGTGACACGGCGCAGTCACCTCCGACTGTGTCACGGCGCAATGACACGGGTGTCACAGTGGTGACACGGCGCAGTCACCTCCGACTGTGTCACGGCGCAATGACACGGGTGTCACAGTGGTGACACGGCGCAGTCACCTCCGACTGTGTCACGGCGCAATGACACGGGTGTCACAGTGGTGACACGGCGCAGTCACCTCCGACTGTGTCACGGCGCAATGACACGGGTGTCACAGTGGTGACACGGCGCAGTCACCTCCGACTGTGTCACGGCGCAATGACACGGGTGTCACAGTGGTGACACGGCGCAGTCACCTCCGACTGTGTCACGGCGCAATGACACGGGTGTCACAGTGGTGACACGGCGCAGTCACCTCCGACTGTGTCACGGCGAAAACGGGTATCACGGTGGTGACACGGCGCAGTCACTCCGACTGTGTCACGGGAATGACACGGGTGTCACAGTGGTGAAGGCGCAGTCATCTCCGACTGTGTCACGGCGAAGGTGTCACGGGGTGACACGGGTACAGTGGTGACACGGCGCAATCACCTCCGACTGTGTCACGGCGCAATGACACGGGTGTCACAGTGGTGACACGGCGCAATCACCTCCGACTGTGTCACGGCGCAATGACACGGGTGTCACAGTGGTGACACGGCGCAGTCACCTCCGACTGTGTCACGGCGCAATGACACGGGTATCACAGTGGTGACACGGCGCAGTCATCTCCGACTGTGTCACGGCGCAATGACACGGGTGTCACAGTGGTGACACGGCGCAGTCACCTCCGACTGTGTCACGGCGCAATGACACGGGTGTCACAGTGGTGACACGGCGCAGTCACCTCCGACTGTGTCACGACGCAATGACACGGGTGTCACAGTGGTGACACGGCGCAGTCACCTCCGACTGTGTCACGGCGTCGTCGCCGCGCCGTGATATGATACAGTATTCGCCGCCCGGCCGTCGTCGCCGCGCCGGCACCGGATCTGATTTCTGGCCTCGGATCTGTTTCAGAGTGCTGACGTCGACGTCGGCAGTAGCCGGCCGACAGACCGGGATCAGCTCAGCGTTCATGACAGGACTCGACGAGTCTGGATACACGGGCGCCAAATGCATGTCGAGAGAGGGGTCCGAAGTTGACTTCGTTGCCTTGCTAAAATTTTGTATTATTGTTAAATGTATTCTAGCACGATCCTCTGTACTAGGGTAACCTAGCAACAGGAATATCGAGTAACCGGTAGCAAAATAACAAGTAGCACATGGGTAGGCTTCAAAGATAGTGAAAAACACCATGGCAAACATTTGAAGCGCACATCTGCTGCTGTTTCCACACCGGGAACGATTGCATATGAAACATTTCGATCTTTGGCGGAAAGGTACCTTCAAGTGACCCATCGCATGTCGCTAGCTCTCTCCGTTCGGAAATGCCGCGGGTCGTGACAACTTCTCTCCCCTGCGCTGGCGAAGGTGGCAAATGCGGCGAACGGGCGCGGGCCAATCAAAGGCAACCGCTCCCAATGTCAAATATGTCAGCGCTACGGCCAGTTAAGGGAGTGGCCGTCCCCTACCGTAGTGGCTGCTGAGACAAAACACCTTGCCGAACTTGCCGAACGTGGAACAATCTGCCTTCAGATGTGAGAAACTCATACGGCTACAATATTTGCAGACGGAAGCTTTCGGTTATGTTGCACATGTCCGCGCTCTAATTTCCGGCCTCCGGAACATCGCTTACATCAGCACTGTAATGTCACCCGTTGTTATCGTGTGTGCTCGTGATGATGGTTTGTGCTGCACATTAGTGCACTACTGTAACGGAAACCGGAAAACCCTGCTCGGGAGGATCCGAAATACAATACATTACATTACATTACCTGCATGGGGAACTAGCGCCGGCACACGTCACACCTTGACACTAGCGCCGGCACACGTCACACCTTGACACTAGCGCCGGCACACGTCACACATTGACACTAGCGCCGGCACACGTCACACCTTGACACTAGCGCCGGCACACGTCACACATTGACACTAGCGCCGGCACATGACACTAGCGCCGGCACACGTCACACCTTGACACTAGCGCCGGCACACGTCACACCTTGACACTAGCGCCGGCACCACGTCACACCTTGACACTAGCGCCGGCACACGTCACACCTTGACACTAGCGCCGGCACACGTCACACCTTGACACTAGCGCCGGCACACGTCACACCTTGACACTAGCGCCGGCACACGTCACACCTTGACACTAGCGCCGGCACACGTCACACCTTGACACTAGCGCCGGCACACGTCACACCTTGACACTAGCGCCGGCACACGTCACACTTGACACTAGCGCCGGCACACGTCACACCTTGACACTAGCGCCGGCACACGTCACACCTTGACACTAGCGCCGGCACACGTCACACCTTGACACTAGCGCCGGCACACGTCACACCTTGACACTAGCGCCGGCACACGTCACACCTTGACACTAGCGCCGGCACACGTCACACCTTGACACTAGCGCCGGCACACGTCACACCTTGACACTAGCGCCGGCACACGTCACACCTTGACACTAGCGCCGGCACACGTCACACTTGACACTAGCGCCGGCACACGTCACACCTTGACACTAGCGCCGGCACACGTCACCTTGACACTAGCGCCGGCACACGTCACACCTTGACACTAGCGCCGGACACGTCACACCTTGACACTAGCGCCGGCACACGTCACCTTGACACTAGCGCCGGCACACGTCACACCTTGACACTAGCGCCGGCACACGTCACACCTTGACACTAGCGCCGGCACACGTCACACCTTGACACTAGCGCCGGCACACGTCACACCTTGACACTAGCGCCGGCACACGTCACACCTTGACACTAGCGCCGGCACACGTCACACCTTGACACTAGCGCCGGCACACGTCACACCTTGACACTAGCGCCGGCACACGTCACACCTTGACACTAGCGCCGGCACACGTCACACCTTGACACTAGCGCCGGCACACGTCACACCTTGACACTAGCGCCGGCACACGTCACACCTTGACACTAGCGCCGGCACACGTCACACCTTGACACTAGCGCCGGCACACGTCACACCTTGACACTAGCGCCGGCACACGTCACACCTTGACACCAGCGCCGGCACACGTCACACCTTGACACTAGCGCCGGCACACGTCACACCTTGACACTAGCGCCGGCACACGTCACACCTTGACACTAGCGCCGGCACACGTCACACCTTGACACTAGCGCCGGCACACGTCACACATTGACACTAGCGCCGGCACACGTCACACCTTGACACTAGCGCCGGCACACGTCACACTGCTGACACTAGCGCCGGCACACGTCACACCTTGACACTAGCGCCGGCACACGTCACACCTGACACTAGCGCCGGCACACGTCACACCTTGACACTAGCGCCGGCACACGTCACACCTTGACACTAGCGCCGGCACACGTCACACCTTGACACTAGCGCCGGCACACGTCACACCTTGACACTAGCGCCGGCACACGTCACACCTTGACGCTAGCGCCGGCACGTCACACCTTGACACTAGCGCCGGCACACGTCACACCTTGACACTAGCGCCGGCACACGTCACACCTTGACACTAGCGCCGGCACACGTCACACCTTGACACTAGCGCCGGCACACGTCACACCTTGACACTAGCGCCGGCACACGTCACACCTTGACACTAGCGCCGGCACACGTCACACCTTGACACTAGCGCCGGCACACGTCACACCTTGACACTAGCGCCGGCACACGTCACACCTTGACACTAGCGCCGGCACACGTCACACCTTGACACTAGCGCCGGCACTAGCGCCGGCACACGTCACACCTTGACACTAGCGCCGGCACACGTCACACATTGACACTAGCGCCGGCACACGTCACACCTTGACACTAGCGCCGGCACACGTCACACCTGACACTAGCGCCGGCACACGTCACACCTTGACACTAGCGCCGGCACACGTCACACCTTGACACTAGCGCCGGCACACGTCACACCTTGACACTAGCGCCGGCACACGTCACACCTTGACACTAGCGCCGGCACACGTCACACATTGACACTAGCGCCGGCACACGTCACACCTTGACACTAGCGCCGGCACACGTCACACCTTGACACTAGCGCCGGCACACGTCACACTTGACACCTAGCGCCGGCACACGTCACACCTTGACACTAGCGCCGGCACACGTCACACCTTGACACTAGCGCCGGCACACGTCCACCTTGACACTAGCGCCGGCACACGTCACACCTTGACACTAGCGCCGGCACACGTCACACCTTGACACTAGCGCCGGCACACGTCACACCTTGACACTAGCGCCGGCACACGTCACACCTTGACACTAGCGCCGGACACGTCAGCACCTTGACACTAGCGCCGGCACACGTCACACCTTGACACTAGCGCCGGCACACGTCACACCTTGACACTAGCGCCGGCACACGTCACACCTTGACACTAGCGCCGGCACACGTCACACCTTGCACACTAGCGCCGGCACACGTCACACCTTGACACTAGCGCCGGCACACGTCACACATTGACACTAGCGCCGGCACACGTCACACCTTGACACTAGCGCCGGCACACGTCACACCTTGACACTAGCGCCGGCACACGTCACACCTTGACACTAGCGCCGGCACACGTCACACCTTGACACTAGCGCCGGCACACGTCACACCTTGACACTAGCGCCGGCACACGTCACACCTTGACACTAGCGCCGGCACACGTCACACCTTGACACTAGCGCCGGCACACGTCACACCTTGACACTAGCGCCGGCACACGTCACACCTTGACACTAGCGCCGGCACACGTCACACCTTGACACTAGCGCCGGCACACGTCACACCTTGACACTAGCGCCGGCACACGTCACACCTTGACACTAGCGCCGGCACACGTCACACCTTGACACTAGCGCCGGCACACGTCACACCTTGACACTAGCGCCGGCACACGTCACACCTTGACACTAGCGCCGGCACACGTCACACCTTGACACTAGCGCCGGCACACGTCACACCTTGACACTAGCGCCGGCACACGTCACACCTTGACACTAGCGCCGGCACACGTCACACCTTGACACTAGCGCCGGCACACGTCACACCTTGACACTAGCGCCGGCACACGTCACCACACTTGACACTAGCGCCGGCACACGTCACACCTTGACACTAGCGCCGGCACACGTCACACCTTGACACTAGCGCCGGCACACGTCACACCTTGACACTAGCGCCGGCACACGTCACACCTTGACACTAGCGCCGGCACACGTCACACCTTGACACTAGCGCCGGCACACGTCACACCTTGACACTAGCGCCGGCACACGTCACACCTTGACACTAGCGCCGGCACACGTCACACCTTGACACTAGCGCCGGCACACGTCGCACACGTCACACCTTGACACTAGCGCCGGCACACGTCACACCTTGACACTAGCGCCGGCACACGTCACACCTTGACACTAGCGCCGGCACACGTCACACCTTGACACTAGCGCCGGCACACGTCACACCTTGACACTAGCGACGTCACACATTGACACTAGCGACGTGCGGCACTGCGCTTTGTGCGGCGAGATTCACGTGTCCCGGATCAGTGGCCTGTCTTCGGTGGCGAGCGAAGAAGGAAGTCCTCCGTCTCGTTCACCTCGAAGGCCGGGCCTTGGCTTGCCACGGCCCTGCCCCAGGAAAGGCTGTGGGTTCACAACCAGTGGCCGGCGCGACCTGGGTGCACGAGCTGGGTGTACGAGCTGGCTGCACTACCACCACTAACACACGCAGAGCACACGGCTGTATTATCACGACGCATACAGTTCAGTCACGAACCACACGTGCAATACATGAATTGAGCACAATCGTCACACCTCACAGCAAAACACTTCAACGACGTCTACATCATGCACATCACTCGTATGATACCACATGGGAGGAAGTAGAGGGGGGGGGGGGACTGGAGGCATGCATCCTCCTCTCTCATGGAAATGTGGCGACTCTTCGATCGGAAAAAGGCACACATCCGGGAAGGCTCGAACACACCCTCCCCGACTAAACGGATCTGTCAACCGAAGGAATATGCACCGCTTGAGGGTAATTGAGGAACAGGCATATTTGAGGAACAGGCATATTTATTTGATCAAGCGGTGCATATTTGAGGGTAATATGCACCGCTTGAGAGGAACAGGCGCCTTCCTGAGATCTCAAGTACCTCTCGTAGGATCGGAATTGCGCTTATGTCTTCGTCGGTGACGAGCAAGGCAAATGCGACTGGATTCGGTGCACTTTCTTATCCAGAGGATTGACGTAAATTGGCAGACCTGCGGCGGCTTCTGATGGTCCGTAATGATGTCACTACGACATCACTGTCATGTCACTACGACATACATGTCATGTCACTACGACATCACTGTCATGTCACTACGACATCACTGTCATGTCACGACGACATACATGTCATTCTGACACGCACTTGTGTAACAGCTAACTTGTGTGGGAAGCTCGCCCGACAGAGGGTGTATTCTCTGTCGCGTTGCGTCCGCGGATTCTGCCGACTCTGACGTCATATGCCGTTCTTTGTTCACTCCTCACGAAATCCGAACAAAGATGTCGCGGATTTCACGAGGAACACGCGTACTGTCCATGTCCGGTCCTGTGCGGTGTTGTGGATGAAGACGACGCGCATGGGACAGGGCGAAACCACCATAGACATGGCGAGTTCGTGGATAATTTGCAAAGACAATGAGATTGGACTAAGGGGCACAACACTGTCTGTACGGTTGCTTACGCCACGGACGATTGGGTTTCTCCACGCCAATTTTGGAAGCTGGCAAGCAGCAAGCGAGCCAGACGAACAACGCGCGTTATTCACATCCGGCGCGCAACCTCCCGGAGACCTCCGCGCTGGATCCCGTGGAACATGCCACGGAACATGCCACGGAACACGGAACATGCCCGTGGAACATGCCACGCTTGGCGCAGAGAAACCGGCGGCCGACCGCGCGCGGCGCGCGGCTGGTCGCGCCGACGGAGTCCGACAGGGAAACCGACCGCCCCCGTGGCTCGCACTGGACGCCCGGCTCTCCGCTTCGCCCCCGAGTCGTGAGTGGTCGGCGAAGCCCGTCATCTCCCGTGTGGAGCGGTCCCCTGCGACGGCATCGGCGGCACGGAGGGGGCCGTTGGCCACCCTCCAAACACACTGTCTCGTGTAATGCGTAGCTCATATCATGTCGGTCTGTACGTGTGTGCTACGTGCCCGTTCGTTACGCCAGTTTCCTAATTTGCCGTTCGGCGCCTCCAATCTTTCCCATGTTGCTTGCCTGACTCAGTATGTCACGCGAGCCGGCTTGGCGTAGCTTTTGGCACTTTTGGCACTTTTCCTGTTGGCACTTTTCCTCCGCTGGAGAACAAACGAGAAGTGGAGGGGAGTGCTGCTGGCGGAGTGATGACACGAACCTGGTAGAGACACATCACCGTGTATGTGGGGGGACTGCTAAAGGAGAGACACGCCACCGTGTATGTGAGGGGACTGCTAAAGAAGGGACACACCACCGTGTATGTGAGGGGACTGCTGAAGGAGAGACACACCACCGTGTATGTGAGGGGACTGCTGAAGGAGAAACACACCACCGGGTATGTGAGGGGACTGCTGAAGGAGAGACACACCACCGTGTATGTGAGGGGACTGCTAAAGGAGAGACACACCACCGTGTATGTGAGGGGACTGCTAAAGGAGAGACACGTCACCGTGTATGTGAGGGCCTGCTGAAGGAGAGACACACCACCGTGTATGTGAGGGGACTGTTCGAGGAGAGACACACCGCCGTGTATGTGAGGGGACTACTAAGGCTGTCGTCGCCGCGTGTCATGTCGTCTCCGTTTGAAAGCCGCCGCTACAGAGGGTGATGTCGGCAGTGTTGTCTTCGGGCAAGTCATCGTGGAGCCGAAGTCCGAACGAAACAAATCACGAGCCGGAGAAGAACGCTCGAGCAGTGGAACTGATGACCGTAGACGTGCTGAAAGCTTGACGACGTCGCACCGCTTGGTGGCGAGTTATGTGGGAAACGACGTGAAAGCCACTTCCACAGCAGCCCCACGATTGCACATGTGTGCCAAGTGGTCTTGTTATTGGCATTGCAATTCGCATTGTGATTCAGAACGTTAACCCTTGCAGTGCGGGTTCGGGAGTGTCATTTTTATCTCCTCCCGAGGTTTTTATGAGCTAACCCTGAACATTTACCATGTCGCGTTGAAGTTTGGCATGTCTTCAGACAATCGTCGGGTCAGGTCTTTTTCCCAACAAAAAGTCAGGTCAGGAACTCGACTCAATGCGGTTTCTAGATGCACATTTAATAATTTTTCATAAACCAATCATATAAGATGCAATCTACATTGACCCATGGATGAATAGGCAAATGACGAAAAATGCATATGTTTCGAAAATTAACGTAAAGGATGAAGAGCGCTTCATTTGTCTGCGGTTCCACGGTTCAAACCAAGGGTGTAAGATCGCTAGCTCAGTGGAATGGGGGGGGGGAAGGATCAGCCCTGTGTCGATCAACTTAGGGCACTACCAAATACCAATTACTCCCCGGATGTGGGACACTTTATTTTGACATTTTGAGAAAAAAGCAATAAGTTCTTACATATTCTCTTTTAACCAGTTTTCACCAACTTAGCCTATCCGGTGACAAAATGACCAGGAAATTGTTAATCTAAAAACTATTACCGAATATGGAGAATCTACTGACTGCCGAAACGAACTATTCCCTTTCGCTTTGCATTGTGCCTAGTTCCATTGTTGTTTTTATGATATTCATATATGCCACTTCAAAGTTCCGTCAATAAAAACATATTAAAAACAGTACGAAAAGAACAGCATGTAGCCATCATAGCAAGCTCCACATTGCGATCAATGCTAAATGACCAGTGTGATGACCGATTTAAGAAAACATAAAATAGGATTGCTTGTACTATTTCAATTTATAAAAGACGACAATCACCACCAATACTAAATATTTCGAGATGAACAGCGAGAATACCATCACCACTCATTAGAAATGTCGGGCAATCTTACACCTATATAGGTTGAACACGACTAGTATGTCATACTGGACATTTATGCAGCATTGTTTGAAGTTTCATGGACTTGATTTACAAAGTTGTGGGGGGGGCTGGCTGGGATTTTTTTTTTTTTTGGGGGGGAGTCTTAGCTGCAAGTTGTGGGTGGGGAGAGACTGGAGTTCTCCCAACTGAATAGGATCCTGCACCCCTGGTTCGGGCTCTTCATGACCCGAGCTTTCAAACAGCGTTTCGCATTTCATATCCTGGCATGCGTAGAATGGAAGTTAGAGTGGGGCTTCCAAGAACTCTCCCCTGGCCCGGCGAAGGTTAATATACACAAAACAACATGATACAATTCCTACTCCGCACTTATCATTCTACAGATAAAGCTCATGAACAACAGGGAACATATATTTTAGCTTATATACACACACACACACACACACACACACACATATATATATATATATATATATATATATATATATATATATATATATATATATATATATATATATATATACAGAGCTGAAATTCCCAGAGATGAGAGCTAGATAGCGCGATTGAGGACTGTGGTGGACCCCTACAAGCAGGAAGGGGCTCTGAGGGATGAAAAGGATCTCTGAAAGTCAGGGAGGACTGGACTGGGATTCTCATGAGGTTGAGAGCGGCCCCTAATGGATGAACAAGGTCCCCTAATGGATGGACAAAGGTTCCATGAGGGATATAAATTAATAAAAAAACCTTGTTGGCTGGCGATTGCTGTTAGGAATACTGAGCGCCAGCCTCAGAGCTAGACTATTCTTGAAACCACAAGAGCTGTCAATAACTGGGAAGGGCTCCTAGCAACTTGAGCAAGCCTTTGGGGGCTAACAATGGCTCCTGAAAGCTAAGGAGAGTCCGTAATGTTAATTATGGTTGTGATGAATATTGAGGGCCAGCGGAAGAGCTTGAAAGATGTAAATGACCGGGAAGGGCCCTAACAGCTGGATGGGTTTTTTTTTAGATTGAAAATGGCCACTGAGTGCTAGAGAAGACTACGTCCGTGAAGTTGGCAGGAGTTCGATATTCACATTCAGCAGAAATCGACGACCCCTTCGATTTCGCCCAAACTCGGTGAGACGGTAGTGCCAAGGTCCCTGACCCACCATGCAGACGCATTCCACGGGGCATCGAAAGGTTTGACCTCCAGAGGTCAACATAGGTCAACAATCCAATAATACCGGAATGCCTATGTTATATAGCTCATTTGATCCGTACCGACACGCTGATTCCAAAACTGCTATTATTGACTCCATAGCATAAACGGTTAATGAGTTATAACCAATTATGTAACTTTGTTACTCACAGCATTGCTTCCCACACATTCCCATGCATTATTCACATTCACATTCCGGGAATGTGTATGCAATACACAAAGTCGTAACGCCAATAACGTGGGCAGTCCAACGGTGGCACTATAATCATTGACGTCCGTTTAATTCCGAAGATATATCAAAATATGTTCCGATAAAATCAGTTTTGGACCTAATGGTTAATTTCCCATAAGGTTTAGCATGGGACCCGGCGGAACTAGAAATCGCGACCCCTTCGATTTTTGTTTAAATCGCCACAAACGTATGCAATACCAAAACACGTCGACAACTCACGCCGTTTCCGGGGGCATCGAAAGATGTGACCTCCAGAGGTCAACGAGTTCCAGTTCGATATTCGACTTTGACCTATATGTGAGGATGGAGAATGTGACTGTCATTAGTTGGCATGCCCATGTCGTAATGGAAGAAAGCAAATTAATTACACTTCAAATATAAAGCGAAATTTCAACGTTCAACGAGCCATACGACCTTGGCAGGTCAGAGGTCATGTCAGGTCAAGCCGTTCACATGATGGAATATGTACAAAAGACACAACGTTTTAACACCAGTAACGTGGACAGTCCAACGGTGGCACTAGAATCATTGGCGTCCGATTAATTCCGGAGATATATCAAAATATGTTCCGATAAAATCAGCTTTGGACCTAATGGTTAATTTCCCATAGGGTTTAGCATGGGAACAGGCGGGACTGGAAATCGCGACCCCTTCAATTTCTTTTTAAATCGCCACAAACATATGTAGTGCAAAAACACGTCGACAACTCACGCCGTTTCACGGGGCATCGAAAGATGTGACCTACAGAGGTCAACGAGTTCCAGTTCGATATTCGACTTTGACCTATATGTGAGGATGGAGCATGTGACTTTCATTACATGGCATGCTCAAGTCGTAATGGAAGAAAGCAAATTAATTACGCTTCAAACCTAACTCAAAGTTCAACGGTCAAGGATACATGTGACCTTGCCAGGTCAGAGGTCATGTCAGGTCAAGCCGTTCACATGATGGAAGGTGTACAAAAGACACAAAGTTTTAACACCAGCAACGTGGACAGTCCAGCGGTGGCACTAGAATCATTGACGTCCGATTCATTCCGGAGATATATCAAACTATTTTCCGATAAAATCAGTTTTGGACCTAATGGTTAATTTCCCATAGGGTTTAGCATGGGACCAGGCTGGACTGGAAATCGCGACCCCTTCAATTTCTTTTCAAATCGCCACAAACATATGTAGTACAAAAACACGTCAACAGCTCACGCCGTTTTCCGGGGCATGGATAGATGTGACCTCCAGAGGTCAACGAGTTCCAGTTCGATATTCGACTTTGACCTATATGTGAGGATGGAGCATGTGACTGTCATTACTTGGCATGCTCAAGTCGTAATGGAAGAAAGCAAATTAATTACGCTTCAAATCTAAACAGAAATTTCAAGGTTCAATGAGCCATGTGACCTTGGCAGGTCAGAGGTCATGTCAGGTCAAGCCGTTCACGCGATGGAATGTGTACAAAAGACACAAGGTTTTAACACAAATAACGTGGGCAGTCCAACGGTGGCACTAGAATCATTGACGTCCGTTTAATTCCGGAGATATATCAAAATATGTTCCGATAAAATAAGTTTTGGACCTAATGGTTAATTTCCCATAGGGTTTAGCATGGAACTCGGCGGAACTGGAAATCGCGACCCCTTCGATGTTTGTTTAAATCGCCACAAACGTATGCAATACCAAAATACGTCGACAACTCACGCCGTTTCCCGGGGCATCGAAAGATGTGACCTCCAGAGGTCAACGATTTCCAGTTCGATATTCGACTTTGACCTATATGTGAGGACGGAGAATGTGACTGTCATTAGTTGGCATGCCCATGTCGTAATGGAAGAAATCAAATTAATAACGCTTCAAATATAAAGCGAAATTTCAACCTTGGCAAGTCCGAGGTCATGTCAGATCAACCCGTTCACATTAGGACAGTCACATTCACCATCCTCACATATAGGTCAAAGTCGAATATCGAACTGGAACTCGTTGACCTCTGCAGGTCACATCTTTCGATGCCCCGGGAAACGGCGTGAGTTGTCGACGTGTTTTGGTATTGCATACGTTTGTGGCGATTTAAACAAAATCGAAGGGGTCGCGATTTCCAGTTCCGCCGGGTCCCATGCTAAACCCTATGGGAAATTAACCATTAGGTCCAAAACTGATTTTATCGGAACATATTTTGATATTTCTCCGGAATTAAACGGACGTCAATGATTCTAGTGCCACCGTTGGACTGCCCACGTTATTTGTGTTAAAACCTGGTGTCTTTTGTACACATTCCATCATGTGAACGGCTTGACCTGACATGACCTCTGACCTGCCAAGGTCACATGGCTCATTGAACGTTGAAATTTCTATTTAGATTTGAAGCGTAATTAATTTTCTTTCTTCCATTACGACTTGAGCATGCCAAGTAATGACAGTCACATGCTCCATCCTCACATATAGGTCAAAGTCGAATATCGAACTTGAACTCGTTGACCTCTGGAGGTCACATCTTTTGATGCCCCGGGAAACGGTGTGAGCTGTTGACGTGTTTTTGTACTACATATGTATGTGGCGATTTGAAAAGAAATTGAAGGGGTCGCGATTTCCAGTCCCGCCTGGTCCCATGCTAATCCCTATGGGAAATTAACCATTAGGTCCAAAACTTATTTTATCGGAACATAGTTTGATATATCTCCGGAATGAATCGGACGCCAATGATTCTAGTGCCACCGTTGGACTGTCCACGTTACTGGTGTTAAAACGTTGTGTCTTTTGTACATATTCCCTTATGTGCACGGCTTGACCTGACATGACCTCAGGCCTGGCAAGGTCACATGGCTCATTGAACGTTGAAATTTCGCTTTATATTTGAAGCGCTATTAATTTGCTTTCTTCCATTACGACTTGGGCATGCCAACTAATGACAGTCACATGCTCCATCCTCATATATAGGTGAAAGTCGAATATCGAACTGGAACTCGTTGACCTCTGTAGGTCACATGTTTCGATGCCCCGGGAAACGGCGTGAGTTTTCGACGTGTTTTTGCACTACATATGTTTGTGGCGATTTTAAAAGAAATTGAAGGGGTCGCGATTTGCAGTTCCGCCCAGTCCCATGCTAAATCCTATGGGAAATTAACCATTAGGTCCAAAACTGATTTTATCGGAACATATTTTGATATATCTCCGCAATTAAACGGACGTCAATGATTATAGTGCCACCGTTGGACTGCCCACGTTATTGGCGTTACGACTTTGTGTATTGCATACACATTCCCGGAATGTGAATGTGAATAATGCATGGGAATGTGTGGGAAGCAATACTGTGAGTAACAAAGTTACATAATTGATTATAACTCATTAACCGTTTATGCTATGGAGTCAATAATAGCATTTTCGGAATCAGCGTGTCGATGCAGATCGAATGAGCTATATAACATAGGCATTCCGGTATTATTGGATTGTTGACCTATGTTGACCTCTGGAGGTCAAACCATTCGATGCCCCGTGGATTGCGTCTGCATGGTGGGTCAGGGACCTGGGCACTACCGTCTCACCGAGTTTGGGCGAAATCGAAGGGGTCGTCGATTTCTGCTGAATGTGAATATCGAACTCCTGCCAACTTCACGGACGTGAGAAGACTGGACTGGGATGCTCCTGAGGCTTTGGAAGAGCACTGAGGGATGAACACAGTCACCTAAGAGCAATGTGTGGCATATGCAATGACACACCTGGAGCTAGGTCTGCGATGCCGATTGCTGCATGGTGTTTTTCCATGATTCAACCACGACAACCGCTCGTGGGTACTATTGGCGGACCCCGTGAGGGGGGGGTGACTGGAGGCATGTCCGCCCCAATAGAGGTGTGGCGCCCTTTCAGCACGCTCGATTGCTCTTCCTCCACCCCCGCGAAACAATTTTATGTAAAAGTTATCTCCAGAGCAATGGCGCCTCCTCCAAGCAAATACCCCCAATCAAAATCGCTGGATTTGCCCCTGGTACGTAACTATTTGATGTATGCATCACAATGTAATAATAACGAAGACAATGCATGAATGCGATGCAAATTTCATCCATATGACCCAGCAATTTGTTCCATAACATAACTTTGTCCAAAAATGTAGAATGGTTCCCATCACAAAATCATGACATATTCCGATAATGATGGATGAAAGTGACAAAAAGATAGTTTAGAAATTTGCTGAATTTGAGAGGTAAAATATTCGGCTAGATCAGCTAGATCTGGCAACAAGCTATTCCTACGAAAATGAGCATTCAGTAGAAAATGACGTTGTGAGGAGAATCGGCGCGTTGGGGATGGATGGAGTGAATTAGTAAAGCACTGAACTGCGAAGTAAAAACAAGTCAAGTAAAGAAATGATAATCCTACTTTTTTGTCTTGTACGATAAAAGCGAAAATTAATAAGGGTTTAGTAACACAAATAATAACTACTGTCCTTGGCCATTGGAAGAATTTAAGCACCTCAAAGGTAGGTAAAGTAGACTGCACGGAATAATGTTCACATTTTCAACTGACATGCCTGCGTTAGACTCGTCCTGTACTACAAAACTCTCGTCCTTTCTTCCATACTTCATCATCTTCCAGAAAGAAGCAAAAGATCTTCTCGTCATGATGTCAGAGAATGTTGATCTAGCATGATTGATTCATGTAGTTCCTCCTTGTGGATACGCGCCACATTGGCTTATTTTTTAAAGGGTGTGAGTGAGTGACGTTGTGTTTGTCCAGCCTGCCACCTGTGGGTGATGTCGGCTGTTTCCTGTGGGTGAGTGGGAGAATGATAGGAGGATTAGTTACCGGGTGGTGGATAGATTTTCGAGTAGAGTCGGAGTCGTCTTGAAGAGTTGAGTTGATCTGGGAGTTTGAAGAGGTAGAGATGGCAGAGAAGAGTCGTTTGAGAGCCGGAGATGAAGTAGTCGAAAGAAGCTGTCAGTCCGGACGGTGCTAGATTGGGGTATGGGGTGTAGTGGGTGGGTTGGGGTCGGGTCCTCGCCATAGATGAACATTGCAAGAACACGTTATTTTTGTTTTGTTTTTTGTTTTGTAGTTATGTTTGTTTTGTTCGTTTCTTTTTTGCTTTTTTTTGCTCGATTTTTCGATTGCCCGATTTTCAGTCTTTTGCCCGGGCTATTTTTTTTTTTATAAATTATTATTTTTTTCCCCTTTTTTTCACAGTTGATCAATTAGGCGTGTCGTAGAAAGAAAGTGGAAGAGAAGTTCGTGTAATGCTGGATAGTCGTCGTTGAGAAGTGTAGTGATGTTTAGTGGAATGTTGTGTGTGCTGCAGTAATCTGTGATGTGTTGCCTTTCGGTGTTGTATTTGGTGCAGTAGATGAGGATGTGTTTGATAGTGAGTGTTCGTTGACATGTTGTGCATTGTGGTCGTGGGCGTTGTAGTAAGAGGTAGGAGTGTGTAAGTGCTGTGTGTCCGAGGCGTAATCGTGTCAGAGTGCGTTCCTTGAGTCTGGTGTGTTGGTTGATGGTGTGCCAAGGTTTGTATATGGGGTGTATTTCATGAAGTTGCGTTAGTGCTGTGTCCCATGTTTGTTGTATGTGTTTGTTAAGTGCCTGTTGTATTGTGGGATAGTAGTCAGATTGTAAGAGTGGGCATGGTGTGGTTTGTGGTAGTGTTGTGGCTATGTTCGCTTCCGTGTCTGCGTGTTCGTTGCCGTGTATGTTTGTGTGACTTGGGATCCATAGAAGAAGTGGTCTTTGTCGTGCGGTGAGTTTTCGGTGTATGTTGAGTATTTTCGGGATGAGTGGGTGTTTGTGTTTGGTGTATGGTGTGATGCTTTGTAATGCTGATTTGGCGTCAGTAGCTATGATGTTGTGTTCAATTTTGGTGTTATAAATGGTAGAGTAAGCCGAAAAGATTGCGTATAATTCTGCTGTGTAGGTTGATGCTGTGTCGTGCAGACGGGCACGAAGGATAACCCGCGGCGGTGCTGCATTGGGGTACAGCACCGCCGCTGTGCCCGTCTGCTGTGTATGTGATTTCGAGCCGTCGGTGTATATGATGTTATAATTTGCATGTTGTGCTGTGAATTGGAAGAAGAGTTGGTGTATTTCTGCGTCGGTGTATGTGTGTTTTGGATGGTCTATGAGGAATTGTGTTGCGAGTGTTTCGTGTTTCCACCATGCTGTGGGTGTTGGTAATGGTTTGGCTGTGGGCAGGGTAATGTGTAGTCTGTTTGTGTGTTGGTGGATGCGGCATCCTATTGTGGTTTTGAGTCGTGATGTTGTCAAGAGTTGATGGACACGTGTGGTGCGAAGTTTTAGGGCCTGTGTACATGGGTGTTGTGGTATGAGTTGCGTTTTGTAGTAGTATCTTAATAGTGCTTGTGTGCGTCTGTGCTGTAGTTCTGGTATGTGGTTGTATATATGTAGTGCAAGGTATGGTGAGGTGATATATGCTCCTGTGGCTATTGTTATGCATTGGCGTTGGAGGCTATCTAGACGTTTGAGGTTTGTTTTAGCAGCGTTTTCGAAGAGTGGGGATCCGTATTCCAAAATTGGCCGAATGAGTGATTTGTAGAGGGTGAGAAGTGTGTTTCTATCGGATCCCCAGTGTGTGCCAGAAAGTGCTCGTAGTAGGTTGATTCTTTTTGATGCGCGTTTGTGAATGTCTAAGATGTGTAACCGAAAGGTGAGTAGTCGATCAAATGTGATGCCGATAAATTTTGCACTGGTGACAAATGGTATGGGTGTCTGGTCTATTTTTAGTGGTTGTTCATCTGTGTGTTTGTGGTAACCGAAAAACATACATTTAGATTTGTGTGGTGCGATGTGTAGATTTAGTAGGGCGAGTTTGTTGTGTAGTTCTGTTAGTGTGTTCTGTAGTATTGCTAGTGCGTGGTTTGGTAATTTTTGTGAAGTCCAGATTACTATGTCGTCTGCGTAGATTGCAATTTTGGCCGGAAGGTTGTTGGTGATTACTGAATTTAGACCTAAAATAAAGAGAAGGGGACTAAGAACCGAACCTTGCATTAGGCCGGTTGTGTGGAATTTGGTGTCTGAAGTGTGTTGTCCTATTTTTACTTGGAAGGAGCGGTTTAGTAGATATAAATGAAGGTAGTGTTTAAGTCTGCCCTGTATGTCTATGTTGTGTAAGTGTTCTAGGAGTGCTGTGATGCTGATAGTATCATATGCTTGTTTAAGATCCAGGAAGACGGCGACGGTGGAGCATTTCCTGGCCGCCGCTTCCTGGATTTTTAAAGGCGAAACCAAGGCGATATATACCACGTGACGTCATCACTGCTGCGCAGCTTTTTGCGCAGGTCCTGATAGTGTCATATGCTTGTTTAAGACCCAGGAAGACGGCGACGGTGGAGCATTTCCTGGCCGCCTCTTCCTGGATTTTTAAAGGCGAAACCAAGGCGATATATACCAGGTGGCGTCATCACTGCTGCGCAGCTTTTTGCGCAGGTCCTTAAATGACGTCATCCGGGGTACACAGTTAACATGGGCCAGCCGCTTACACGCTTCGAAGATCCGCAACGTGTGTACACTACGGGGGAGAAAACGAGAGTTTAAGAGGTTTAGGTGCAAACTTAGAGCGTCATAGTCCCGGAAGGGATCTCCAATACCTTTCATATGCATATTATACCCGAAACAGCGTGCAAAGGGAGGTAGGACAAGTCAAATACGGCAGAGAATTAACATCTTACTGCGGCGGGATGCAGTAAGGACGTATCTGAAGCGTGGTCGTCGCCATGACGGAACCAGGTGGATGGGGGGGGGGGGGAAGAGCCCCAATCTGTATCAAATTTAGCATTGTGCTTGTGGTGTTGCATGGCAAAAGTAATTAACCGAAACACCTTTTCATCCCCCTCTATATGCGGCAACGCCCCTGATTTAGATGTCAAGGAAGGTGACAATTTTTTTTTTATCAGATCGATAGTACCATAGGGAGCACGTGAGAGGCAGACATTCCTTTTATGGGGACATCTGTAAGCCCCCGTGCCAGCTCAGCAACGGGGGTGGAACTTTCAGAAAATGATTTGGGGGACGCAATACCTGGAGGTAACAGGAAGACCTTCAGTCGAGAGGCCCCATTAGCGCCACATGTTAAAATATGAAATTATTGGGGGAAGGTGGGCTCACGTCAGTCTTAAAGGGGGCTGACGACTCCCAAAAGTAAGTAAAATTTCACTCTAGTTAGGAGGCTACATTCGACGGACGGACTGAAAACATGGGGCTCCAAAAGCGACCAGGCATGTATTGGTGGCATTCCCAAGCAATGCGTTCAGGACTAGATCTGGATCATTCCAAAACGCTCCTACGCGTCGGCGTAGTCGACCTAGTCGGCTTCTGTGTTGGTTCCGGTTCAGAGCGTGAATGAAGGATCGCAATCAAAGTTCGTGGAGCAAAGGGACTTTGCATGTCGTTCTTTCCAATCAATGATCATAGGCCAAATGATAGATACAAGCAACAATGAAGTGGCATAAGCCAAACCTGCCACATAGCACTGCCAGTGCCAAGTGCAGCCAGAACGGGCAATCATAGGGAGCGCCGCTAGTCTGCCCCTGGTCACAGCGGCAGCAGCAAAACACGCCAACAGGACAGCGTGACCGGGCGATACGAGAGCATTGTTAAGTGCCGCCAGGACGGGCCGGTACAGGGATCGCCGCCAACCCGTCAATGGTCACAGTCGCAACAGCAAAACACGCTAACAATACGGCAGGATCGGGTGACACGAAAGCAGTGCCAAGTGCCGCCAGGACGGGCAGCACAGAGGGCGCCGCCAGTCCGCTAACTGGCGGTCACGGCGGCAGCAGCGAACACGGAGAAAAAGAGCAGAACCGGGCGACACGACACGATACACAGCAGGGACGGTGACAGATGATCGGCAGTATGAGGGTGGACATCCTATCGCTGGCTGGTGACATGCTGGCGCACCTGCCTAGATTCCCGCCTCTCTGCGCTCTGCCGAGCGGAATTCTAGTGCAACCAGCCGATGCGGACATGCATCCCAACTCGAGTCAGCCTCCGTGCCACACAGACATCTAGCCTCGGCTGCCGGCTGCTGATGACGCCTACCAGGCGCCTCACAATGCTGGCCTCGCCGGCGCAGGTTGGGCCCATGATGGAGCAGAAATAAGAATTAAACTGGTCTACCAGCACCGTTTACCAGGTCTGTGGCACGTAGAGCCGGCCGCAACCGATGGTGGTGAGCCAAGAGCTGGACACGGTTGTCAGGAGCGCCTCCGGTGCTTCAGACGTCGAACAGCCAAGCGCTGTATTGACACGCCTCATTTTGTAGGCAACGAAGCTGGCAACGACAGCAAGGCCGTCACGCTCCAGTCCCAGTTTACTGATGGTGGTCGTGCTATATTCATGTGAATTGAAGTGGCATCAAACTAGCTGAACTGGTTCTTCATTTAGCTATACAAGGATAAGATTCTCCAAAATACAGCAAGCACAACATATATGCATGATTCAACACTGCATACCATACAAATCTGGTAGGCAGGTTAATTCATGGAATGGCACCAGGTTTCGGAAGAGGCAGGTGTTGCCATTGCAGCATCAGCTTCAGCTGCATCAGATAGCCAGGATCATAATCATCAGAGGTAAAGTGGTTGGACCAAATGAATGAGTTAGTTCGATGAACTCTTTCAGCTCTTTTTCACTTTGTCAACTAAGTCTTGCATGTATTTCCATCTCTTGGAAACTTAAGCATGTTGATTGGTTGGTTATTGGTTTTACGACACGTCGACCGTTGAGTCATAAGCGTCGCCAATCTCTCACGCCGATTGGTCGCGGGTGAAGAGTAGCGACGGGTGAGACTCGAACCCACAACCTTTCGATTGTGAGACGAGCATCTTACCCCTAGACCACTCGTCCCCCAAGCATGCTGATTGAAAAACTCTCTTCTTTCCAGATGTTTGAAAAAATAAACCATAGGATACTGACACTGAATTTTAGGTCACCTTCTCTATCTCAATCACAATATGTAGGATAAGCACAATATGTAGGATAGATTATTACAGTTTAAGGTAACCACTCAACACGTTTTACACACATTATACCTCCATGAAGCATACAAGGGAGTTATGTTTAGTTAATTTCAGCTAGGTTAGGGTTTTGTGAGAAGGTAGAAAAAAATTGGGGTGTGGGTGATTTTTCTTTTAATTGAGTTTTCTTCAAAACCAGTTTAGGATAGGTTAGGTAAGGTTAGGTTTTTCTGAGTTTCAACATTTTTTAATGCTCAGAAACTTTGTTAGGTTAGTTTAGGTTATGCTACATCATTTTTTCTTCATTTGGAACATTACCTTTTATGCTATATTACCCAACCCCAAGCCCATTTTTGCATGGTATGCTGCCTCCCAACTGAAAAGTATACATTTGCAGAGGAAATAAGTGTTCACATCATGTTCAGCACATTCACAAGCATTGCGCTAGAAAAAGACATTCCATGAAATCAGAAATTACCTGAAACTGCAAATCTACATGATAAGCGGCATCAACATATTAGATACCTAATACGGAACACATCTCAATTTCTATCACTAATTAACGACAACAAAATCTACAGTTAACCGTGCAACTACACACAAGATACACCACAACACAACACAATAAAACAAATTCAACTTAAACGCGCGGACAGCGAACACAGGGTGTGAAATGAAGCGTAGAATTTACAAGAGAGATATGTAAACAACTCGCCATTTATCACTCAACCGCGTCATCTAAGAATTTGAGAAAAAGTGTGCCCCTAAAACGCTGCATTTCGTGATGGTGGTCGTCTAATTCGCAGCCTAACTGAAACTTATAAAATAACAGCTGAACAAGATTATAAAAGCACAGACGCGATATTAGAAGATTTAGAAAGTGAGTTGAATTGAAAATATTTTGATTTTAATATACACCAAACCATTAAAACGGCCATAAAGGTGTACCCCAGATGACGTCATTTGTACCATTCGAGGCGACACGCAGGAAGGCATGGGGATGACAAGGGCCTGGGCGAAACCTTGCAGTTCAGCAGGATTCGTTTACGTTACAGTACGTTGATGGTGGAGACGGTGAGTGGGTGATTCATACGGTGGGATGAATCAGCATGTATATTCTAAAATGTTCATCAGGCACTGTTATTTCGTGGCACAAGTTTTGGAGCAGGAAAGGTCTGGCCCGCTTACAGGAAAAGTGTTCTTGCAGTACAGTGAAAGCAATTTGAAATGTTTGACTTAGGTAGGTATCCAGTTTTCAAGTTTTGCACAGCATCTCAAGGAACCATAGAGGGATAGGTTCAGCTGGAAAACCTGCAACTGAGAGAGTGTTGTGAGTGGTTGGGCTTTGATATCAGTTAAAAAAACTGGTTTTGTTTTAAATTTTTGGCAATCGTGTCCATGCCTCATTGGAAATGTTAGTTCCAAAAATATGGGAGCAGAAACTGCATGTTCTCCATGAATCATTGGTGTATCATTACCATGAAAAAGGTAATTTGTGCTTTAAGTTGTGTTTGGATTTTTAAAACATAACAGGTCTGAACATGATTGAGAAGATGTGATGACTCATTTCTGGTGCTGATGCTTTATTTTCAGTTTGAAACATTGATAAGATGTGATGACACCTTATATTACTGGAACCAGCTGCCAGAAACCATTGTCAGTAGCAGCACACTGAACATCTTTAAAAACAGCATAGACAATCATAAGCAGAGTGGGAAACTTACTTTCCGGGTTGGGAGTCCGAGTGCATAGGGTAGGGTCGGCTAAAATGAGTATAGTTTTACCTTTCCAGTGTAATATCTTCCAAACCAAATAAGATATCAATACTGGGTTAATGGGATGTTGACATTACGTTTTCTGACTACGATGTCCAGTGTGGCACAAATTTTTTTGGTCAACTGGTGTTCTTTGGCAAGCATGTCTTCCGAGAAAAGTTGACTATACTCATTTTTTGCACTTTCGCAAAAAATGAGTATGGTGATTTCGACAGCCAATTGTGCCCAACCCACTGGATTTGCGACACTGAAATTCACACCAAAAATGGGTATACTATGGGTGTTTTAAAAAATACAATTATTTTAAAAAATGAGACTAGCCATTTCCTGGTAATTCCAAGTTTAACAAGGGCGTAGTTATGGCTGATGTAGGAACGGAAAAGACACGGTTCGGAATGCCCTGCATAACACTAGTTGAGGTCACTGACTTCGCAGACGATGCAATTATCAAAACAAAATATGAGACAGCTGTTTCCTGGTAATTACACTTTATTAAAGACACAATATTGGCTCAGGTCGGAACAAATAAACACGATGGTCGAACGGATACAACAGTTGGGAATGCCCTGCAAACTACTAGTTGAGATCACGGACGTCGCCGACGATCTCGAACACGGAGGCGTGGCGGTCTGGCGTCACCTCTACCTTTCCGAGAACCTCGTGTGGGTAGACAATCGACTTGTCATCTTTCTCTGGGAAGTAGAACTTCTTGTCCGAGCCCGGCAGCTTCTTCAAGAACAGGACATGCACCGTCCTGGTAGTCGCCGTGGAGTTCGTCTGGATTTCGTGAACCTGGGCGAGGAACTTCTTCTTGTCCAGCTTGACAATGACGAATTCGGAGTTTTTTATCTCCTGATATGGTACGGTTTGAAGTGCCTCCTTTTTCGGCGGCGGTGGTGCCTCTGGCTCCGAATCACTATCCGGGAGCGGCTCGACGATCTCGTCCTCGTCGCTAGTCTCGATAATTTTTCGCTTCACGGAGGGCTTCTTGATCTTGTGTGCCAATGGCGGCTCCTTCCGCTTCTCGGTGCGCTTCATCGCCTCCAGCTCGAGCCTCTGAAGAGAAGTTTCGGCCGTCAGAACCTCGCCGCTCTTGTTCTGAACGCGGCTGCGGCGCTTTGTCTTGTTGGCGAGGGCCGCCTTTGTCTCATCCGACTGTTCCGGGCTGAGGATACTGAGCATGGCTTCCTTGAGTGCCTTGCCTGGGGACGAGATGTCATCGCGTGCCGTGTTTCCGGCTCCGACAATCCGGCTGCGGACCTTCTCCGCGTTGACGGGGTAGAGGCCCGATCCGCGGAAGCCGGCCACGGCGTGGGCCGAATCCAGTTCCTTCCACAGCTGAGAGATGAGCATCGGGAACACTGATTTGTCAACGGCGACGAGTCGTGACTCGCGCTGCCACCGCTTCAGGATTGCAGCCCAGGCAACCTTGACCGGCTTGAACACCGCGACGTCGAGGGGTTGGATGGCGTGGCTGGTGCAGACACACCACTGTGATGTTGTTTTCCTTCGCAAGCGCCGCTGTCCGATATGTCATGTGCGAGCCGTGCCCGTCGTAGACGAGCACCGTGGGCTCGCCACCGTGCGTCTGGATGATCTGTGGGATAAAGATGGTCTGGAACCAGCTCTCGAAGATGTCGCCCTCCATCCAGCCGGACGGTGTGGTTCCATAGGCCGTTCCCGGCGGGCCGCCATGCATCCACGTGTCAAACGGCTCACGCTTGGCTTTGTACACAACGAAGGGGGGAAAGTAGTTTCCCGTGGCGTTCACGCAGAAGAGGACGCTATACATCGCTTTCCCGCCGCTGGCCGTCTTGAGGTAGGCGTCACGTGATTTGCTGGGCACGATGACCTTTTTCGAGCGCGGGTCGGTCGAAAGCCCGGTCTCATCGAGGTTGTAGATGTTGCCCGGCTTGGCCTTCAGGCCTAGGTCGATGATCACCTCGTTGTACATTGTGAAGAAGGCGTCAACCACTTCCTCTGTGAGAGACTGCACGGGCGATTGTGAGAATCTCGGGCTTGCGCGACGCGAGGATGCCGGCGTGGCGGGCCTTGAAACGTGACCGCCAGTCCTTCCCGGGCCGGTTGTCATTCCACTGCGTCTCCCGGCCGAGGTTGTTCAGGTATTGCTGGATCAGGTCACAGATGTCGCTGGAGTCAAGTGGGAACGCTTGGCGGGCGAGATAAGCAATCACTTCGACCAATTTCTGCTCCTCGGCCGTCGTCAGTACTGCCGGCCGCCCTGAGCCAGTGGAGCCGGTGACATTGATGCCATTGATGTGACGGCGGAGTGTCTCGTACGGTACCCTGTTGTCCTTGGCCGCCTTGTAGATGCTGGCTCCATCCGTCACCAGCTTCTTCGCTTTGTCCAGGTCTTCCACCGAGTATTTAGGCATGGTGCCGGGTGTCACCTCAGAAAAAGCGGTACAAAAATGTGTGTATTTTTGACAAGTACAGAAGTTTGTTTGCAACACAATCACTGGAGATGGTCATTACACTGGAGCAGTTGATATCGGAAACATCTCAGAAACGTTTTCTGGGACTACATGAAAGTGAACAGGGGAGTAGCCATGTTCAAGTTGGTACTTTTCAGACTATACCCATTTTTTGCAACAAGTTCTCTAAACTATACTCATTTTATGCAAATTCACAATTAGCAAAATTTAAGTATTCCCTTTTGGATTTCGGTTTTAATTTGAACGGTGTCAGGAAGCTTAGTTGATGAAGATAATACATGGAAATCTAAAATAATGTCAGAGTTGTACATTTTTTTACCAGGGTTCACTTTTGACATGTACTTTTAATAACATTGTTGAAAATGTTTTTAAAACTTTTTTTTAGCCAAATTCATAAAACATTTAGCAATGAAAGTATTTGGAGATGTTGAGGAACGTATCTGGACGTATTATGTCTTTTTTTAAACTTATTTCAATAGATAATTACTGCATAATACATTTTTTCCAAAAATATACTCATTTTTTTGCCTATACTCATTTTAGCCGACCCTACCCTACCGATTTCTTCCGGAGTACATTTTCATGGACATTATTTTTTTATGCATGGAATCTGTTTACCAGTAACCGACCGGAAAAACCTAAATCAGTACCTACATAATATGCATAATAATATCATTCTCATTTTGGGTCAAATTAAATGCCAAAACATACAAACAAAGAAGTGAACAATGGATGGCACCACCCGGCAGTGACTCGTAATAATCTGCACTGTTTCGTTTCTTATAACTCACAGGAGAAATGTGTTTTCCTTTTACTGTTGGTCTCAGTACAAGGCTAGCCATATAAAAAAAAAAAAATACTTCACACTTCACCCTGAGCTCAGAGCGCATACCTACCTACGCAGCCAATTTCCCACGTAATACGAACACAACTCCCCTACCACACACGCCACAGTTGGATGTGATCAAAGCAAAGGATCAGTCAAGGTCTTGTGTTTACTGTTAACTTGTGTGGACACTGTTAACCATGTGTTCAAAGTTGCTAATGGTTATGACGTCATATACGAAATACCTTGCATTGATTGGTTCACAGACAGATTTCAGAACAGAAAACGCTAACGCAGCCAATTCTGATCGGTGGCCTCCGGGACTCCGGAGAATGTCTCTTAAAACTGTCAAAGTTTCCCACTATAGGGTGGGAGGAACGCAAGTATTCAGAGACGCGGCTCCATAGCCGGAGAACAGTGTTCTAAGTGTGCATGTGCATCATCCTGCAAGTTGCTGTTGGCGCGTTGTTGTCGGCAATTCCGGTGGTTGAGATTGATGGAGTGTGTGAAGATGTGGTCCGGCTGCTGACTGCTACAAAAAGTGATTAGTTTGAGTGGTGACCATAAGTGGAATAACCAGCGTTTTTTTGGGTGTCGTTCTGTTTGTTTTTATTGATATCTTTGTTCCCACATTTGTGTCGGAGTACGTGTAAAGCCCATCCTATCCAGTATGAACCCGGAGTGCAAAAATGTTTTCAGAGATAGAATCTCTTAAGAAGTGCCTTAATTCCCACCCTGATTATAAGAATAGAGGGCTTGCTTTTCGGTATTCCAGGGAGGGCTGATCAATGGATTTAGTGGGCAGCTGGTTCAGTGTCCAGAGTGCAACCAAGAAGGGGCATTGTGGCTCATAGTTGCACTGATCTTTTATGTCTTTATGTCTGTATTACCTATATGCAAATCTGTATCATATGATGTCATAGGAATGGCATGATGGCATCAATTGGCAAGTTAACACTACAAGCAGTTCACATACCTTGATGATATCCTGGCAGCAGTTTACATACCTTAATGAGATGATCCTGGCTATGGGTCATTGGCCTAACCCCAAACCCACACCTCCTCTCATTTATCTTGGTGACACAAAGCATTTCAGAAGACTTCCACCCATGTGTATCTTCTTGAAACCGGTAGGTCTTTGCACAATTGGGGAAAATCACTGATTGGAAGAGCACTGTCACATCTAGAAAAGTCCAAACTCTGGCAGCCGTTTCAAAAAAGGAAGTTGAATATCGTATGGAACTAGGCTCCAAACTGCACAGACTGAAGACATTCTCACACTGATGAACATACTTGGGAGGGAGCTGCATGACTGACACAGTTGATGAGCCCCTAAACTCCAATAACCAACATTGGGAGAGTCATACCAACAACACTTCTGCTTTGGCCGACTTTTGGTTCAGTAGAATTCACACTTTGGCTTGAGGATTTCAAAGAGTACAATGCAAAATAATAAGTAAATAGTAAACCTAATTGAATCTAATCTAAACTAATATATTCTAATGTAACCAATCCTAAATGACAGAAGATGTATGCTGGTTATGACATCAGTCCATCCTGTCCCAACTTCCTCCATCTGTCCCAATCTCAGCCATTTTCCTTCCTTGTTCATATCAGTCAAAATTAGGTGCAATATATGTTGAATGAAAGCTGGAAACTAAATATTTTTTTTTTGTCCTGTATAAGTGTTGAATCAACTGCATGGAGTGTAGAATTTCCCCTTAATCACACCTGAGAAATTCCAGGTCACGGATGGATGAATTATGGCACAGCAAACAGGAGTGTGACATGGATGATGCAATATTGGAATGTTTGCCATCTCCAAACACAATGTAAGGATCAGCTCTGGAAACAAGTGGCTGCATCTTCTGAGTCACATTCATAAATGTGGTGGTATAAATTCAAAATTTCCAGACACCTTAAAGCACAATATCTGAAAAAAATGGGATGGTTTGCTAGTATTGAACAAGTTGATGCATTATGTCAGATGAAGTTTTACCATGGAAACTGGATCCTATCTAGGTGTGCAATATCATGGTTTGATGCCAAGCAAGGAATCATGCTGGCTAAGGTTTCCATTTTTGGAAAGTTTTTTTTTAGTGAAAAGGTTTTCCCAAATAGGAGGCTGCCAGCCCAGTATTGCGATCACTGAAATGTACATGAAGTAAAGCTACTGTATTTGGACTTCTGATCTTCCATGGGTGGGAGGAAATGATTGAAGATGGTTCAAAGTGCCCTCAAACCCAAATAACTAACTAATTCTTCCATTGGCCACAACTAAGGGAAAATTGATAGCTGAGTGGGATGAGTGGTTTTTATTGTGAGCCACTTATGTTTGTGCATGTTTTCCCATGATTTTGGCTGGCTGCACTTGCTAGCACTCATCATTGTTAATGCCTGAGCCATGGATGGAGACTCCTGTGGATGGTGGCTCAGGACCCTGGCAGCCCTTGAACCACAAATTGAACATTAGGAATAGGTCTGCATTTAAAACCTACCATGTCTGCACTGGATTTCCCTCATTTTTGCTAACATTAAAGACTCATGCTTTCTAGAAGCCTCATGCCTTCTTGAAAGTACCTTAATGTAGCAGCCTGAAAAAAGCTGCCTTGAAGACATGTACTGTGCATCTTTGTAGCATTATTGCACATGTTGCCCTTTCTTCACCTAGACCTTCACCTCAACATGAGATTATGCCCCCCATCACATTCTTTGGCCCTACAGAATATTTTAAAGAGACAACCAAAATATCTGATTGTCTTTACCAGGCATCATATTATTGCTAATAATATGATGAGCATAGGTGTTTTGAGTATGGCCTGACATGCAGCCTTGTGACACAAGCTTGTTCTATAATCCTTGGTGTAATGCCCACTATCGATTGCTGACTGAGCAATGCCACCTGGTATGGTAGCTCTGGAGATAACCAAAGGGCAAAATCTACCCCTGGCTGCTATGTCCATCCTCATTTGAATCGAGGCATCAACAGTGCACTAAGGCCAAATAGTTGATGAGCACCTGGTTATTTGCTGTGTGCAACAGCAAATTAAGACTGCATTGCTATTCACTGTGTATCAGATTGCAGATGCCACATGGAGCATGTGTGTGTGTGGGGGGGGGGGAAGGGGTAGGATGCTTGTTTCCCAATCGAAAACCTGTCGGTTTGAGTCCCTCCCGCCGTTGCCCATCACTCGCGGCCAATCGACCTGAGAGACTGACGACGCCATGTGTGTGTGTGTGGGGGGGGGGAGGATTCTCGTTTCCCAATCGAAAACCTGTCGGTTTGAGTCCCTCCCGCCGTTGCCCATCACTCGCGGCCAATCGACCTGAGAGACTGACGACGCCATGTGTGTGTGTGGGGGGGGAGGATTCTCGTTTCCCAATCGAAAACCTGTCGGTTTGAGTCCCTCCCGCCGTTGCCCATCACTCGCGGCCAATCGACCTGAGAGACTGACGACGCCATGTGTGGGGGGAGGGGTGGATTCTCGTTTCCCAATCGAAGACCTGTCGGTTTGAGTCCCTCCCGCCGTTGCCCATCACTCGCGGCCAATCGACCTGGGAGACTGACGACGCCATGTGTGTGTGGGGGGGGAGGATGCTTGTTTCCCAATCGAAAACCTGTCGGTTTGAGTCCCTCCCGCCGTTGCCCATCACTCGCGGCCAATCGACCTGAGAGACTGACGACGCCATGTGACGAAAGCAGTCGACGAGTCGTAAAACTAGTCGCCAACCACAACACAACGACCAAAGCAGCCGAGACGCTGCAGTGTATGCTACAGCTGAGATGTAGCTAAATTGGACGAGTGTGTGTATGCGAGTAGGATCAGGTAGGAAGGCATGTGCAGTGATAAATTATTCGCGAAATAGGGTGGAATATGCCGCTTACTGAGCGCTGAATCGACATCCTTCTCAAACGAGTATGGACATCGTGCTTCTTGGTGCGTGTTTGTGAAGTCTTCATTCCTCGTTTCTAACTGTATCCTGTCTACAAGTGTTGTGCTTATGCTCACCATAACGGATCAGGGATCGTGATAATGAACATCCCATAGCGCTATTCCAGGTGAAGGGATTACCTATGATATGCTATGTTATACGATGTCCGTGTATAGCACAGGTGTTTGTATCGTTATCGTTGATATCGGTGTCCCCAAATTAGGCATATCAAAACACGCAAAACGGGAACAGGCATACATATGCAATTGCCTTAAAACTGAGTTTGCAGTACTTCACACAATTTTTAATATCATTATTTCCATGACGGTTTCAACATCCTCCTGTACTCGTTTCGACATCTCACACCTAACCATAAATTATTATTTTAACACTGGGCATGTGCGAGTGCAGCGACGGAAAGCATGTGTGCTGATCTGGTGCTGGAGCACGTGAGCCGGTATGTGCTCGTCTCGCACAGTGATAAATTGTTTGTGAAATATGGTGGAATATACCACTTTCTGAACACTGAATTGACATCCTTCCTGACAGAGTATCAACATCATGCTTCGTGATGAATCATTATGAGGTCTTCATATATATAATTTCTAACAGTATCTTGTTGATAAGTATCATGCTGCTACTTTCCATTGCAGATTGTGGTACATTTACATCTCTTAGCACAGATCCAGGAATTACCTATGATGCGGTGTGTTATACAATATCAGTTGATATTATAGGTATTTTGTATCATTATTACTAGAATATCCCTAAATTAGGTATCTCAAAAACAAAGGAAATAGTTGCACATATGAGTATGCTGTTGGAGCAAAATTATGTTTGAAGAACTTATAAGTTATGTTAAGGAACATCTTTTCCATGGCGAATTTCGACAGCCTATCATATTCGTTTTGACATCTCACACCTAACGACAGACAATTATTTTAACAATGGTCTCGCAGCACACGTGGGATGCTGCGCGGTGCAGATACCGCCTGTGTGTTGTCGCGCCCCGCCGCTAGTGTCACGTGGCGCCACCGCCGACAGGGCAGACCGGCTGCTGGATGCTGAAGCTGACGCTGTCGGCTCGACCGCCCGCTGCTGGGGATATGGACGAGGCGGCGGTGCGCATCAAGCACCTGGCCGACATGGCCGACTACGACGTCGACCACTCACGGCCCGCCAGAATGTGAGTGTCGCGGCATCGGTGCTTCGTCCACCAGTGGGTGTCTGGTGTCTCGATGTCGCGGCATCGGTGCTTCGTCCACCGGTGGGTGTCTGGTGTCTCGATGTCGCGGTATCGGTGCTTCGTCCGCCAGTGGGTGTCTGGTGTCTCGATGTCGCGGCATCGGTGCTTCGTCCACCAGTGGGTGTCTGGTGTCTCGATGTCGCGGCATCGGTGCTTCGTCCGCCAGTTCGTGTCTGGTGTCTCAATGTCGCGACATCGGTGCTTCGTCTACCAGTGCGTGTCAGGTGTCTCGATGTCGCGGCATCGGTGCTTCGTCCACCAGTGGGTGTCTGGTGTCTCGATGTCGCGGCATCGGTGCTTCGTCCACCGGTGCGTGTCAGGTGTCTCGATGTCGCGGCATCGCTGCTTCGTCCGCCAGTGGGTGTCAGGTGTCTCGATGTCGCGGCATCGGTGCTTCGTCGACCAGTGGGTGTCTGGTGTCTCGATGTCGCGGCATCGGTGCTTCGTCCACCGGTGGGTGTCTGGTGTCTCGATGTCGCGGTATCGGTGCTTCGTCCACCAGTGGGTGTCTGGTGTCTCGATGTCGCGGCATCGCTGCTTCGTCCACCAGTGGGTGTCTGGTGTCTCGATGTCCATGTCACATGTTGTATAGCCGGTGTCGACGTGATGTTTGGATGTAGTGTACTGCTCGGCGGGGTGTGTTTGTGATGGTTTGGGTGAGTGGTAGACTACTGCCATCTGTTGACAAGGTCTGGTTCTTACCGTGACATGGCCGGAGGACAGAGCAATTTGAACTCATTCCTTGCCATGCAATGCCACAGGATTTACATAAAAACGGCCAAGTTTGTTGGTCTCGCTCTCTCTCTGTCCCTTCCCCATCCCTCCTTCTTGCTTTGAGTCAAACGCTCGTTAGATAGGGAAGTTCCCCATCCAAAATAATTGTATGATAGTGTTGAACTGAAATAGTCGTCATCTTACGATAGCATGCAACGCTGTTTCTCCTGTCAAGTGTTCTTGTCTCCCTTTTACGTGCCATAGCCTGGTTCCTACAAATGCTTAAAAAAACTTATTGTTACCTTCCAACTGCAATTCTCAGTCGACAAATCAGTGTGTGCGAAGCCCCTGATGAGATACTGAGGAACATCACTCGCCCATGATCTGGCACTGAGGCACATGACTATGTCACTGGTTTGGTGCCACTTTGGTTTCGTGCCACTTCCACAACATACAGGTAGTGTGTTGTGGAAGTGAGCAGTTGAGCATGCGGTTGGAGCCACTATAAATGGTCTGCCGTGGTATGGGAGCACTAAGTCAGTCCACTGATCAGTCCCAGTCCCAGGCTAGCTCTCCACCACCTGTAGTGATTAAGGGGAAACGCATAGGTTAGCAGCTTACCGACGCAGTCGATGCACTCCTCCCCCCCCCAGTATAGGTTACCAGTGTTTGGGAATTGATCGCATGCTGGATATATTCGAGCGTAGCATTGCCGGCATTGTGACGGTTTTCTGGGAAAGACACGCTTTCTTCCAGTGGAGTTGTGGTTTTTCAAGTTGCTAGCGTCTGATGTGTACCAGGTGCTGACTGAGGTGTTGGTGTACAGGTACCTCCGCAGTCCGCCCTGCCCCCGGTGTGGTGTACCGTCTGATGTGTACCAGGTACTGACCAAGGTGTTGGTGTACTGGTACCTCCGCCATGCCCCCGGTGTGGTGTGCCGTCTGATGTGTACCAGGTGCTGACCGGGGCGTTGTTGTACAGGTACCTCCGCCCTGCCTCCGGTGTGGTGTACCGTCTGATGTGTACCAGGTGCTGACCGGGGCGTTGGTGTACAGGTACCTCCGCCCTGCTTCCGGTGTGGTGTACCGTCTGATGTGTACCAGGTACTGACCGAGGTGTTGGTGTACAGGTACTTTCGCTCCGGCGTCGAGATGGTGCGCATGGCCAACGTGTATGCCGAAGAGGGCAATCTGGAGGGCGCCTACATGCTCTATCTCAAGTTCATGACGTGAGTGGAGTGGTCTGTTGTCGAGTTTGCAATCCACACGGTTAGCTGGCGCTGCTGGAGCGCCGGCCTGTGTCTGTCTGTCTCGTGAGGTCTGTGTCTGCCTCGCGAGGTCTCAGTCCCAAGTCCCAAACCGAGAGGGTCAGCTGGAATCAGGCTTGGGAAAGCCGACTGTATTTGAATGCTTAGCATCAAGAAGATTATCCTCTCCGTAAAATTATTATCTAGTTTTCCCGTTTGGTGGTTGGATGGTGCTGTTTGAAAGTTTTACTGCTCCGCGACAAAGTGCTCAATATTGAATAGAGCTTGCAAAATGACCTGGGGATGTCAGACATTTCAGAAGAAAAAAGTGTACTCGTATTTGATTGCCCCGTGATTTTCATCTCCACATCCATGATTATATAGTACAAATCCAACCCTGGCTGGTGCTGATCCCGTGAGGTCGGGAGCACTGACCCGGTGAGGTCAGACACACTGACCCGGTGAGGTCAGGGCGGTCGCGTCTGATCAAATGCTACGCTTTGAGTGCTGGGATTAGTTTCGATCATGGCGTGGCAAATGCCAGGTCCGGTGGCGAGGCCACGGCCCGTGGAGGCTGCTCTGCTCAACACGAGGCCACGTTCCTTCAAACGACCCTAGGAAATATTCGGATTAGGTTATTCATTTCATTTTTTTATCCGCACATCGGTGGAGCCGGCCGTGCATGGTAGGCCGGCCAGCCGCACTGCAGTTTCGACCATCTATTGGGTTGTTTGGGCTAGTTATTTGGGGTAGTTATTAGTTAGCTATGTTATGGGCGCTGTATAACCAATGCAGTTGATGCGCCCTAAAACCCTAATAGCCAACTAGTCAGTTGGGTTATAGAACCTCGACCGCCACGGCCCGTGCTATGTGATCGCAGCATCTTCGTGGAGAAGATCCGCTACCACCCCGAGTACAAGCAGGTGTTGGCGAGCGAGCGAGCCGCCATCAAGCGCCACCTGGAGGCGACCATGCCGCGCGCCGAGCAGATCAAGCGCCGGCTGGTGGCCAAGTTCGAGCAGGAGCACCGCACCTGGATGGCCGAACAGGTGCGCTGCCGTTGGGGTGTGGGGGGGGGCGTAATGTTGGCATGGCGCCATTCCCCAGGTGGTGCTACCGATTTGATTGCCAGGTACATTTGATAGCAGATACCGATTGCCGGGGGAGCACCGCGCCTCGCTGGCCGAACGTGTGTGCTGCCGGCATGGCTAGAATCTCGCCAAGGGAATTGGGAGGGGGGGGTATTTGTGACATGGCGCCATTTTGCCAGAGAATGCCACCGACTACGAGAATGTTTCTTTGGCGGGATGCACTAGAGTGATTGGAAGAACGTTTTTTTTGGTATTCAGAATTTTGGTATTTTTTGTGTTCTTCGGCTGAAAAGTTCTGGAAGGAGCGGTGCACTCGAGCGTCCTGAGGGGCGCCTTGCTCTGAAAAGCTCAGAGTTAGCTCGGCTCTGACTTGGCTGCAAGCTCGGCTCTGGCTCGGCTCCGGCTCGGTTCTAGCTCGGCTCTGGCTGGGCTCTGAAGAGCTCTTGTGTTCTCTGGTGACCCAAATTGCCACCACACCCAGGCCAATATTATCCTGGCATTGGACAATTTCAGTGGGAATCAATATCTAATGGGAGTTTGACGTAGAGTCTTGGAAGGAGACGTTCGACTTCCCGGATCGAATTCCGTTGGACGTCGCCATGTTGAGCTGCCGTAACAACATGGCGACATTACCAGTTTCGCCACACCTGAGCTGCCGTAACACTTACCAGTTTCGCCACACCTGATCGGCAACATTTATGACACCGAAGTCGTAATAGCAGCTGCTATTCTCCACGTTCCCAAGGTTGTTTGATGTCTGTCATGCTGCCCGTTGTTTGTCGTGCGTGTTTTCGTCTTCGTCTGATATCTTTCGCTCTACTAAAATAAATCAACCTCAAAGCACACACCAGCCAGCCTCGCCCATGTATTGTGTCCGATTCGCGATTTTTGGCATGTAAGTAAGACTGGAAGTACAATTTCAAATGGAGTTAGCGTCCAAATGCTGAGTAATATAGTCATCGAAATCGGGATGTTGGCCTATTTTGTGAAAGTAATCAACATAATGTCATTTAATTTCCATTTTCTAGCAGAAATTCTCCGGTTTGTCTGCATCTTGATGCCTTACTAAGTGAATATGTACACATTACGTAATTGTTCCCTAGTTTGGCATGCTTTGATTGTGTGCAACGATCCTTCGCAGACAAGGATAGAGGAGGAACTGATTCGCCAGCGGGAGGAGGATGAGCGGAAGCTCTCCCAGCATCAGCGGGAAGAGCGAGAGCAGCAGAGGTAAAGACGCACCTTTGTCCGGGAAAAACGTGGCTTGGGGATCAAGGCAAACATTCGCATCCTGTGTTGTACACCTTTCATGGTTCAGTTCTAAAGCTTAATGGTGCGGATTTCGCCATATTTACAAGGTATGTAACTGCAGCGTTCTCAAGCTCCTGCAGTTGGGCGCAAATTGACATCTAACACTGCGTTTTCTTACATTGCTCCCAATATCTGTCCGCATCCGTATTATAAGCTACGGGTCGATCATGTGCGTGCTGAAGATGGGATCGTGTAGGATGCATCCAGTTTTTCTAAGCTGCAGATATTGCGTCCCAAAAATGCTTGCCTGTTTCAGTCATACTGCAACAGGGAACTTGCGGGAATGTATAGTAACACAAGAGCGTATCTGTACAGGAAGGCATACGGGGATTTCCCAAACAGCATGTGGCCCTCGATGATGTTGCTACACATGAATTGCTTTGCCATGCGTTTTGCCACATACGCTTACATGCGGAACTTTGTCAGTCGTTCTATGCTCCGAGATACCGCATAAACAGGATTTTGCTACTCTTGCTACTCTAGCACAATTTGCTACTCTACTCTACTCTTTTTGCCTTTGCATAATCGGCTCGACGGCGAAAGATTACGACGTGACAAAATACTCTTGATTTATAACTAACGTGTTGGATTTTAAGAACCAAGCCCATGTTCAAAGAACTCACCCACAAGCGAAGATTCCAACCATGCCAAAATGTGTTCAGAACACCTTTCTAACGATATTCTCCAGCCAAAAACAGCGAACCGGTTCCCGCAGTGGTGTGTTCGAATCCAGTGCGCCACTGTCGGTGCGCGTCGCCAGGTTCTCCGAGGAGAAGCGGCGCCTGCTGCAGCTGGAGCGGCGGCGGGTGGACGAGCTGGAGCGGTCGCTGGACGGCCCGGCGGCGGCCGCGTCCGGCCTGCCCAGCTACGACGAGCTACGCCCCGCCACGCCCAGCTACGCCGACCTGCTGCCCGCGCCGCCCACGGCGCCGCCCGCCTACGGCAGCTCCACGGCAGTCGCCGGCCAGACGGCCGGCCGGCCACAGGCGGGGTCAGTATCACCGTCACGGACAGGGTCACGGCACAGTCATGGTCACGACCACGGCACAGTCATGGTCACGACCACGGCACAGTCATGGTCACGACCACGGCACAGTCATGGTCACGACCACGGCACAGTCATGGTCACGACCACAGTCATGGTCACGACCACGGTACAGTCATGGTCACGACCACGGCACAGTCACGGTCACGACCACGGCACAGTCATGGTCACGACCACGGCACAGTCATGGTCACGACCACGGCACAGTCATGGTCACGACCACGGCACAGTCATGGTCACGACCACGGCACAGTCATGGTCACGACCACGGCACAGTCATGGTCACGACCACGGCACAGTCATGGTCACGACCACGGCACGGTCACGACCACGGCACAGTCACGACCACGGCACAGTCATGGTCACGACCACGGCACAGTCATGGTCACGACCACGGCACAGTCACGGTCACGACCACGGCACAGTCATGGTCACGACCACGGCACAGTCATGGTCACGACCACGGCACAGTCATGGTCACGACCACGGCACAGTCACGACCACGGCACAGTCATGGTCACGACCACGGCACAGCCATGGTCACGACCACGGCACAGTCATGGTCACGACCACGGCACAGTCATGGTCACGACCACGGCACAGTCATGGTCACGACTACGGCACAGTCACGACCACGGCACAGTCACGACCACGGCACAGTCATGGTCACGGCACAGTCACGACCACGGCACAGTCATGGTCACGACCACGGCACAGTCATGGTCACGACCACGGCACAGTCATGGTCACGATCACGGCACAGTCACGGCAATATCACTGTACAGTCACGGTCACGGTCAGGATCACGACAATCCCAGTCACGGCAATATTACGGCACAACCACGGCAATATTACGGCACAGCCACGGCAATATTACGGCACAGCCACGGCAATATTACGGCACAACCACGGCAATATTACGGCACAGCCACGGCAATATTACGGCACAGCCACGGCAATATTACGGCACAACCACGGCAATATTACGGCACAACCACGGCACAGCCACGGCAATATCACGGCACAGCCACGGCAATATCACTGTACAGTCACGGTCACGGTCAGGATCACGACAATCCCAGTCACGGCAATATTACGGCACAACCACGGCAATATTACGGCACAGCCACGGCAATATCACGGCACAGCCATGGCACTATTACGGCACAACCACGGCAATATTACGGCACTATTACGGCACAGCCACGGCAATATCACGGCACAACCACGGCAATATTACGGCACAACCACGGCAATATTACGGCACAGCCACGGCAATATTACGGCACAGCCACGGCAATATTACGGCACAACCACGGCAATATTACGGCACAGCCACGGCAATATCACGGCACAGCCACGGCAATATTACGGCACAACCACGGCAATATTACGGCACAACCACGGCAATATTACGGCACAACCACGGCAATATTACGGCACAACCACGGCAATATTACGGCACAGCCACGGCAGTGAGTCATGGCATGAGCCGCCATCATGTCACAGCCATCAGCCCGGTTGGGTGTGGGTTGCGAGCACACACTGATCTGGCTTGAGTGAGTGCAAGGTGAAGAACATTCTTGTTTGACTTAGCATTCAAGATAGTTTGAAACAGTACAATTAAGAGGTAAAACTTATAGTGATTGGCACTGATATATTTCAGATAACTTCTGTACATTCCTTAAGGCTTGAATTAATTGAGCTTGCACATCGCTGAACCTGGCTTCACCCGGGATGATTCTAAGTAGCTAAGTAAGGGGGCCCTGGCATCACAAAGAAATCATGACCGCGTTTAACTTTTTTGCGCATATTTCCCACCGATACTACACAGCATTGATATTTGTCAGATTCCAGCAGTTGGTTTTGGCTGAAGAACAATTATCTATAGAAGTAGCCTGCCGATTGAGGAAGAATTAGGCAATGTGTATGTAATGTTTACATGTATTGCCAAATGGAAGGTAGGAAACACAGTGTCGACATACATCAGCTCACGCAGCCTAGCACGCGGGCGAAAGATGCTGGGGGGCCACGAAGACATTAGTTGTGATAAGCAGAAGGCGATAAACAAACGGCGTTTGTTGCCACTGATCTTGGGTGATAACTGTATCGCCCTGCGACTGAGTTTTACACCAATTTGTGTGTGATCATAGGGTGCCATCTATTGACCGTTCGGTGAAGCCAAACTTCAACCAGTCGCTGCTGTCGCTGCGGTCGGAGCTACGCACGGTGGTGGTACCCGACTCGTTGATGGGCCGGTAAGTCCCCCCACCCCACCCACCCGACTGTCATCGACCCCCTCCCTCCCCCCCCCTTCAACTGCTCTGCCAACCGTGTACGGTGGCGATAGATGTCGTTTGTTGTAGCCTCTATGGTCTCGGGTTGAGTTCCAGCCATGGGACTTCGACGGTGAGCTGTATTTTATTGACTTCGCCTGTGGTGGAGATTTCCCGTCGGCGATAGACTTAACGAGCCATTGGATGTGACTTGTGATCAAATGCTGGCTAGTACCACCTGCCACTTTATCTCGTATGTGCCTGTCCCGGGGATGGGGAGGGGTAGCGCCAGGTGAGTCGGCACCACGGACAGGGGGACAGACAACGGAGCCATGTGCGTCCGGAGCGGACACCCGACCGGCTGGCGCGTCCGCCGTGTGATCGTGAGGTCGCGTGTTCAAATCCCGGGCGCTGCCCGGCGTTTCGATGGGCTGTTAATCGGGTGTGTAAAACTTTAGGCCACATGAAGGGCATGGCATGTTATTTGAATGTATTTATAAGTTAGTTATTTGAAGGGCATGACATGGCGTGGCGTAGCTTAACGTAGCAAGCGATATCGTAGTAAAGCACAACGTTGCCTCATGCTCATAGGTAGAAACACAACACAATATAACGCTGCATTAAGTCCGTGTACGTGGGGACGAGTGGTCTAGGGGTAAGATGCTCGTCTCACAATCGAAAGATTGTGGGTTCGAGTCTCACCTGTCGCTACTCTTCTCCCGCGGCCAATCGGCGTGAGAGATTGGCGACGCTACATGAATGAACGGTCGACGTGTCGTAAAACCCAATAGCCAACTAAACCTACGTTTAAAAAAAAATACTTATGGGCGGTATGTGATCACCATGGTCGATGCGCCCTAAAGCCCAAACAACCAACTAACGACGCCAAGTCAGCCAGCTGTGCGCCGTTGCCGGCAGCTTCCTCACGATCGCCGAGTCGAACACGGCGCAGAACGTGGAGACGTGCGGCCTGCTGTGCGGCAAGCCGTCGCGCGACGTGCTCTACATCACCCACCTGCTGATCCCCGGCCAGACGGGCACCGCCGACTCGTGCAGCATGGAGGGCGAGGAGCGTGTGTTCGCCTACCTGGACACGCACAGCCTCATCACGCTCGGCTGGATACATGTGAGTTGGCGGCGGGGGGCGAGTGGTTAAAGTGCTCCGGGTGCCAAAGGTCCCGGGTGCCAAAGGTCCCGGGTTCAACACTCGCACCGCTCGGCACGTTTCCCAATACCGCGGCCCACCGGCGAAGCAGTGTGGGCGGCGCTGTTAGCCGTGATCGTGCACAAGGTGGCCACGCACAGCCTGCTGGGCCCGCGAGTGGTGAAAGCGTTCAGCTCTTTGATTGATTATTTGGGTTTAGGGGCGCGCCAGCTGGATCTACGTGAGTTGGGCGGGGGATGGCCGAGTGGTTAAAATGTTGAGCTCTTTGATTGATTATTTGGGTTTAAGGGCGCGCCGACTATAGGGTCATTTTGCGCCCAAAAGTGTTGAGGTCCGGGTACCGAAGGTGCCGGGTTCAACACTCGCACCGCTCGGGACGTTTCACAGTCCCACGGCCCACCGGCGAAGCAGTGTGGGTGGTGCCGTTAGCCGTGGTCCTGCATAAAGTGCGTCGAGAGCCACCCAATAAACAGTAAACAGCACGTAAGTTGGCCGGTCGCCGGGGCGGCGGCTCGGTCTCGGTGTTGGGCGCCTGGTCGTGAGGCGGTGGGTTCGAGTCCCACGGCCGGCGCCGTTGCCGAGTTCACCGGCGACCAGTCGACGTGACGCTGTGTGCTGTGCTGTGACGCTGTGTGCTGTGCTGTGACGCTGTGTGCTGTGCTGTGACACTGTGTGCTGTGCTGTGACACTGTGCTGCGGCCGGCAGACACATCCGTCCCAGACTGCCTTCCTGTCGTCGGTGGATCTGCACACCCACTGCAGCTACCAGCTCATGATGCTGGAGAGCATAGCGATCGTCTGCGCCCCGAAATACAACGAGTGAGTCGGCGGATCCCAGCATCACCCACACTGAATGTACTATGCCAGATGTCTGACGCGTATCTGAGGCATCTGGCATGTAACTGGCATATCTAGTATCTGGTATGTGAGTGAACGCTGACGTGCATAACTATCACGTGTCACGTCCTCCGTATGGATATCGATAAGGTCGGATCCGGCATTTTGTCCAAGATTCTACTGTTGGAACCTCCGTCGTTGAACTGTGATCTCGTCGTCAAATTGTGGTGTTTGGGGTCGCATGAACGTGACTAATATCTATGGATTTCCTCATTCATCCATATCCATTTGGTATATTGTTGCCAGTCCTTGTTGACGCAGCCTTTTGTAGTGATGCATGCGTGTATTGGCGCAGCAAACTGTTACATAATGTTTCATTCGTTAAGGAAGTTATCGGCGGTACTATTCCATTTTTAGCGTATTTTAGCTTCAGCTTGGGGAGGTTGGTATTCAGTCCACTTCATGTGACGGCTGTGCCAATGGTCTACGTGGTAGATCGCTGACCGGCCGGCGCTGGTGTTGGCTATCTCGACAACACGGCATTAGTTAAGTACCACGCGCCGTCTCTCCGGTCGGGGACGAGTGGTCTACGGGTAAGATGCTCGTCTCACAATCGAAAGATTGTGGGTTCGAACCTCACCTGTCGCTACTCTTCGCCCGCGACCAATCGGCGTGAGAGATTGGCGACGCTATATGACTCAACGGTCCACGTGTCGTAAAACCAATAACCAACCAATAACCAACCTTTCCGGTCACATCCTCACACCCCGTCTCGAGGGTCCTTTTATGCCCCCTCTAATATCGAAACCATGCGTTGCACGAAAACGAAAGTGGTGTCATCGGAAAGCGCTTGGCGAGTAGGGTCCGAAACCACTTCCCAATATTTTTTTCACCCTCACAAAGGTGACGTCACTTGGGGGTCTATGGCACCATGACTGACATGTTTTTGGCTCTGGGTGGTTCATTTGCGGGGATATTTTAAAACAAAATATTTGAGATCAGAAAAGGAAAGTTAAATCGACGCTAGCCCCAAAATGTTCGCCCACCCAAAAACCAACATTTTATGTTATTTTTTTGCAATTTACCAAAATTTTGAGTTCGGTTTTCTGCAATTTTTATTTTCGTAATCGACAGAGCGGACCGGAAAACGTTGTCTTAAGTTAACTTGCCCTAAAATGTGCTTACTTTAGCCATAATTTTCGATTTTAGCCCTAATGGGCAAATATGCAAAACTAGTAAGTCATCAAAAACGAAAAAAGGTGACCTATCGCACTTGACCTTGACTAACTCGTTGACCGTAGATGGCCTGACCTCACGTTTTCACACAACATGCCAAACATGTGGAAAAAGGTATGCCAAATTTCATCGCGCCGTTTTCACTATCCGTGGGTGTGTAATTCACCTGGGGGTGGGGTGGGGGTAATTACCCCCCCCCCCCCCTCCCCAGAGGCGGGACGAGTACTGAACTTATTTATTTATTCAGTTGCTTATTAATCATATCGCGAAAGGGAGTATATTCATCTTACAGGTAAAGTCGGGTACATAAAGCACCAGCGGGCTGGTATAAAAACGGGAAAGCGAATCGCGTAAAAGACAAGATTCGTAAAAGCACGCCATGCTCAAGAAGAGCTCAAAAGGGCGCTGAAACGTACAATGCAGACATAAATAAGACGCAATGGCAAGCATAGGTGCAAAATCTAGTTTTTAAAAGCAGATAAATAAAAGCTAACTCAATACAAAGGTATACAGATAATTTTCAGACAAATGGCCCTTGAAGTTGCTGCCGAACCGTCCCTCGTGAATTGCGGATACCTGTAATGTCATCTTAGCTCTTGCTCTGTGTGTTAGTTATTTGATCTTTATGCTGCGTCGACTGCTAAGGAGCCCTCAAGTAGTGCCTGTTAAGTTTCGTGTGTGGTCTTACCAGTTGCAAACGAACAAGGTGACATGAACACAGTCTACCCACCGCTGGTATTGTTTGGTATCCGAGGTTCGTGCGCTTGGGCGTCATCTGAGTCGGATATCTGATCTGAGATCTGGGATCTGATCTGAGATCTGATCTGATCTGGTATCTGATTTGAGATCTGAGATCTGATCTGATATCTGATCTGAGCTATGATCTGAGATCTAAGATCTAAGATCTGATCTGATCTCTGACCTGATCTGAGATCTGGTCTGAGTGTGTGTTCTGCGTGACGGCTGGTGAGGTCGGGCGACGAGGCCTCGGTCGGCGGCGGGTGACCGGCGGCTGTCGCGCCGTTCGCAGGACCGGCTTCTTCATGCTGACGCCCGACTACGGACTGGACTTCATCGCGCGCTGCCAGCAGGCCGGCTTCCACCCGCACCCCCAGAAGCCGCCCCTGTTCGAGGTGAGCCGCGCGGTCGGCAGTGACGCGCCGACTGCAGGCGCCCCAGTGCAGTCCACCGCTGCCGGACTGCACTGGGGCGGGCAGAGGGGGAGGGCACAGGATGACCTGATAGTCACCTCACACTTCCAACGCGACCCACCATCACCAGGGTGGGGCTCGCACTGTGTCCGTGCCCATCTCCCCAATGGAATACGGTTTCCTAAGTAAAATGTGAAATTTGCGCGACAGCTAATTACATTCCATGCAACTTTGTATCAATGCTATCCTTACCTCTACCATACTAGAAAGCTTCGACGTATTATCAAATTCATCTGAAAGTGGTCAATTTCCAACCACTTGAAATTATTTCACCATCTCAAGGCTGTTTGTTTCTCTCCAAGTCGGCGTCTCCATCCTCCAACATTTTCCCGAGAGCCTCCTTGTCGATCCGCAGCTTCGGGCTGTCTCCACGGGCGTAATTGACGTAGCGCAGGATTGCTCGGGTGGCGTGGTGTTGACAAGGTCACGAACCGTGAGTTTGTGGTTTCCCGACCCTGTTTTGGGACGCGTCCATGTGGGGGAGAAATTGTCCTCATGCTGACAAACGATAACCGGATGTCACACAACGATCGACACAACACGAATGATCAACTCTGGTCGAAGCGCCCTAAAGCCCAAACAAATAACTAACTAACATCCGTACTGCAGGAGGCGCAGCACGTGACGCTGGACAGCAGCTACGAGATCAGCGTGGCAGATCTGCGCAAGTGACGGCTGCTGGCTGGCGGGGCCGGACGTGATAGCTCGAGATCGGCGCGGCTCGTGCTCGAGCATCTAGCCGATAGACCGGAACTGGTGTACTTCACGTGATATCTGCCGTGAGCAGTCCTAGTGCGGTGGTCCGAGGAGCAGCGACGCGCGTGTACGAGACGGTCGGCCAATCGGTGGTGGTGCCGCGCCGTGGTCCAGCCCACCTCGTCCGCTGATTGGATGGCAGGCGATCGGTGGCCGCCCGCGGCACTGTGGTCCTGGACGCCTCGCTTGTTGAGTGGCTGGAGACTGGAGGTTGGCCAATCGGCGGCCGCGCGGTCGCTCGACTCCGCCCAACTCTTCCGCTGATTGGCCACGAAACGCAGACCTTGCTTGCGGACTTGTGGATTGTGTGCTGCGGCAGGTTTTGACATGTGTTGCTTGGTTTTCTACATGCTATTCCGCTTGTTTGTTGGAACGGCAGGCTTGATGGCAGGGAAAGAAAACAAGAATCTGTTCGGGGCTTTTGGCGTCCAGAAAATTCATTATTTCTGACTGAGATGCTTTCCAGCTGGAGGTTCAGCGTATATGTTTTCCAAAAGCGAATCCTAACGTGGAGTGATCACGCCCAATGCTGGTATTTATTTGAATTGTTAGTAGCTATGCATTCTAAAGTCTATTATGTTCTTACGTTCGCTAAGGTTTTACAACTCGATTCGAGACGCCAAGTTAGAGGATCCGGACCTTCCTGGCGCCACCACGTGCGGTGACGTCCATGACTAACCGTGCACGGTGTACCCTGTCCCGGGCGGCGTGAAGGCACTCGGCGACACCCATCGCAGTGGCCGAGTATTTTATCACCTGTGGACGTTGTTTACACGTGGAATACAGAGATCGATGAGACATGCTGACGTTTGACGGTGGGTCCGGGCGAGACGCTCGGGAATCGATTGCGGGGAGAGCAATACACACTCGTGTCACCAGGCTCTCAGGTGGTGTGCCTGAGATAGCTCAATAGAATATGCTAAGTCTGGACGTGGTTGATTGGTCGGTCGGTCGGTAGACATATGGGTCGCAGCAGATTAATGTAGTGATTAGCGCTTAGTGCTGTGTTCAGTGCTTGGTGCTCAGTGTTGAACTCGTTACTGTAGGATCGCGGGTTCGAATCTCACACCGGTGGGATTTTCGAGTACGCCGGCGACCGATCGGCGTGAGAGGTTGGCGATGCTGTGTGATCAACGTGTTGAATGCGTCGTGAAAGAACGCGAGGCTCTTCGTCAATTGCGACTGTCGACAGAGGCGGATTCAGACTTGATCGGTGAGGTTCGTACGGTGGAGGCATTTCGGCAATGGTCCCACTACAATCTGCGATCCCAGATTATGGCTGCGTTCATGCTGGCCACTGTGTATTGCTGGTCGGTTGGGCGCCAGCGGTCGGCACTGCATCGATAGTGAATGCTATGAATGCTATGAAACCCATTACGGTATTAAAAATCTGACTTGATCGCAAGATTGTGGGTTCGAATCTCACAACCGACGGAATTTACCGAGTCCACCCGCGACCAATTGGCATCAGAGGTTGGCGAAACTAAATGACCTAGCGATTGAATGCGTCGTAAAATAACCCAAGGTATAAAAAACTAACACTAATAGAAATATCTGGTTCTTTACTTCGCATTTCCCAGCAAGCTTTATCTTGCGCATCCGATCAGTTGAGTTTGTTGGCTGAACTCGCCGACTACCAGGGGTAATAAAGCACCGATGTGGTAGAGCTCATCGGTGACCGATTATATGGTTTTGAAAATCATTCTGGTGAACAAAATAACTGAAATATGGAAACAATGAATTCAAATAATACAGCGGTTGCACTGAAAATCCTCAACATGATCTTTCGTCTTACATTGATGGAAACCTGCTTGCGCTGGCAGCACCAGTTAATATCGAACTTTTTCTTGGAACCGACAACATTACACAGAGCGGCCAGTCGCATTCCTATACTGGCTGCATTTTATGACAGCAAATGCTAACCAATAATATTCGCTCATTTTTGCGCCCTGGAAGTGGCATCAGCCTGGGAGCCTTGTCAGTACGGAGTTTCTCCAAATTGTGGCAGAATGCAGAGCAATTTGGTATCAACTACGACGAACAACTGGGTTTAACTATGTACTATATCAGCGCTGGATCGGTGACCGTGGTCAGCTCGCTCTGCTGAGTCAACGGTCCTCAGCGTGACGATCCGCCAGCGATTCTCGTTTTAGTAGATGAACATGGTGGTCACCAAGTGACGGTGTGCTTCCACAATGAAGATCACCAGGTGAAGGTCAGGCAGAGGTGAACTTCTAAACCGGCAATTCGAGAACTGAGGAAAACCGTGGCTGACCTGGGAAGTGACTCCTGAAAGTGTCCTCAGTAAAGTCGCGATAAAGTCGCGGTGCTTGGTACGAGTTGAAGATGGCCGTGGTGGTGGGGGAATCTGATACTGGAAGAGTGCTAGAGTAAGAGTAGAGAAGATGATGAGGCCGCTCATTTCCTCGGCCAATGCTTACTTTTCAGTTTGCAAAGAACTACTCGGTCATAATATTAACTGACAATATGGCATAGGTGTAGGATTAAAGCTTTACCTACCGCTGTTGGTCAATTAATTTATACCAAATCTTCCTTTAATTAGCGTGTTGTTTGTCCCCAAATCGTGTTCACAAAATAGCACCAGTGGCCAATTACTTCGGCCACCAAAAGCACAATTACTTGGACCGCTTCGCCAGTCCATATTTGTATGTCTCATCTGGTGCAATAGAGGGGCTGCACAAACACAAGCAGCCAGATATTTGTCAGATCTAGCGATTTTTGGGGGTATCTGGCATCCTTGCCAGGCCCAGCCACAGACCAAGGTTACCGCGTGCATTCCTCATTACGGGCGGAACTCCTGGGAAGAAGCGTGATCGGGTGAATTCAATAGAATGGCTCTGCCGGCGAACGCTTGAACATTGTCCCGCCAATACACAGGGGCGTAGTCAGGTATTTTTGATGGGGGACAAGAGGGCTTTTACTTGTTATATCGATTCTTCCCCCGTATCGCCATAACCATAACAAAGTTTCACCAAGTCTGGGCGAGACATCCCGTCTCCCCCTCCCCTGGCGACGCGCCTCCATGCGGAGCGGCCTTGAGCCGCCTCGGTAATCTATTGAAGCTCCGGGAGGCCCCGTTGTGCACAGCCCACGCTCCCAGGGCCGGATGATTGGCTTGACAGGCGTTCTCTCAAGGCGTCTGTTGGCAGCGTGCATGCGATGCCGACTAAATGGGTGACGGGTGCAACGTGTGTGACGGATGACGGACGGGGACGGGCGATGGGTGTGACGGGCGTGACAGGTGACCAAAGGCGCTGCTCCTACAGGCATCGCCACGGAGTTGGGATTCGAGGGACAAGAGGGGTTTTAGGTCAATTTTAAGGCTACATGAGCACTGCGGTCGATGCGCTCCTAAACCCCAATAGGTCGATTTTACTCCTATGCAACTTCGTAGAAGTAATACCGAAGTTCACGAGGTTCTGAGGGACGCGCCTCCCTGTCCTTCACCGTGACGACGCCCATGGCCGTTCCCACATCCTTCTGTTGGCGAGAGAACGAGGGCGTCGCATTCTCCGGCCTCTGCGGTGCTCGGAAGCGCAGCCTGAAGTCTCTCAGTGAGGAACAACATACTTTTGTGGCCGGCTTTGGCAACTGACCATCGCAGTCATCGCAAGCAAGAAACAAGCATCCCTATTGTCCTATATCGTCTTCGTCTGGGACGATGAATATTGCCATTTCTATTAGGGTGCATCAGGGAATTTTTACCGGATGGGGGACACTCCTCCGGGGGGAGGAATTTCCCCGGATGGGAGTCATTGACCGAAATCAAAAAGGGGTGCACTCGAATCCCCCGGGGGAGCCTTTTCTAATTTGTGGAGTGGTGCCTCGAGCTGAAAATTTAAGGGAGTGCGCTCGAGCGTAGCATAGGAACTCGTTTTCTAGTCAGAGTGGTGCCGCATTTCCATGGGGGGGGGGGGGAAACATGCCCCATGGCCCTCCCCTGGATCCGGCCCTGACTTCCATTCATTTTCACGATCTAGGGTCCCAGCTAGGGCGCTGCATGACCGATGCAGTCGATGCGCCCCTAAACTCCAATAACAAACAAACATAGGGTCCCAGCCGAGGCCAAGGGCGTGCTCATTGGGCGCCTTCGGCTGAAAATTCAAGGGCGAGCCGGGCGTATCCAGAAGGAAGTTTATTTTTCTCGTTGGGGAAGGGAAACGTTCACTTCTGCCCCTCTACCCACCTGGATCCGCCCCTGCCCAGTGAAACAAGTCGAAAACAAGCATGCACAAGATAGCCAGCCGCAGAACCAACCTTCACGTAAGCTACTTCACGATGCAACATTCTGGGAACCGGTCGGGCACTTCGTGGACTTTATAGCACGGCACGCTGAAGGAACCGATTTAAATGGCGCCCAAAAATATCCACCGGATCAGCTGAAGGACAGATTGGCCGAGATAAAAAAAAGAACACATGGGCGAAATCGCCGATATTTTTTGGCAAAATGATGCAAAATATTGGGCGTTAAGCTGAGAGATCCATTATTTTCTAAATAAATCCATATTTTCTAAATATTTGAAAATAGCACTCACCGCGACCATAAGTGCAATTATGCACATTGGTGCAATCAAGATACGTTTACTAGAAGGTAGATCGAAGTTTTCTTTCAAGCCCGCATGATGTCATCCGAAGGTTTTTTTAGTATGGTATCAATATGGTTGCAGACGACTTTCCTCAAATCATACGCAATGGTTACTTTTATTTTGCCTCCTCTACAAGCAAATATATTTATGTTCCGCTGACTGAGTTATTAATCTTGTCCTGTTCTTTCCAGTGAACATTTGTTCCGACACATATTTTTATCATGCATAGGCAAGGTTGGATTTGTGCATTGTAATATTGCATGTTGGAGAGGAATATTTTGTAGTCATCCAGTATGGATAATATTTTTGTTCAAACCTTATGCATCCACTCAATTTGCACCCACTTTCGGTGAATTTTGAGCACTTTTACTTGATCACAGCAGCTCATTGTCAAACATAGGAGGTGACTTAGGAGATTCAACCTCCAGATGAGAAAACAAGAAACAATTTTCTGGAGAGAATAGTGTTCTGAATTCCAAAAATCCAGGAGCAGCCTATTTTTCCAAACATGTACCTACCTACCTACATTGACATACAACAGTCATTGCAAACATAGCTCTTTCTAGGCCAGCTAGATCCAGGGCATGGTGCATTATTCCTTTATTATTTTTGCATGGATTATTGACGATACAGGCATAATTGAACATTTATGTACAATACAATCGTCATGCTATGAATGCCCTCCTGAAACTTTCCATGAGTTGCAGTCTGATTTCCTGTAGGATGAATTCAGCATCTAGATAGAATGTTTGAATGTAACACATCTCTGTTTCAGGTGTCATGCCTTACTGTGCAGTACCAGAGGTGGCACTGGGCAGGCAACTTTAATAAAGAAGAAATCTGGTTAAACCATTTTATCAGGATTCTGCCTTAGCAAAATATCTTAGCATACAATAAAACATGTCAAGTTCTCAAATGTTGGGAACCAAGAGCATGCTCCAAGCATTTCAAATAAATTGATCAGAGAAGAAACCTAAAGAAAGAGCTGCTCAACCCTGCCTCTTTGCAGATAATCAAATGTCTCCTATCATCAGCTATTCCCACCATAATATTCCCACCAGCCAATATCCTGGGTAATCCTGAAACTTTTTGTATTAGTGATGTTTACATCATTTGCAACTTTACGTTGTTGTGTTTTTCTTGCTTTGTTTGCATGTTGACAATGTTTTTCCTCCACAAAAAAGACGGATAGGCCTGGTTAGGTTATGTCCTTTTATTTCAATATTTTGATACTTTTCTCTGAGAACATAGATTAGGCTGGCTAATTTTATGCTAGGTTACCTTGCAAATTTATAAAGCTTTGAATAATTAGTTATTGTATATGAACCAATTGAAAGCCCTCCTTTTTGGTATTATTTTGCTTTTCAACCAATGCTTGTGCTTGCTGGTTAAAAAAAATATGTTCTTTGTGCACCAAAATAACAATCACGATAAGACCCTATTTACCACTAAGTTATAGCTACACTAAGTTAGGGTCAAAGGTATAATAAATATATGATTTGGGTCAGATCTGCTCACTGAAATGGTGCATTTATGGGCTATATTTTTTTACAGAATGGACAAAGAATGAGGTTATCATGAGATAACAAGTGAGTGATGCCTATATTTAGTTCTTTCCATCAACAATTATAGGATTTGTGTAAAATGCCGCCACACGCCACGGTCTTCACTGCGGAGTTGATGGCCATCAGCAAAACTCTTGCATACATCGAGGTTGACGACGATATTTTGCATGTTATTTTGACTGATTCTCTGAGCAGTCTTGTGGCGCTGCACAGTTTTAACCAGCAACATGCCATCGTACGAGACATTTTATCGCACCTTACTTCGCTGCATCGCATGGGAAAACAGGTCATACTTTGCTGGATTCCAGCACATGTCGGAATCCGTGGTAACGAGCTGGCCGACAGGGCTGCAAGGCGTGCAGCACAAGCGCCAAGGAGTCGCGTTCTCCCACTCCCTGTCAGTGACTACTACCCAATTATCTCATCATTTATTCTCAGACAGTGGCAGGGCAAATGGGACCAAGTGGAGTTCAACAAATTAAAGCAAATAAAACCTTAGCTCCGTGGCCCTCGTCCTTCAGCCAAACTAGAAGGGACGAGGTAGCCATCTGTCGTCTCAGAATTGGTCACACTCTAGCAACACATGGGTATTTAGTGTGGGCGGGGACGACGGGCCGAAATGTGTTAGGTGTAATGCCGCGCTGACTGTGCACCATGTGCTGGTGGCGTGCCAAGCATACACAGAAGAACGTAGGCGCCACTTTGGATAAGATGCAAATGCTCTGAGGTTGAAGGATTTATTGGGAGATTATTACCGATTTATACACAATGGAGCAGTTTTATGCTTCCTTGCGGAGATGGGATTTGACGTTATATATGCACCTGCCTAACTGATTATTTGTTTCCACAGATCTTAGATCAGGCGCCCTAATAGCTACCGATGTTTTATATTCGTTTGTGACAGTCTGACGCGTGCTTAGGCAACCTTGTTATGGGTGCAATATAACCCAATGGGGTTGACGCACCCTAAAACCCTAATAATCATCATTAAAATGGCAAACATGCATAAGAAGTCCCTGGGCCATTTTTGATCACAATGTTGTTTTCCTGGTGTTTTCTGATTTGACACTCATTCCTTTGGAAAATGAAAACTTCCAAAGATATAAGCACTTTAAGAAATCAGTCCAAGAAAAGAATATTAAAAACATTGCAATAACTTTTTAAACGAGAACAAAAAAATGACTACGTGTACCTGCTATCCCACCTCAACAACATATGGGAAGTGTGGGGAAAAGGTTTTGGGTGTGGTGGTATATAATGAAAAATAACATACAATTATCAATACAAATTAATACAACCTAACCTAGCCTACTGATGTTGGACGGCCTAAAACCTACCGATGTTGAATCACTTAAACGCACTAATATTGGATTACTTAAAACCTACGGATGTTGGATTGCCTAAATATGACTTTAAAATGTGATTTTCAAAACAAATTGCAGAGGACTGTCCATAATAGCCACCGCACGTGGAGGGCATGTATTGTGAAATAAATAAATAAAATATATAAATAGGAAGACGTCAGCCTTCAACAGCCGCCGGCTGCCAGCGACCATCGTGCAGACAGCGGGTCAGGCGTGCACGGTCCAGGTCGCGGACCGCTGATAGGTCATTCACATTATGGCCAGATCATGTTGCGAATGGTGCCGTTGCTGTGTCCGTTCCCGAAGCCGTCCCGTCGGCTCCTGCGACGTCATTTGCGCGAGGGGTATCTCAGCTGAGGCCACCATCAGTGGTAGCCTTACCCGCTGGCGTGTGTGTTCCCTTGCCGCCCCAGTTCAGTACATAGAATCAAGTTCAAGCCGCGCTGTGACAGACGGTCACCACGTGTGCGCAGACCACTCGTACATTACGGCTGCGATGCGAGTGATGAATGAAAGCAGGCGAAGTTGCAGGTGAAAGATTCTTATATTGTGAGTTCATGTCTGTATTTTGTCTCGCCAACCACAGTTGGCGATCCACGCAGCTCATCGTGCTGCTGCCGTTGTTACGTGGCTATGTTATAAGTTCGCGATACATTCGTACTTGAAATACATATGCGCAAATACACGTGAAAATCGTACTAAGAACATATTCGCACTCGATATATTCGTATTCGGGGAGTTTTATGAACCACGCAAGCAGGACGCTACATCTGCAGTTGGGTCGAAGGTAACCATTTGTACGCGCAATTTTCCAATGGGGTCTGAAAGCTACGATTTGGCCACCAGGGCGGCGCTGTACGCAATGGTCACCCGACGAGGAGGCGTCGGCCATCTTTGCTGTGCATTTTGCGTGGGGTTGCCGGGAGTCGGTGTTGGCATGTGGCTTTTATTAGGGTTGCAAGTCATTTAGGCCAAGGATTTCGGAAATATTGTGTTGAAGAAAGGTTGTGGAGGGGGGGGGGATGCAAAGAGTGCCTATGAACATGGGAGGCTGGGCCAGGCCTCATATGCCTGGCTTCAAGCAGCCAGACTGGTAGCACTGGCTTGCAGAGGTACAGTTACAGGTCCCCCTAGTGCAGTGGTTCCCAACCGGGGATAAATTTCCCCCTGGGTGGAAATTTCGGTATTTCAGGGGGTAATTTTGATGGGATCCATTACGCATTTGTCTCATTGACGTAAGTGATGTCTTGAGTGACATACAAATATAACTTCAGTTTTTTAGTGGGGATACGGCAGGTTTGGCCAGAGGCGAAAGGGGAAATGGACCAAAAAGGTTGGGAACCACCGCTCTAGTGGATGTGCAGGTTCCCTGAGAAGTTCCGGTATTCATTTAGCAGGCATCACACATTGGGTGGGGCTGAAACCTAACCCGGCCTGACCAAACCTGACCTAAAGCCTACCCTAAACCCCTTAATCTGCACGATAATTTTCCCAAGATGGGGCACAATTTCACAAGTGTCAGACCCCCCACCCAAGATTGGCACATGGAATACCTGTGGGTCACACCAGACATTGCTCCCCCCCCCAAGACCGGAACATGGGATACTAGCAGGCCTCATCAGACATCACTTTCCACCCTGCCTACTCCAGGAAGGACATTCTTGGCTGGTATCCTGGCACAGCATGGGCCCCCTCTCTATGAGGTCACCCCCCCTTGACAGCTTTCCGGATCCATTCCTGTTTACAGGACCCACAAGAGATGTGGGCCCCTGGGAGTCAGTGCCCCAAGCAGTGCAGGCTCCCTGAGAGGTGGGTGTGGGCCCCTAATGGGGCCCATATGAACAACTACCTTGGGAAGGTACCTAGCTCTAGGTGACCAGATACCCACTGCCCAACCTGACCTGCAATGCAATTTTGTTGAAATTAATTTGACTGAACATAACTTATGGGTGGAACTCAAATTATTAGTTTCAAATTAAGTAGGCTAACAATCCAATCTTAGCATGTTAGGTATTAGCCATGACAAATTCCTGGCTATGGATTGGGGGTGGGGGTGGGGGGGGTGCAGATTGCAGTCAATTTCTCACCTTTGGTGTGGATTGGTGCATATTTTCACTGTGGGCTGATGTGCCCCAGTGAACCTTGTGCCATACTTTACAGTCTGGACAATATATAGGTACTTACCTTGGTACCTAATGTGCCTAGGTACCTTACCAGTGCTTTCCTAAATGGTTCCCACTAAGTCTTTTATAGAAAGGCTGTCAAACAATAGTTGTTTTTCAAATCAATTTTCTGCCTTCTTACCTTGCAGTCTGCTGGAAACCTGATAGATGGATCACGTTTATGGCAGCCGGGAACCGCACATACACCCATACTTCTGGCTTGCTTCTCCTAATTTCTAGCGCACTAATGGTAAATATTCCAGCAAACTAGACGTGTCTGAAGTACATTCAACATAATTAAATACGCGCAAACAACATACGCTGCTTACAAAATGTACAATAGGCTTTTTAAATATAAAGATTCTGCCCTCCCTAACCCACAAAACATAGCGCTTTAGGTTCGCCAAAGAAGGCTGGGTGACCATTGACTCTCAGCGCCATCTACATCTTTATCAACTTTCAGACCCCATTTGTGACTTGTATCCTCAATGACAGATGCAGCCAGCTTCCTGCACACAGACATAGCGAACAGATGTCATCAGCGGGTATCAACAAACACCCCTGACACACCAATTATTTTCACAATTTGCCACCAATATATACAGACTGCATATGCACCCACAAACCAAACGCGTGCATCCATTCATGTGTAGGCTTAACCGTAAGCATGCAAATAAAGGGCATAATCATTTGCAATAACGTCTTGCGGCCCACTGGTGCAGATTGCTTTTGAACCATTCATGCACCAACACACACACACACACATATATATATATATATATACACAAATACACAAATATATATTACGCGTGATATATGGGGCCTGCTGTCGGTGGCGGATCCAGGGAGGGAAGTTGGGGCACATGCCTCCCCATGAAAGGTGGCGTCCCTTCGACCAGGAAAACGCGTCCCTCCGCGAAGGCTCGAGTGCACCCCAACACCCTCAAATTTTTCAGCCACAGGCGCCTCTCGGCAGGAAAGGCACCCCTCAAGCTGCTTTCGCGGTGGCGACACTCAAAGCACGTGTCCCCTCCCCCAGATGACAATTCCTGGATCCGTCCCTGCCTCTTGTGGCAGCTATTGGCTTCCTGTGGCGGCTATGGGACCTCTTATTACGACAGAGGGCCTCCTATTGGGGTCTAGGGGCGGTCAGATCTTTTCAGGCGGTCTTCTGTGGTTATTTTTCGGAAATTCTTCTGCCACTGAAGGGAAGAAGCTATGGCGCAATTAGCTCCCCCCCCGTCTGTCCTTTCCTTCCGCTCTCGAACGGGGGTGACAACACCAGCTAAAACGGACGGGAGAGGGAGCCTACCAATATCGGGAAAAATCCCTTTATTTTGGAGGCACTTGATGGTCAGCCTGCCGGAAACGGCACATTGTTAGGCAGGAAGATTGCTACTGGGTCATTTCGGATACATTTTGCTGAAGCTGAAGAATAGTTCTTTCAATTGATACACGTCAAAGTGATCTATATTGCCATAAAACATGCAAGAGAGCGTAGAGAAAAACGGTAAAATTGCATGTAAACCAATGGTGAAGGGAAACCTTCAAGCCCGCTACCAAACCCACTTCGTGGGGGCTCGGGTGCAATCTTCGTATGCCTTTGGGAGGGCATTTGCCCCACCCCAACTTTTGTCTTTGACCCGAAATAATTTCAACTTTTAACATGGGCCTGCCCATTCCTCTCATGCATTGTGCCCTCCCAATGATTTTCCGAAACATGTGCATATGATTAGGACATTTCAAAACGTTTGAGACTGCCATATCCCCTGCGCTGGCGGCGCCGTGCCAACTACGCGGTTTGACAGCCATCTATGAGAATGCACCACCACCAGGGCCCCAGCGGGCATGATGAGCAAAGGAGTTCGGCACGCAATGTGTCGGAATGTCCATGAGGACCGCCCATCCCACCAGGCTGAACAATATTATGCAGCAAGTCCCCTATCCTCAAAATATTCCTGAACGCGGACAACGCATGCGTTTACGAGTATACGGATGAAGGGAACCAGCCTTTGTACTCGTGACCCTTTGTGTGCACCTTTGTACAGAGTGGGGCGCCTTCAGCTGAAAATGTCGAGGGAGGTCTGCACTCGAACATCCTGTATGGACGCCTTTTTTTCCAGTCAGAGGTGCCTCTGCAGTGGCAGGGTCGCCGCCGACAGGTGGAGGGACTAGTCTGCCCGCTGACTACGCCCATGTGGGGGACTGGTCTGCCCGCTGACTACGCCCATGTGGGGGACTGGTCTCCCTGCTGACTACGCCCATGCACATGGCACGCGACGCTCAGACGTCCGACGATCAGCACGTGTGTATTCATTTTCTTATACGAAATAACCATTTCACAGCGAAAATGCTCCTCGGTTTCGAATCCGTTTGAACATGCCTACCGTGATGCTCATCTGGACCCTGTTCAGCCAGCGGTGCACTTAGGGTGGTCCTTGCTTCGTCCACGCAAGAAAAAGGGCAATAGAAAAGTCGAGCCGCAGGACTCTTAAACTGCGCTGGTAGCATCCCATCACTTAGCTCCGATGTGGCCAATCAAGGTCAGTAGATCAAGGTCAGTAGATCAAGGTCATAGGGAGTAGAGCGCCAGTCGACACAAAGGCCACGTTGAGACTCCGAGCACAAGTGCAATTGGCAGCGTCAGTGAGCGTGCCTTCAAAACCCCTGAGGCGGCGCAAACACGACCTTGAGCACGCGACCGTTGTGGGCTTCCATCTGCATCGTCCTTCCGAGAACCCCGCGAACACCGCAGACCGCCACGTTGGTGCAGCGGAACAATTGAAGTAAATATCTGCTCGCCACCCGAACTGATAGACTCAGACACACAGCAACGGAATTCCTGCGTCAGTGTTCCGACATAAGTTCGCATAAAAAGTAGCCGTTCGGCGTGACGTCACATGATCTTGCGATTCCAACAGCTGATTACGTAATACGGCATGCGAAGGTAGCGAAAGAGAAGGTTCAGCATCCAGATGCCACGAATGGGCGTATTCACAACTAGTTGGTTGGTTGGTTATTGGTTTTACGACACGTCGACCGTTGAGTCATATAGCGTCGCCAATCTCTCACGCCGATTGGTCGCGGGCGAAGAGTAGCGACAGGTGAGACTCGAACCCACAACCTTTCGATTGTGAGACGAGCATCTTACCCCTGGACCACTCGTCCCCTCATAACTAGTTGAGATTAGAGCGGTAGCAAACTGCTTGTACCCCTTTTTACAGCTTCGTAGTTCTAACGAAGACACAAATAGCGCAACACAAATGCGAATGCGAACACGTCAATGTGCGTCAACGTGGAAGCCTGTTTAGATTGAATAGTTCGATGTATGCAAGGTGTTCCAGAAGCCGATGGATTCATAGATGAAAGCTTACGAAAATTGACGAACATTTGATAGATGGACACCGAGCGAAATTTGACGGAGGGGGCCAAGAGCAAAAAATGTTCTTTCAGGCCGAAACTCAAACCTAGAATGAAAGTGACGACTTGGAATTAACTCAGCCTCCCCATTGATTGCAACTAATTTAGATCGATATTTCTTTCCACGGAGGATTCAAGAACGGTTCGACAAGACGAGGGAGGGTTCTATCCCCCCCCGGAGTCTCCACTCATGTTATGCTACTTTAGCCGTGCATAATCAGCTGTCGGAACCGGACGAATTCCACCACCTGCCAACTGAACAGCTCCGCGTCCTCAGAACGGCCTGCAGAACGGCCTGCAGAACGCGGCTAACACTGGGTTTGTGAACCAAAGCACCGTGCCAGTGCCAACGCAATACTGAGCGTGCCCCGACTGCAATACTGAGCGTGCCCCGACTGCAATACTGAGCGCAAACGGCGACAAGGTAATGACGCGGCGTGCACGGCGCCAACGAAACGAGACTGAACCCCACGTGCGCTGGGATCTAGATAATGCACCAACATATCAGACAAAGAGAACACTAGCAATGTAACAGCTTGGCGTCAGCTCCGGCAGCCAGCTCCGGCAGCCAGCTCCGGCAGCCAGCTCCGGCAGCCAGCTCCGGCAGCCAGCTCCGGCAGTCAGCTCCGGCAGCCAGCTCCGGCAGCCAGCTCCGGCAGCCAGCTCCGGCAGTCAGCTCCGGCAGTCAGCTCCGGCAGCCAGCTCCGGCAGCCAGCTCCGGCAGGACTAAATGTTCGGCACAAAACGGCAACTCTCCCCCGCCCAACAGCCACAGCACGCCACCATCATCACATCCTGCCCGCGATGGACAGCCGCACGCCTCCAACTCAACTCGTCTGGTCTGAGCAAACATTGTGACATTCACCGCAGAGTTCAGTCGGCCTTCACTCTGCGGTTCTGCTTCCCCAGGATCTTCATCATGTCTTTGGACATGTAGTACGGCCGCTCCTCCGAGCCGTCGTTCCTCTCGAGGTCTTCCAGGAAGCAGAGGAACAGCGTGTCCACCGCCATGTTGTAGACGCTGAAGAAGAGGCTGCTGATGAAGAAGCTGCCGACAGCGATCGTCACTATCGGCACCCAGCTGTAGTGGGTGATGGGCACGTACTTGTCCACGCTCTCGATGGGGATGCGGTGGTCGAGAAAGAAGAACGACGCGACAGTGATCCCAACGGTGATGAGCGCCTTGCCGAGGAAGAGCAGGAAATCCGCCACGGCGTCCACAGCCACCACACGCAGCACGTTCCGCATGATCAGCAGGAACGCATCGCGTGCGGACGTGCAGAAGTTGGTGCCGTACGTCGCCGTCAGGATGTAGGCGTTACGGTTCACAAAGCGCATGAACTTCTCCAGACACCACATGCAGCAGCGGCAGCAGCAGAGGATGGCGCGCGCCACCTGGCTGCCCGGCCTGCGCTTGCACTTCTTGTAGATGTACTCTAGGGTGACACGGATCACACGCACGACGGCGATCAGCAGCGAGCCGAACGCCAGCGTGCCGATGTGGTAGCGGAAGGTGCGCGCCGTGCTGTCCGCCAGCGGCGACGGCGGCAGGTCCTTGGTCTTGTCGTACGTCCAGTACCACGACGAGAACGTGCCGGCCAGCACCATCTCGCCGAGCGCCGACAAAAAGAACAACGTCCAGAACAGCGCGAACAGGTTGTACGCGTGCAGGTAGGGCCGCGCGTGCAGCTTCTCGTACTGCACGAACCGGCACTCGGCCTGCGGACACTGCACGCGGCACGTGGCGTCGAACGTGTCCGGCTCGCAGGTGCCGTTGAACGCGTAGCCGGTGCACGCGTAGCGGCAGGACGCCGGCAGCTCGGCGACCAGGTAGCGCGCGCGGCCCATCGACGCGATGTAGAGCGCCAGCGTGGTGAACACTGCCACGGCCAGCACCTGCACCAGCCACGGCACCAGCGGGAAGAACAGCGTCGTCATGCTGCTGGTGACCGCGCGGCTCGCCTGGTCGATCACCTCGATGGCGATGCGCAGCCGCTTGCACAGGATCACCAACACCAGCAGCAGCACCACGCCCAGCACGCACAGCACCACGAAGAAGATCAGCCACGTCTGGCGCAGCTGCAGGAACGAGTCGAACCCCTTGGTGAAGCCGTCCAGCGGGTTGATCTTGCGGTCGGCGCCGGGCACCCCGGCCAGCTGCCGCCAGCGCAGGAACGAGTACACGCAGCCGGTCACGATGGCGGCCAGCGAGCCCAGCAGCGACGTCCAGATCATCAGCGACGCCACGAAGCGCATCAACAGGATCCAGAGCAGCGAGACGAGCGCGCAGGCGACCAACGCCAGCACGATCACCCACCAGCTGCTGCGGTAGTCGCTGAACGCCTCCATGCCTGCAACACGGGCGCACGTCAGGGTCGTTAGTTATTTGGGCTTTGGGGTGCCTCGTCCAGGGTTGATCATTCGCGCACGTCAGGCTCGGTGTCCGCGTCGGGATCGGATCCCGGCGGCGAACGGGGCGATCGCCCGCCCCATTGGGATCAGAAATGCGCCCCTGATGGAGATGCGGTGCCCTTCCAGGTGGAAACGCTCCTCAGGAAAGGTCGCGGGCCCTCTTTCCCTCAGCGAATTTTTCAGCCGAAGATGCTTCTGTGGGAAACTCGAGTGCACCCACTCCTCCGCTCAACGATGTCTTAACTGCAGGCGTCCCATCAAAGTAACGCCCCCTTTATGATACGATACGATAATGAAACAACGAAATCTCAGAACTGTCCGTGCCCCGCATCAAGGTGCTTGGCCGTCACGTGAAACGTTGAGCCACTTGGATCACTTGACATCCAAGACTCCAGCCAGTCGTGTCAGTTGGGGGTGAGGGTGGGGGTGGGGGTGGGGTTTGGGTTGGGGGTGGGGGAATACATGGACCACCTGGCTACGGGCAACTCAGCGATTCATCGCACGCCACGAAGAAAGCCGATTTCGCGTTGGTCCATCGAGCCACTTGCAGACCTGCTCGCACTTAGTAATCTATTCAGCCTTACGCCTTCGAAGCCGCATGGACGCCAGGCGCCGCATCCCAACCGAAAGGATGTGGGTTCCGATGCCACACGTCACTTCTTCACCTGCGAACAATGGGCATGGGAAACTGGCGACGATATATAATCCCAAGCAGTCGACACGTCGTACAACTACCAGTCAACGGCCGTTCCATGGACAACATGAACCAAGAGACCCCGATATCCAGATATACTTGCCCAGATATTATCCCGAGGCGGAGACTGCCCGACGCTTCCTCAACACACCACCACAGAAGTGAGTAGTCTAGTGTAAGAATGCTCGCCTCCCAACCGCAAGGCTGTGGGTTCGAGTCACACCTGTCGCTGCTCTTCACCGGCGACCAGTCGGCTCGATATATTGTGGCGTCATGTGGCCAGAGCGGTCGACGCATCCTAAAGACCAACAAAACCACACACCACCGACGCTGAGGGAGCAGTCTCCGGCACCAGTAACGCACCACCAACGCTGAGGGAGCAGTCTCCGGCACCAGTAACGCACCACCGACGCTGAGGGAGCAGTCTCCGGCACCAGTAACACACCACCAACGCTAAGGGAGCAGTCTCCGGTAATGGTAGCACACCACCGACGCTGAGGGAGCAGTCTCCGGCACCAGTAACGCACCACCGATGCTGAGGGAGCAGTCTCCGGCACCAGTAACGCACCACCGACGCTGAGGGAGCAGCCTCCGGCACCAGTAACGCACCACCGACGCTGAGGGAGCAGTCACCAACAACGGTAGCACAACACAGACGCTGAGGAGGTCTCCAACACCGGTAACACACCACCGACGCCGAGGGGGTCTCCAACACCATTAATACAACACCGACGCCGAGGAAGCAATCTCCGGTAACACCACCGACGCGGAGGCAGCGGCCTCCGGCACCGCGAGCCTGCCGTGCCCCTCCCCTCCCCCTCCCAATGTCGCCTTGTTTATGCCAAGGCGGTGTACTGCCCGACCAGGGGCTCGGGACTGCAGCAGGCTGCAACAGCTGACGAGCCTGCCGTGCCCCTCTCCCTCCCCCTCCCAATGTCGCCTTGTTTATGCCAAGGCGGTGTACTGGCCGACCAGGGGCTCGGGACTGCAGCAGGCTGCAGCGGTGTACTGCCCGACCAGGGGCTCGGGACTGCGGCAGGCTGCAGCGGTGTACTGCCCTACCAGGGGCTCGGGACTGCGGCAGGCTGCAGCGGTGTACTGCCCGACCAGGGGCTCGGGACTGCAGCAGGCTGCAGCGGTGTACTGCCCGACCAGGGGCTCGGGACTGCGGCAGGCTGCAGCGGTGTACTGGCCGACCAGGGGCTCGGGACTGCAGCAGGCTGCAGCGGTGTACTGCCCGACCAGGGGCTCGGGACTGCGGCAGGCTGCAGCGGTGTACTGGCCGACCAGGGGCTCGGGACTGCGGCAGGCTGCAGCGGTGTACTGCCCGACCAGGGGCTCGGGACTGCAGCAGGCTGCAGCGGTGTACTGCCCGACCAGGGGCTCGGGACTGCGGCAGGCTGCAGCGGTGTACTGGCCGACCAGGGGCTCGGGACTGCAGCAGGCTGCAGCGGTGTACTGCCCGACCAGGGGCTCGGGACTGCGGCAGGCTGCAGCGGTGTACTGCCCGACCAGGGGCTCGGGACTGCGGCAGGCTGCAGCGGTGTACTGCCCGACCAGGGGCTCGGGACTGCGGCAGGCTGCAGCGGTGTACTGGCCGACCAGGGGCTCGGGACTGCAGCAGGCTGCAACAGCTGACGTTCCGGGTCAGATGTGCTAGGTCAAATCAATAGTTGGGTGGCGCGCCAACCAAGGGCTCCGTCGTCGACCCCCAACAGACATCTTCACATACCACGTGAGGGCTCCGCCGTCGACCCCTAACAGACATCTTTACATACCATGTTGTCACAGGACCGACAAGACCCCATTTTGGGCGGATAACAAGTGATGCTTAGCGCGCTGGCTGAGTCTGCTTGGGGAATACACCATTTGTGTATGTTTTAGATGAACGGTGCACTACTGCGGGCTATTTTCAGTTACTTCTGGGTTACTTACGAGACATGTCAGTTATTTATAGCATACAATTAACTACTCATTGGCCATGGGTAAGTTACGGTATGGCCATTTGGCCTCGTTGCACACGGAAACCCAATGCATAAGTTTCACTTCATAGAATACAAGCGTGCTGTTTCGATCCCTGTTCCGAGCCAGCCAGAACCAACAGCCACCAATCGAGCTTCGACGTTGAAATAAGTGTTGAGGTACAGATCAAGGAAACATCTTCACATACCATGTTGCCACAGGACCGACAAGACCAAATTTTGGGCGAAGGGCAAGCGATGATTAGCAAGCTTCACCGCTTCAGATTTTGGGAATGTTTCTAAATGCGTCAATAATTCAGGCATTGAATTGAAATGGTCTGTGAGAAGGCACAGTGTGTGCATGATAGAAGTTGAACAATAAATCCCATATTGTCCAGTCGTATTTTATCACATATTAATTGATCATAACACTATATGCATTCACTCGTATGCCTCGTTGCACGTGCGCTGTTCAAAACCAGTTCTTACGAGAGTCAAAACTTTGAGGCTCAAAAGTAAATAGCTTGAAACTTGAACCATTGCTCACATATGAAAAGTTCAATGGGGGGGAAGTCAACAGGCCAGAACCTCACATGCAAAATATACAACTGTTGGGGAATAAAGCGACACGTGCGTGCCTATTCAGTGATGGAAAAGTTCAGGAAAAGTTCGTTGCTAATTTATAAGCCACTCAAAAGCTTTCTTGGTGGGCAGGTCGGGCCACTCGAGCTTCAGCTTCAGCTTCACCGGCAGCTGAAGAGTCTCTTGGCTTTCGGTGTTGTTCATCATCAGCTTAAGATTGTCACAGCTACACCCACGATAGGCGCCTTGCGACTCGACGTAACTACGCTTAACACACCCGTGCAGGTCAGATCCAAGCCTGCACACATGTGCAGCCACGGTTCCCATTGTATCCGACATGTGCGGTCACGATTCCCATTGTATCCGACATGTGCAGTCACGATTCCCATTGTATCCGACATGTGCGGTCACGATTCCCATTGTATCCGACATGTGCAGCCACGGTTCCCATTGTATCCGACATGTGCAGCCACGGTTCCCATTGTATCCGACATGTGCGGTCACGATTCCCATTGTATCTGACATGTGCAGTCACGATTCCCATTGTATCTGACATGTGCAGCCACGATTCCCATTGGATCCGACATGTGCGGTCACGATTCCCATTGGATCTGACATGTGCAGCCACGATTCCCATTGTATCTACACCGTTATGTATATTCGGTACGTGGAGGGAATACCATCTCGAGGGTTCATATTAAACTGACCTGGTTCCCAACACAAACACCTGCCGTATCGCTCGTATCATTTGCAAACACTGGCCACGCAGTGGCGCAACCAGGACTATTTTCCGGGGGGCCCTCCAATATCGGTACATTTCAGCATTACCCCCACGGCGTTGCACGGTAAACAACGAGTAACGGTAAACAACGAGTGTAAAATGGGTGCTTGCGCTCTGGCCACACGACGTGCCGCTGCCCTTGCGTCGGGTGGCAGGAAGAGCAGCGCCGCCAGAATGTCGCCAGGATGTCGCAAGGCACGGCTCGCAGCTGGTGACGTGTCAACTGAGCCCGGCCGGCCCCTGGGTGGTAGGCCGGCTCGTTCGGACCGAGACGGTGGGGGCGCGGCAGCTCACTTGGTAGAGCGTCAGACTCTTGATCTCAAGATTGTGGGTTCGAATCTCACAACCGACGACATTTACCGAGTCCACCCGCGACCAATCGGCGTGAGAGGTTGGCGATGCTATATGACCTAGCAGTTGAATGCGTCGTAAAAGAACCCAGGGACCGAGACAATAAATATACCGCAGCGACGTCCAACCTGAGCAGCGTAGTTTATCGATGTGATTCAATTTCACTTCAATCCTAAAAGTGGCTGATGTACGATATCATGCAGATACGTTTGGAGGTGTACCTGGCGTTCCGGCTATCTGCCTCCTCCACCTCAGCTAAGCTCATGAGAGTTGAATGCGAGTTGGAATCGCCAGGTACCCACACAGCCACATAAAGTAAGTAAATCGCTCGATGAATTGTAGGCATGTAAGATATATTAGCCTGCAAGCACTTCCTGCAGTTCATGGTAACTACAGGACAAAAAGAGGCCAGCTCTAAACTGGCACCAACTGCAAAATTGGATTTCTGCCGGACAGCTTGGGGGTAAAATACATGGTCCTGAAGAACACGAAATCTTCCAAAATAAGGAAGTATTTGTGTAAGTACAGTTTCACAACGTAGCATGATAATTTGGATATCCTGCCCGGCCCTGCAGGGGCGTCACACAGCTGAGGCCACATGACGTCTGCCGCTTACCCTGGCAGGGAGGGGGAAGGGGCACCGCGGGGAATTGAACTCGTTACTCCTGGTCGCCCATACACGCAGCTGAACCACTGAGCTGCCGACGCCCCAAGTTAAGTCCAGCCCCAGAGGCGCATGAACAATCACTACGTCCGAGGAGTAATGCCGTGGCAGTGTCCCATCCCAGGTGGGTCCAGACCCAGCAGTGGCGACGCCCATACAGTCTCTGACCGCCCCGACATGTCAGCAGACAAACCGGCTCAATGACAAGCACACCACGCTTCACGTCGTGGGGCTGCATCTGGGGACTTCCCCAAGATGGTGACGGTGCGGCAGATTCCCATGACTGACGTGACCGTGACTAACGAGACCACGGCTGACGTGACCGTGACAAACGACGCCACCGCGGCTGACGTGACCGTGAGTAACGCCACCGCGGCTGACGTGACGGTGACTAACGCCACCGCGGCTGACGTGACCGTGAGTAACGCCACCGCGGCTGACGTGACCGTGACTAACGCCACCACGGCTGACGTGACCGTGACTAACGCCACCACGGCTGACGTGACCGCGGCTAACGCCACCACGGCTGACGTGACCGTGACTAACGCCACCACGGCTGACGTGACGGTGACTAACATGACAGCGAATGACGCGACCTCGGCTAACGCCAGCGGGGATTGCGGTCGTGCCATCGCCGTGACACACCGCCGCGGAGTGGCACCACGGGATGATGCAGAACAGCGCAGAACACGGGATGATGCAGAACAGCGCAGAACACGGGATGATGCAGAACAGTGCAGAACACGGGATGATGCAGAACAGTGCAGAACACGGGATGATGCAGAACAGCGCAGAACACGGGATGATGCAGAACAGTGCAGAACACGGGATGATGCAGAACAGCGCAGAACACGGGATGATGCAGAACAGTGCAGAACACGGGATGATGCAGAACAGCGCAGAACACGGGATGGTGCAGAACAGCGCAGAACACGGGATGATGCAGAACAGCGCAGAACACTGGATGATGCAGAACAGTGCAGAACACGGGATGGTGCAGAACAGTGCAGAACACGGGATGGTGCAGTGGCGACCCCGCGATGCGTGTACCTATGCAAGGCGCGGGGCGTTACCACCCTCACGCCGAGTGGCCACGGGGAAGGATAAACCGCAAGCACCGAGTGAGATTCGAACCAGGAGCCTTCGAGTTTCAAAGCGGACGCGCCACCAACTGAGCTATCGGCTGCCGTAGCGTGACGCAGGTCGTGACGCAGAGCGTGACGTGATGCAACACTGACTGGGTCCTGAAGACGCGTGCGGTACATACGCAGTTGTGGGCAGGTCAGCGCAGCCGAAGAGGGAACTTCCAACCCCGAAGATCCAGGAACTATTGAATGTTAGGTCCAGAGTCAGAACAAATAAGCTGTTTATGGATGTTGGCATCCAGGACATTACCCCCTGCGAAAACCATCCTGCCATTTTCTTGTTTGAATGTTCGATGACGCTATTTGACAGCAAACTACCGCGAAAAAGACCAACATTGAATGGAAAGTGTAAACAGATATTCTGATGGCAGAGTTTTGAAGAATACCCTCTCCGTGTTCGATTACCCGAACAATTTCCTCTTCACATTCAACATTACAAAGTACAAACCAAACTCTGGTTAGAGCTCTTTTGGAGCTGGCTCTTTGCGAGCAACGCACATAATCGTGATATTGCAGATCAGAAACTGGGGTTGCCGACAATCCAAACAAACTTGTTTTATTGTCCTCTGCTTGTTCTAATGACACCGACTCCAACCTTGGGGTTATTTTCTTTCCCCAACTGAGATCTGTCTGGCACTCAAGCCTGTCGCTTCCTTCGTGTTTGCCCTGCTCTCCACAAAAACACAACCCTGGCTGTGCGCCTGGCCGAGGAACGTGATGGTCCGCCACTGTCCGACCAGGAGTTGGTGATGCAGCTGCCACCGACACGTGGTGGCCCGCCACTGTCCGACCAGGAGTTGGTGATGCAGCTGCCACCGACACGTGATGGCCCGCCACTGTCCGCCCAGGAGTTGGTGATGCAGCTGCCACCGACACGTGATGGCCCGCCACTGTCCGACCAGGAGTTGGTGATGCAGCTGCCACCGACACGTGATGGCCCGCCACTGTCCGCCCAGGAGTTGGTGATGCAGCTGCCACCGACACGTGATGGCCCGCCACTGTCCGACCAGGAGTTGGTGATGCAGCTGCCACCGACACGTGATGGCCCGCCACTGTCCGACCAGGAGTTGGTGATGCAGCTGCCACCGACACGTGATGGTCCGCCACTGTCCGACCAGGAGTTGGTGATGCAGCTGCCACCGACACGTGATGGCCCGCCACTGTCCGACCAGGAGTTGGTGATGCAGCTGCCACCGACACGTGGTGGTCCGCCACTGTCCGACCAGGAGTTGGTGATGCAGCTGCCACCGACACGTGATGGCCCGCCACTGTCCGACCAGGAGTTGGTGATGCAGCTGCCACCGACACGTGGTGGTCCGCCACTGTCCGACCAGGAGTTGGTGATGCAGCTGCCACCGACACGTGGTGGTCCGCCACTGTCCGACCAGGAGTTGGTGATGCAGCTGCCACCGACACGTGATGGTCCGACCTCACACCAAACTGGGTCAACAGCGTGCGACGATAAACCAACCGCTTCCGGCAGGCGGAACAAAGCGCCTCTGTTTATTGTTCGGCTGCAGCACGGAGAAGTGGTGGCAGCGCCGACCGCGCGTGGGCCCAGCCTTCGCTGCGGGTTCCGGTTTCTGTCGGGCACGCTGAATGCTCACATTTGCACCACCTCTTGTGCACGCTGCCACCGATGAGGTGCAGTTTCAGGAAACGCATGATGTTCGTTCGCAGTCTCTTCAAGACCATAACTACGTAATCGTGGCTCCAGCTGATCACACCCACGATTCGAATGGCGGCCAAGTTTAAGTCTTGCATCTTTCGTGAACTGCACCCTTTCAAGGGCCTTGCTTAATTCCATATTTCTTCTCAGAGGTTGTGAAATTGTGTCTACTCTGTGGCCTCTTGTTGTCGTATACCAGCTACCCTGCCGACTGCAGCTCCCTTGTTGTCGTATATCAGTTACCTTACCGACTGCAGCTCCCTTGTTGTCGTAAATCAGTTTCCCTGCCGACTGCAGCTCCCTTGTTGTCGTATATCAGTTACCTTACCGACTGCAGCTCCCTTGTTGTCGTAAATCAGTTTCCCTGCCGACTGCAGCTCCCTTGTCGTATATCAGTTACCTTACCGACTGCAGCTCCCTTGTTGTCGTAAATCAGTTTCCCTGCCGACTGCAGCTCCCTTGTTGCATACCAGTTACCCTGCAGACTGCGGCTCCATTGTTGTCGTATATCAGCTACCATACCGACTGCGGCTCCCTCGTTAGTTTGATTACTTTTTGTTCCAGTTTTATTCCGGCACGCAGAACAGCACGGAGGTCGGGAATTGAGTTTGTGACGTCACCGATTTGGACGGCAAAGAGCCTTTGTGCCCGACACGGTGAGTCCTTACAAGCCATGAGCCATACGTGTCGCCTATGTGGGTCTCAGGGAATCGGTTCTGACGTCACGGAATCGTTCAGTTTGTATTACCATTGCGACTGACCTCGCTGTCACAACCTTTACACTGGTTTTGAGAAGGGACTAAAGGCGCTACCAATTCAGCTCCAGCAGGAAATACGCACTCGACAGCCAAGACCACGCAGTTTGTAATGAGGGTAAAGTGACACCACCAGTGCATTGCCCGGTGACGGGCAGCCGCCACGACTGCGTCCGATGGTGTGGGTCCAACCCGATGGTGTGGGTCCAACCGATGGTGTGGGTCCAACCGATGGTGTGGGTCCAACCGATGGTGTGGGTCCAACCGATGGTGTGGGTCCAACCGATGGTGTGGGTCCAACCGATGGTGTGGGTCCAACCGATGGTGTGGGTCCAACCGATGGTGTGGGTCCAACCGATGGTGTGGGTCCAACCGATGGTGTGGGTCCAACCGATGGTGTGGGTCCAAGTAGCCACCACGACTGCGCCCGAGGGTGTCGGTCCGAGCAGCCGCATGCCGTGCTGTCGTGTAGCCACCACGGCTGGATTTGCATTTCTGGATGTGGAGTGGATTTTTTTTTTGTTAATCGAAAACGGATAGGAAATTTTCGTCAAACCTGTGGCATCAGGATCTCAGGTTGCATTTTCCAAGGAACCTTGATCACTTTATCACGGAGCAGTTCATTGCCAAACGACACCATTCACCCTCCAACTGACAAAAACGAGAGGATAATGTTCTAGAGAGGACAACATTTTGGATGCCAAAAATCCAGGCAAAGTTTGTCTTTACATCTCAGTGCTAGACGCAGTGCACAACACTTCCACGCGGAAGGAAGTACAACCGCGTTCACTTCATCGGGCCACAAACACATACCACACATATGCGTTCTTCTGTTTTAAGTTATTGTAGTTCAGGGGCGCATCGACTGCATAGGTCATATAGCGCTTTCTGCTTTAACGCAACACAGATGGAACGCAGTGTGATTTAAGTTAACACGTTTATGTCCACATGTTTATGTCAACATGGGTCGTGTTGTGTTAAGCCTGGTGTAGTGCAACACAATAATGACCTACCCTTACGTTAAAAACAAGGGGACATCGGACTCGCACAAATACTGTGGAGCAAGTGGCAGTAGAGCGATCGGAGTTTTATTCAGCGAATATATTATAGAAATGCACCTGGAAGACCACGCTTTTCCTGCCACAAACAGCAATTTGCACTGAAATGACACGTGTGAACCAACCAGTGTCGAAATAATCATGCCAACCAATAGATGTTAAATGACACCACACTTCTGTGCAATACATGACAACCGTGGTCCTTATGTCGTCCATTTATGCAGTTAAGTTTCCAAATCACAGGGAGAACCAAAACCAGAACAAACAATTGGATACAAATGAAAGGATTCCAATGAGGGAGAGTGAAAAACGTGTACCTCAAAACAACTATTGGTGTGATGTGCAGGTTCGCGGTCAATATGATTCACAGGTACGAACACAAAAATAATTTCTTACCATACAATGAAATAAGTAGAGGATGCCGAATTACATATACAACTTGCATATCATTGCCTAACATAGGCTCAGCCATGTGTAGTTTTCCGCAGCCCTCAAAGACGTCAAGATCAAGGTCAAGGTAAAGGAAATTAATGTGGGGAAACTGCATCTCTATATCTTGTATTTCTGGAATCAAATTGTTATCGGAGAGTGCACGAAAAAAGTGATGAGCATAAGAAGTCAGGACGTTTCCCATTTAGTGTTGCACTTCATCGAAGCTTCAGGATCTGTTTGGACACATCCGGTGTGATGAACCGGGTTCAGAGGCGCGTCAACCGCAACGGTCATGCCGCGGACACGCCAGGTGTGCGAAAATTACCAACTTGACACCGAACCCGGCATCCAACCAAAACCGGTCTGACCAACTGCTCTCAGGACTGACGCCCTGAAACTCCAGGAAACTTCATGGTATTCGCCTGCAGTGCCAGCTGCCAAGCTCCACCATATTTCGTGAATGCTAATCATCGATATCATTGACGATCAGATTCGCTTCGTCCTGACTCTCCAGGGCCACTCAAACGCCTCTTATGGGTCTCTGGCGGAAGTACGAGTTGGTCTCGGGCAGTTGTGTCAATGGCCCGGGACAACGAATCTGGGCGACTCGATCTACCTCGGGCGGCGGTTCTAGCGGCCAGAGTTAACTTCTGGCGGCCATTCTAGGCGGCCCGAAATAGCCTTGGGCGGCGAGCGGGCGACCTGGGAGGGTGGGCTCGGCCGTGACGGTGGGGGCTCGGCAGTGACGGCGAGGGCTCGGCCGTGACGCTGAGGGCCCGGCCGTGACGGTGAGGGCTCGGCCGTGACGGTGAGGGCTCGGCCGTGACGGTGAGGGCTCGGCCGTGACGGTGAGGGCTCGGCCGTGACGGTGAGGGCCGGCGGCGGCGGGGCGACGTGCCGGACTTCCCCGTTACCTAACCGACGACAACAATCTGTGGAAGCCGACACTGGGACCGGCTGACACCTGACGCCGCCATGAGGGGGGGCAGAACAGCCGGCGACAGCCCTGCCGCGGGGCTGCACCAACCAGCGGGGCCGCACCAACAGCCGCGTCCAGGACTTGTCCATCCAGAACATCATGCTCTCCAGGAAACTATCATACACCCTTCTTGCCAAAATATTGAATGGCGCGCTTTAACAATGAATTATAACAGTAACAATTTAACAATGGTGCAAATAGTGCTTACTTCTTGCCCTTTGACAAATAGACACTCACGGAAAATACAACAAAAGTATCGTTAAAGAGAAGATGTTTTGTCCGAGAGATGACAATAAAAAATCCTCTCAGAATCCGATGGTCGCAGAACTTTCCTCTCCACACTCAGAATTACACGACATAACTTTAAGCCGTGCACACCAGTGCCACCAGTCTGAACGGGTCTTCGCTCCGTGAAGCGGTGACTGGCTTTAAATCAAGGCCGTCTGGTGGCCGCTCAACCCCGCTGGCATCCAGCCGTCGATCATGCCCGGGACACCGATATGTTGCTCAGTGCCAGGGGCGCACCCAGGACGTCAATCGTGCCCGGGGAAACGATATATTGCACCGTGCCAGGGGCGGACACAGGACGTCAATCATGCCCGGGACACCGATATATTGCTCAGTCCCAGGAGCGCACCCAGGTCAATTATACCTCTGACATCGATACATTGCTCCGTGCCAGGGGCGGACCCAGGACGTCAATCATACCCTGGACACAGATACATTACTCCGTGCCAGGGGCGAACCCAAGACGTCAATCGTGCCCGGGACACATATATTGTTCCCAGCCAGGGGCGGACCCAGGACGTTAATCATGTTCTGGACACAGATACATTGCTCTCGGCCAGGGGAGGACCCAGGTCAATCATATCCATGACATCGATGCATTGCTCCGTGCCAGGGGCGGACCTAGGATGTCAATTTTGTCCGGGACACAGATACACTGCTCCCGGCCAGGAGCGGACCCAGGACGTCAATCATGTTTGAGACACCGATACATTGTTCCGTGCCAGGGACGCATCCAGGTCAATCATACCCCTGACATCGATACCTTGCTCCGTTGGTTGGTTATTTGGGCTTAGGAGCGCATCGACTGCGATGGTCATACAGTCATATACCTTGCCAGGGGCGCACCCAGGACATCAATCGTGCCCGGGACACCTACATATTGTTCCCGGCCAGGGGCGGACCTAGGACGTTAATTGTGTCAGGGACACAGATACATTGCTCCAGTCCAGGGGTGGACCCAGGACGTTAAGGGACACCGATACATCTCTCCTGGCCAGGGGCGGATCCATACATTATAATCGGGTGGGACTTGTCCTGCAGGCGAGTCATTTCTCCAGAGGGGAGCGTCTTTTCTACTCTAAGGGAACGCCATCGGCTGAGAAATTCGTTGAGCGGGGTGGGAGGAACACCCCCCCCCGTCTATTGTGGGGGGGGGAACATTCCCCCAGTTCCCCACGCCCCCACCTGAACCCGCCACTGCTCTGGGAGTAGGTTGCCAGCTCGGGGCGGGAAATTCCACCAGAATTGCCAGATTGTTAACAATCAGACGGAAACCCGGACAATCTAGCGAATATGGAGGAAGTCTGCCTGCCGCTCCTGCATGCGGTTACACGCAGAGCTTGGTGTGGATTATAGCGATCACGCTATATGTGACGGTGAGGGCACGAACGTGACCCACAGACCACAGTCTTCACATAATTAGACAAGATTGCCTATATGTCTGACAAGGCCCCAAAACACCAATTTGTTTGGCAGAGGTTTCGTCCTCACCGGAAACTCGGGCAGCACGATTCCGGCCAGGATTGGATTTGTGCTTTGTAATTCTGGATGTGGAGATGCAAATGTTGGCGTGTTGCGGACCGCATGATCGGCACGCGGTCAAGCTGGGCGTGATGGCGTAAACGCTACGCACATTACGTTACCCTGACGGGTAAGCGCAGCGTCGCAGCCTGTGTGCACGGCGGTGCAGTATCTGCCCCTGGCCGTGGCCGCCGACGAGTTGCGGTCTGTGCAGGCGAAGCCCGGCCACCGCGCGGCGCTTGGGTCGCGGAGGGGTAGACGAACGTTTCAGAGTGTGACGCGCACACCGCCGTTCTGGGTCTCGCGCGCGACGCATCACGCATCTCTGTGCCGACGTGCAATATGAGCCGTATTCGGTATAGACAAGTCTGTGGCAACTTGCCATCGTTAAAGTGTTGAGCGGACTCCCGGCTCCACAGGCGTAATCGCATGTGGATAGGAACATTGAGTAATCGAATAGGAATATGATGTCAACCTGCGACATCAGGACCTCGGCTTGTACTTTACAGTGAATCGTGAGCACTTTATCACAGAGCAGTTAGTTGTCGAACAGCACCATTCAAGCTACAAATATAATAAAAATGAGGACGGAGAGGATAATGCTCAGGATGTAAAAAAAAAACAATAACAGCCTGCTTTTCAAGTCACGATTTAGCCTCAAGGTGGACCAGTCTTAGGAGAAAATGAAGTCGTTTGTGCAGGACAACATTAATGCGGAAAATTATAGTTATTTGGGTTTCAAGAGGGCATCGACTGCAATGGTCACAAAGTGCCCATTGGGGAATATGATAAAACTGATCTCATTGGGGGTAGGGGAAGGCCGGAACCATCACCTCGGCAGCACAAGACGTGCACTCTTCATCACCGTAGTGATTCCCGGGGTTGAAGTTTTCACGCACGGTTAGCGTGGGGCAACATCCCAAGGTGGTCAGGCGGCGTTATATGGGCACCAAACAGCGTCCGCACGCTGTCCTGTCCCACTGTACTGCTTCGAGGGGGGGCAACATGAAAGACTTCAAGCTTTACATTGCACGCAGAAGGCGGTCGACGTTCACATTCGGCTATCAAAAAGTGGCTGCTGAATAACGCCTCACAATTTCCGAAGCACCGGACACCTCGAAATAAGTTTATCACGCACCTTAATGATGGACTTCTTTTCTCATCTTTCTTTCTATTTTTCATCTTTTTTAATGCCGTCGATGGATGTGCAGGAATATTAACTCATTGGATGCACATAACAAGATGCAAGACCTTGCTCTTCAAGTGACTGTGTTGTGCTTTACATGCAATAGCTGGAGACGGGAGAACCGAAGAGTGCCAGACAGGCGCGCACCCAGGATTTTTCCATGGGGGCCCGGCCCAAAAAGGGGCCCGGCCCGCCCCCAAAAGGGCCTTCCCCGGCCCCAAAAAGGGCCCTTCCCCCCCGGGGGGAAAAGAAGGGTTGGGGGGGGGGGGGGGGGGGGGGGGAAAAAAAAAAATTTAAAAAAAAAAAAAAAAAAAAATAGAAAAAAAAAAAAAAAAAAAAAAAAAAAAAAAAAAAAAAAAAATAAAAAAAAAGGGAATTTATTAGTTAAAAAAAAAAAAAAAAGACAAAAAAAAAAAAAAATTGAAAAAAAAAAGGAAAAAAAAAAAAAGGAAAATTGGGGGGGGGGGGCGCGGCACGGTGCCAGATAACCCGCATATCTCGCACTTGCTGAATCCTGAAGCAGTTTTCGGCATAAAGTCATAAAGTGTTAGACTTAATAAGAGCCACAAGGGCCCATCCAGTTAAGTATGTAAATGGAAGATACCATAAGCCCGGTAAAAAGACCCACCCCAACCATCACCACATCCTAAAGAAACCATTCACCAACATCCCACACACATGCAATCGATCAGCCTTTTGCATGCAATCAGCAATCAGCCTTTTTCGGGCTTGGCAGCAGTACCTCCAACTTCACTTTCGATTTCCATCCTGAAGTTAATGAGCATTCCGAGTTTTTCACTGAAGATATGAGTGAAGATGTCAAGTTGCACCCACACATTCCGTTGCTTATGATAATACGTGTGTCATACAATCATGGCCCGCACAGAGTTATGGCAGTCTTTGTCGCACAGTCAAGTCACACACAGACACAGTCTTTGTGCTGGTGTTGGGATGCGAAGACAGGTGATTGTGACAGTCAGTCACACACAGACACAGTCTTTGTGCTGGTGTTGGGATGCGAAGACAGGTGATTGTGACAGTCCAGTCACAGTCTTTGTGCTGGTGTTGGGATGCGACGACCGGTGACGATAGGCGACGACAGGTTGGAACTTTTCCTCTCCTAAAAAGTCCCTGGTGTTTGGGAACCAGGAAGCATGATCGTAACAAAAGCGCATGAGCAGTCAAGGGCAGCCAGGCCTGACCTCTCACTTCCGCCACCGATGGTGAACACTAGGAGCGGCTTCTGCTTAGTAAGGTTCTGCCGGCGGGACGTGTGTGGTGGGCGTACCACATCATGGCATCACCACATCATGACATGACATCACCACATCATGACATGACATCACCACATCATGACCCGCGTCACGCCAACAGCAGCTTCCAGCGCCGGCGAGGGAAGGAGCTGCCACTTATTACCACCTTGGTGTTTTTTGTTTGTTTTTTTAGGTGAAAGAGGAGAATGGTGACCCCGAACAGGTGAGTATCATATCGAGGTGAAGGGGCAGGGGGGGGCTGTGTCCATAGGTGGATGCTTCGCACAACCACTGGTGTTGCCAACACCGGACTCAATCACATTGCTGCATGGAGCGCTGTGAAGTGAATGGTAAATCGCAAACAGTACCAGTGCTGCGCTGGCACAGCCATATATACAGGCGTTCCCACCAATGAAGCTCAGCTGGAATCCGATACATTGAGCAACATTTGTTTCTTCAATAGGAGCTTGGTGCGCTCCCCAGATTCTGGGAGCGTATCTAGTAGTGGAATGATGAACATCTTGGGTGTGGTGTGCAGCAAGTTACAGACTAGTCGAAGTGAATCAATAAAACCTCGTTTATGGTGGCAATGTTTTGTCTTTGGATTGGGAAGGTAAGTGTTATGCTGTTCATTCTTAGATGTGCATAGTTTTGGATGTGTGCTGTAACTATCTTGCCAATATAAAAATTCCTTCTGCAGAGAAAGCTTGTTTTTCCAGTGCACTGCCATTAAACAAATTTGAAAGGAAGTCATATACATTGCCTATACAACCATGCACAAGAAGCAATGCTATTGGTGCATGATCTTAATGCAATGTGCTACAATCCTAGTCTGATGCCATGTACATTGTATTTGCGTTTGAGCCTGGTGCCAGCCATATTCTATGGTCCCAGCCATGTTCTACTGTTTAATATTTCGTGAAACCAAGAAACTTTTTTTGCTTTATTTATTGCAGTCTTACCTTGACAGCCGTTTGAGCATGTTTTAGCTATCAACCACCATCATTGATAATCTGTTGTCTTCAGTAATTAGTACGCCAAAAATCTTTGAAATACCCAAGGATTGTCATCAAGTTGTTCAATGCGTATGACAAGCCTGCTGGCTGAAATGTTGAAATGTGCATCACAAGAGGCATGAAGATTATCATCATTAGGCTTTTCATACAGTTCGCATTTATTAAACTAAATAAAATTAACTGGATGACCTGTTGAAAGACCGGCATATATTCAAAGACCGGTCGAGAAGTCCGCCGATCCTGGCTGGGGTTTCGGTTCTTACATTTCTAGCAGTGAGCAGCGGTCTCACTTCTAGCAGTCCACCTCTAGCAGTGAGCGCCCAGTGGCGGTGCCGCTTCAACCGGCCGACCCCCCATCCCCACACGTACCCATGTGGGGAGGTTTTAATATTTACTGCTGGAGCCTAATGCGTGGAGGACATGAGATCGCCAATTTGATTGGTGGGTCCATGCTATAGCGTCCCATGTTAAGAGAGCAAGAGGTCGGTGGCGTCAAGGCGAAGACTGGGGCCCAAGCGCCACCAAAAGCACGGGAAACTCCGCCACGCCCGCACGTACCGAAGCCCTTGAGGCTGACGAACACGCCCATCCGCTCAGCGCCCTTGTAGAGCGACTGGACGGTGACGTTCATCTCACGGCCGTGCTCGTCCACGACCCTGCCGTCGGCGACGTCGGTCAGGCCGAGGTTGGGCACGCAGCGTCCGAGCACGGCGGCGCTGCGCAGCGTGTATGCGGCGCAGTCGTCGGTGTCGCGCAGCAGGCTGCGACACGTGCGGCGCCGGTCGGCCGCGTCCACGCCCGGCCGGCAGGTGAGGCCGCGCCGCACGCTGTCAGTGCAGCGGCTCTCGTCGAGCGCGTACTGCAGCGCGAACGTGTTGGCGCGCGGACACTGCGCCACACACACCTGCGGCGTCGGACAGCCGGCGATCAGCACCAGCGGCGACGAGCACTGGCTAATGTCGAAGTAGAGCAGGTAGGGCTTGTCGCGCACGCCCGGGTCGCGGCCGCACTTGCGGCCGTCCGAGTCGGTGGGGAACGCGAGGATCGCCGGGTCGCCGTAGTAGAGCGCGTAGGCGGCCACCAGCGCCCAGCCGGCGAGGAACAGGAAGAAGAGCAGCGCGCAGAGCACGTCCGTGCACGAGCGCCGCTTGATCGGGCCGCGGAAGTCGGGGTCGTAGGCGCGCGGCTTGCCGTACGCCGCGCCGTCCGGCGACGCCGTCTCGATGCCCGTCATGGCGGCGGTCAGCTCATCTCCCGACGGGCGCCTGTCTCCCCAAGCGCGTCACAAGCGCCCAGACGGAGCGAGCCACGAACGCGACACTCGACAAAAGCGCCCCAGACCCCGACCGTCGCCTAGCGCGAACTGCGACAACAAAGGTGGCCACCGACCGCCGACAGTGTGACGTCACGGCGACGGCGGCCTGCCATTGGCCGGCGCTCTGTTCAAGGTCAGCCGGCTGGCGTACGGGCAACAGACGCCCGGGGCCGGACTCAGCTGATGTCTGCCAAGCCCTCTGTGGAGCAAGATAACTGGAGACAACCGTGGAGCACTTTGTCGCGAGAGGCAGGGAGCCAGGAGTGTCGGGCTGACCTGATCTACACGTATATTACTATGACCTGATCGTATGAACTATGACCTGACACGTATATTGACCTAGTTCTGGGTTATACTGACTATTATTTATGTATGATTCCAGATTAAATCCAGGACCACCCAGTCCTTGTGTTTAATATAATTCGACATCTGAATATCGTTTTAATCATGCTCCTGAATTGAATATATTCTGATCCCGGCCTGACACCTGCGACAAAGCAAAAACATTGCTCCAGACACTTCGTGACATCACGGGGGTGGTTCGATCGGGATAGATAGGGCGGACTTAGGGTAGGGGAGGAAGGACATGCCCCTCGCTGGCCAACCATTGCCTGTTGTGGTTGTGCACTTTGGGCCCGCATGCACCGGCGTATTCATATGTTCAGATTATGGTAGGGGTGTGGTCACTGGCGGATCTAGCCCACCGGTTTGGGGAGGGGGGCCAACTTTCGGTTTTCGGCGTCAGCCCCTCCCCTCCCCCTCCCCCAGTGGCGTACCTTGGAATTATATCAGGGGAGGGGTCGAACGGATTTGGAGGGTGCCCCTTCTCCCGCTATTTTTGGTTAAAAGCACCGGATTTCGACCACTATTTGGCAAAGGGGCCCATCTGAAGAAAAAAATAATAATTGACAACATAGTTTCCTGTGTAGGGGCCCCAGCCTACCTCCACCGTTTCTATGTTACCGGATTTTTGTTCTTGCTTACCAAAACGTTCACGTTCTCGTTCAACGTCTTGTACCACGTCAACGTTCATGCACGTGTACACACTGGCGCATCCGATTTTGTCAACTCTTGCTGTAAGCAGAACTTAGAGCATGGAACCCTCGATGTGTGTTAGAATCTACTATGCTACCACACTGGCTTCCAAACAATTTTTTTTAAACTTTAAAATTGGAGATTCTTTCATCCAGACGCTATTTTTTAACCTCGGCAAAGGTTACTGCATTTTAATTTAGTTGACTTCTGTTGGTTTCGGGGGGGGGCAAAAGACACCATGGCCCCCCTTTTAAGCGCTTCGGGGGGGCCATGGCCGGAATGGCCCCTCCCTGGATCCGCCAGTGTAAATACATACCTCCTCTTGCTATTCTTCTTGAAAAAATCAGTCAATGTAGCCTGTCTGTTCATCTTAGCAACCCCAACACCAACATACCAAACATGCTGCTCAACTGAGCTCAACTGGTTACTCGCACAAAACATCCTGTTCAAATTCCGCTTTCGAAATCTGGCTCACTGGGTCCACTTGCCCGTTACTGGCTAAACAAACTTCATGAACCTATCTGACGAAGGAATAATGAAACTGCTGATTTCGTCATCTCTTGCTGTAAGCAGAACTTCAACAGCATAGAACCCGCGATATGTCAGAATCTACTATGCTACCATATTGTGCTTCCCAAAAAATTATAAAAAATACCTGTAAAATTGGATATTATTTAACCCGGAACGCTATTTTTTAACCTCAGCAAAGGTTACTGCATTTTAATTCAGTTTACTTTTGTTGGTTTGGGGGGGGGGGCAAAAGATACTATGCCCCCCTTTGAAGCGCTTGGGGGGAGGGGGCCATGGCCGGAATGCCCCCCCCCCCCTGGATCCGCCAGTGGGTGTGGTGTTAAATACTTTTGAGGTGGAAACTGCCCCCTCGATGTTGTACCTCAATGATGGCTTTCCCCTCCAATAATTTCAACTTTTAACATGGGATCCCAACGGGGTGTGTTCCCCAATCTATTTGGGCCTCCCCATTTCTGCATGCATGTTGCCCCCTTAATAACTGTCCGAAATCAACGCCCGTGGATAGGGGTCATTAACGTCGCCAGAACTTCGAGGCTAGGAGTCGAGCTGAGGCGTCACTGGGATCTTTCGCCAGGCGAGCTGTAGCTACAGCGGGTGTGGGTTAATTCACCCTGCATCCCATTGACTCATGCAAAATCTGATGACGATAATTTACATTAATTTCACGTAGCGTCTTTGCCGAAAATTGGTAGAAATGTAATGCTGCTGATCAATATGAATCGATGTGGGGCATAGGTGAATATGAATCGATATATTTCGATGTACATCCAAACACTATGTCGTGCTTCTTAATCGTCACACGATATTACTTAAATGACACATAGAGCCCAAATGTAATAGGTAACGGAAAATATGTTAAAAATGTAATAATATGAAGTTATCGAGGGGTGTGTGACCCATGCAACATAAATTTCACCATTCAGCGATCGAATTATTGTGTTCCAGACAGAAATCAAGTTGAGATGCACTTGTAGTCCAAATTGTTCAGCTTCTAAACAGGAAACAACACTGATTACCTTTGGTTCGGTACGGGACTAATGCAAAGTATGCTGTAAGCAATGCAAAGTTAAACTGGCTATTTGTGGTATTTTCTAAGCGAGCATATATTTTTAACCGGTGTGATTTTGCTGCCATTCTTCCACTTCGGCACATATTGCATCTTGTGAACATGCATACAGGCGGGTATGTATTGGGAAGCCGCAACATACTGATTGCAACTTTTCACCCCTTCGATATGTATTGATTTCGGGTGATACCATGGATCCCATCCGGCACGTATGTTGCAGTGAGCAATCACTCAGCAATACTAAGAGCCACACGGTTGCATTTGTAATGCATCGCATCGTACGTACCGGTGACCGTCACGGTGACCTGTGAAACGCCGCAATCTGCAGAATTCCTGGCACGATATTTGCCGGGTATGCTGATTTGGCGATAGTGATCAGCATCACGTGGGATGGCACCCGTCGTGCAACAAAATGGTGCTCTCGAAATACCCCTCCTCATAAAGACATAAAGACATAAAAGATCAGTGCAACTATGAGCCACAAGGGCCCTTCTTGGTTGCACTTTTGGACACTGAACCAGTTGCCCACCACATCTGTATATCAGCCATCCCTGGAATACAGAAAAAGAAGCCCCATATTCTTATAATGATTGTCTATGCCGTTTTTAAAGATGTTCAGTGTGTTGCTACTGACAATGGTTCCTGGCAGCTGGTTCCAGTGTTCGACTACCCTGTTGGTGAAGAAAGACTGTCTTAACCTTGTCCTGCTGTGATTAACTTTAATTTTGAATTGATGACCTCTAATTGCATCATTTCTGTTAAATTCAAACATTTCCCTGAGATATCCCTGTTCCTGACCATGAACAAATTACAAAACCTCCATGAGATCTCCTCTCAGCCTTCTATATCTAAGTGAAAACATATTCAATTTCTTCAATCTTTCCTCATATGCCAGGTTGCCTATACCATTAACCATTTTTGTTGCCCTCTTTTGTACTCTCTCTAAAAGCCAACAATCTTTCTCATAACTAGGGGACCAAGCTTTGACACAGTATTCTAAATGTGGCCTGACATATGCACAGTAAAGCTTCCTGATGACCTCCTCACTTTTGTATGACACATTCCTCGGTATTGCCCCAAGCATTCTTAGTGCCTTTTTCCTGGCTTCTTTGGTCTGTTCTGATGCCCCAAATTTTGTGTTCCAAATAACACCTAAGTCCTTCTCCTGCTGAGTCACAGATAATACTTGGCCACCCATCAAGTATGGCACCTCCATATTCTGCCTACCTACATGCATGACTTTGCACTTATCAAAATTAAACTTCATTTGCCATTTTTCGGACCACTTCACAAGCTCGTCTAAGTCGTTCTGCAGCAAAACCTGCTCATTGTGCCCTGTTATTGCCCTAAAGGTCTTCAAATCATCCGCAAATTTCAAAACCTTACTGCTTAGGCCACATTCAATGCTATTCACAAATATAATGAACAATAGTGGCCCCAGTACCGACCACTGAGGGACTCCACTAAGAACATTTTGTCACGATGACTTTGTACCAGTCAGCATTACTCTCTGCTGTCTATCTGAAAGCCACAACTCTATCCATTTTAGGATGCTACCTGCAATGCCATGGACCTAAAGCTGCATCACTAACCGTTTATGGGGTACCTTGTCAAAGGCCTTACTAAAGTCAAGATATGCTACATCAACCTGATTTCCCTGATCAAATTGTTCTGTGGCAAAATTCAAAAAGTCCAAGAGATTTGTGAGACACGATCTCCCTTTTCTAAATCCATGTTGAGTATCTTGAATCAATCTGTTTCCTTCCAGAAAGCTAACCATTCTATCCTTGATAATTGATTCGAGTACCTTGCAGACTAGAGGCTTACTGGCCTATAATTTTCAACTTTCCCTCTTTCTCCTTTCTTGAAAATAGGAACTACATCTGCCCTTTTCCAATCTGTTGGAATTTCATTTTGTGAAACTGATCTACAAAATATTATACTAAGTGGAATTGCCAGTTCCTTTTCTGCTTCCCGCAATAACCTAGCATAAATTCCATCAGGTTCTGCTGCCCTGTTTGGCTTTATTTTTCTGATATAATTGAAAACAACATCACTATCAATGAAATCAATATCGTGTATCTGATCACCTGTCACTGAACTGTGGTTCACAGTTGGCAGATTTGTCACCTCCTCCACTGTAAACACTGATTTAAACTGCTTGCTCAGCTCCTCAACCATCTCACCATCCTCACTCAGTATAGTCCCATTTACTTCCAGTGGACCAATTGTGCTTGAAACTTTACTTAGCTTGTAGAAACTAAAAAACTTTTTACTGTCCCCATTACAGTTCCTAGCTAAATCCAATTCTTTTGCTCGCCTTGCTGCTCTGGTTTTCTGCTTCACAGCCTCTCTAGCTTTTTGATATGACCTTAGATTTACGATATTTGAAGCTTCCTTAAATACTCTAAATGCATCTTTCTTAGCCTTAATTGATCTCATCAAATCTGGTGTAAGCCACGCTGGCTTTCCTACCCTTCTTTTGCGCCTTTGCTTTTGGGGGACATGTCTAATCTGAATTTTCCTCAAGTAAGATTTGAATTCTCCCCACATTTCACAGGCATTTAAATACAAAATTTAAATTTTGGCAATTAAATACGAGGCATTTAAATACAAAATACAAAATAATCATACACACACACACGCACTGATTTTCTGATTTTCTGATTTCTGATTTTCTGTCTGACTGATTTTCCACCATAACCACACCATATTATTGTTATTCCACAGGAGCAAGATGCAGTGACGGCGGCCGGCCGTTATGTGAGCGAGCCAGGTGTCACCGGTGCTTGATGTGGTGTCGGCTCACGTGCCAGGTGTCGGCTCACGAGCCAGGTGTCACCGGTGCTTGATGCGTGCTTGACGTGGTGTCGGCTCACGTGCCAGGTGTCGGCTCACGAGCCAGGTGTCACCGGTGCTTGATGCGTGCTTGACGTGGTGTCGGTTCACGTGCCAGGTGTCGGCTCACGAGCCAGGTGTCACCGGTGCTTGATGCGTGCTTGATGTGGTGTCGGCTCACGTGCCAGGTGTCGGCTCACGAGCCAGGTGTCACCGGTGCTTGATGCGTGCTTGATGTGGTGTCGGCTCACGTGCCAGGTGTCGGCTCACGAGCCAGGTGTCACCGGTGCTTGATGCGTGCTTGATGTGGTGTCGGCTCACGTGCCAGGTGTCGGCTCACGAGCCAGGTGTCACCGGTGCTTGATGCGTGCTTGATGTGGTGTCGGCTCACGTGCCGGGTGTCGGCTCACGTGCCAGGTGTCGGCTCACGAGCCAGGTGTCACCGGTGCTTGATGCGTGCTTGATGTGGTGTCGGCTCACGTGCCAGGTGTCGGCTCACGAGCCAGGTGTCACCGGTGCTTGATGCGTGCTTGATGTGGTGTCGGCTCACGTGCCAGGTGTCGGCTCACGAGCCAGGTGTCACCGGTGCTTGATGCGTGCTTTTCGGCTCACGTGCCGGTGTCGGCTCACGTGCCAGGTGTCGGCTCACGAGCCAGGTGTCACCGGTGCTTGATGCGTGCTTGATGTTGTGTCGGCTCATGTGGCGATGTTCTTGCTGAGGAAAGAGGAATGGTCACGACACGCTTTTTGATCAAAATAGCTAGTGCTCGGCAGAGCCCGAGGGTGTAGGAGTGTCAGATGAAACGATTGGTTTCAGCTGAGTAGTGTAATTCGATGTTTTCCTTTGCCTACCAAGTGCACAGGGGCGGATCCAAATACTTTGATGGGCGGCACTTGTCCGGAGGGGCGTAATTTCTCTGGTGGATCGTCATTCCTCGAAAGCGCGCCACTGATTCTGATAAATTTTGGGAAGGCGGCGCTGAGATGGGGTGCACTCGAGCGTTCTGCAGGGGCGCAACTGATTTTGATGAAGTGTTGTCAAGTCTGGAGAGACGTTGGGGGCACTCGAGTGGCACAGAGGCAACATTTTACCTTGGCCCCACCAACTTCTTGCTCTCTCAGCGTGGGATCGTATCAGACGAGCCAACCGACCAACCGAAATGGCAGCACTTATTTCCTCCATGCACTCAGCCCCACCAATAATTATTAAACTTCGCCACACATGCCCGCCAGTCATGTAGTAGCTCGCATGCTTTCCTCCCACGAACGCCGCTAGCGCCACCTATATTATGAGCATAATTCCTTCGTCGGGAGGTGGCGCCACCATAGTTGTCTTCGGCTGGTACACAAAGCTTTAGTTAGCTACACCCACCGCGTGTGGCACTGGGGTGTACCGTCGGTGTGTGATTCTTCGTGCTGTCGTCCAATTCAGGGGCGTAGCTTCCTATCTAGTTCCGGGTGCCAACGTCAAAGAACTTCGAGGCTCTGAAATTTTGCATTTGGCCCCCGGACCTGCAGCACTAGCCCTTGGAACATTCCTTTGAACCTATGATTTGTTTTAGTTTACGGGAAGTATAAGTAAATTTATGAATGTGATTCCACAGCATTCTTCATATTTATTCTTGGCGCTACCGAACATCAATCAGCAAGCACATCCATTTAGTTTTCTTTTTGGTTTTGGCTTTCAAGCATCATATTTCATACAGCACAATATAGCAAAGGGCTAGATGCTGCACACCAGCAGCAGTTGATATTTGCGCACCACGAGCAGCTGGTATTTGCACACCAATGAGCACCAGTATACCATACCTTGCATCACGGGTGGCGGAACTAGGGGCCAGGGGGTGGCATCTCCCTAAAATGGCATGAGTGCCTGACTCCCCAACCAAGGAGCCCGAATTTGGAAGGCCACTTGGTCCTCCAGAAGGCTGCCTTCGATTGCAAACCGCAGTAGATTTCGGTATTCTGTATTGCTAGGGGTCCATGGGATTGCTGAAGACCACAATTGGATTAAAAGGAGACCCCCTGGTAATTCAGGGTTCACACTGTGACTACAGGAGGTTCATTGTGATTACATCTGGGCCTAGCAGCCCCATCAGAAACTATAGGAGGTCTAACTAAGATTATAGGAGGCCCCCTGAGATTACAGGGGGCCCTGGGATAGCATCTGGGGCTTAGCAGCATCCGGAACCCAGCAGGCCTCACTAGCACTATAGAAGGTCCCCTGAGATTACAGGACGTACACTGCAAATTAGTCTGGTGCCACTCCATCAGCTTGAAAGCTTCTCTCGTAAGCGCTGTAGATAGGGATTATCTATCTCGTGAAGTGTTTAGAGTTGAAGATCGGAATAAGCGGACGGTGGTCCACTAGTAGATCAAGATGCTGCAACCCACCGAGGAAAAGGCAGCATTTGCGGCACGCCCATGCTCCCGCCAGTAGCTCTAACTCGACAGTGGCGTATCGAGTCTCTGCGTCCGATATGAACCGCCAGCCAGCTTGCACGACACGCCATGAGCCGTCTGGCTGCTTCTGTTGCAGCAGAAAGCTCAGCACCTTGAGCCGACTGGCGTCCGTCGAGTCGGGTCCTAATATGCCAGCGTATGCACTGACGACAAGACTGCGCGTGCCTTTTAACGCTGCATCATGGCACTCGTCCTAACTAAAAGTTATCCTGGTACTCAACAGGTGGCAGAGCTGCTCTAGCAGCTCTGCCATCTCATCGGAGAATTGATTGACTTGATTGACCAGGCCGAAGAAGCGGCGTAGATCCGTAAGGGACTGTGACGCTGAGAATGACGCTATCGCGCTGGTCAGGTCAGGATCCGGCACGTAGCCATCATCCGAGACGATGAAGCCGGCGAACTTGACTGACTTCTGCATGTGTCGAACCTTGGCAGGATTCAGAGTTACTTGGCTGCAGCGGCCCAAGAACGGCTTGATCTTCTGCACGTGGTCCTCTTTTGTCTGGCTGTAGACGACGACGTCATCCACCAGTCGCTGGATGCCGTCGATCCCACTGAAGCACTCATCCATCCTGCGATTGTAGTCCTCGGAAATCGACGATATGCCATACGGTGCCCGACAGAAGCGGTACCGGCCGAAGGGCGCCATGAATATTGTCAAGTGACGGCTGGACTCCTCCAGAGGGCACTGATGATACCTCTTTGCAGCGTCAAAGACACTGAACTACCTAGACTCTGATGCGGCGATTGATGCGACACATTCCGCCGACGCATCGGCCTGATACCGTTCCCGGAGGACCGATGCGTTCAGGTTCGACAGATCGCAGCAGATACGAATTCCAGCACACTTCTTCGGGGCCACCACGATCGGTGCACACCACTCAGTCGGTTCACCCACTGGTTCGATGATTTTTTCCTCCTGCTGCAACTTGTCGAGTTCGCTTCGAAGCGGTTCTCGATACGCGTACGGGATGCGACGTGGTGCTCGGATAGCAAACGGAACTGCGCCCTCCTTCAGTTTAATTTTGAAAGTCTCCCCTGACATGAAAGTCTCCCCTGACAAAGTCCCCTGACATCCCCTGACATTTGAAAGTCTCCCCTGATGCACAACTCCATCGAGCACGTCAGGGTACTCATTCAGTGGTGCAGACACAACAGAGTCAGCTTATCGTGGTGCCAGCAATACCACACGAGCTGCGCAATGGCGGCCACCGCATTGTACTGGGAGCGGGGAGTCCTTGGTGACGGCGACCGTGCAGACAGGCGCGGCCTCTCGGAGGTGAACAACTCTGCCTGCCCGGCCTCCATTGCGGTCACGGCCGTAGATTGCACGCTGATTTATCGCGGGTACGACTCTGGCATAACTTGCAGGCCCCGCGTCGTGCGCCAAGCGAGGATCAAACCCTTGACGCCGCTGATGACATGCACAACACTTCAGTCACGGTAACGGGGCCTAGACGGATCCGTACGGGCAGGCTACCCAGGGAACGCGCCGTTCGCCCATCGACGGCCGTCGGGTGCGCAGTTGGGGGCCTCAAGTTCTGGTTATCGTGACCAATACGGGCCGCAAAACCAAGCACGGCGATAAAGACATCGGCTCCCATGTCAGGGACCGCGTTAATGCGGTCGCAATACATTCCTGATTCGGGATCGATATCCACCGATACCCTGGGGGCCAGCACGACCGACACACACGCGACGGCTATGTTGGACGCGACAGGTCTCCGTGACACACGAACTCTGCATTTAGCGGCGAAGTGTCCGGTCTCACCGTCCTCGATGCCTGCTGGCTGGCATCTGCTGCCGCTGGCATCTGCTGCCGCTGGCATCTGCTGCCGCTGGCATCTGCTGCCGCTGGCATCTGCTGCCGCCGGCATCCGACCCGCCGCGCCGTCCTGAGTCCCGCTCTTCCGCGAACGGCCCGGCCCGGCTGTTGCGCCGGCGGCGCGGAATCGGCGTCTCTGCCGCGCCCCAGGCGGGGTCGCTGACCCGATCTGCCGTGCGGCACCCGAGCGGCGGCCGTCGCTGTGGCACGCTGCCAGATCTCGCTGGCGTCACGTGACGCGGCCTCCTCAGATCGACGCACGCGCATCGCTTGCGCCACCGACAGTTTCGGGACAGCACACAGCTTCTTGATCGTGTCCGTATCTCGCGGGCCGATCACGACACGATCACGGATCAAAGACTACCGACACGCAGCACGAAAGCCACACTGGCTGCTCATGTCTCGGAAGTCTTTCAAACTTCGTTACACTCGTTGCACCCCATCGTTGCACCCCATCCTGCCCCAGCGTTCAGACCTGGTCGGGGTGCTTCAGCATGGCAACAGAGGCGCCAGGCATTGGACTCACTCAACATAACCGGTCGAGGAGGGAGGGTGAGGAGGCAGGGGAGGGGATGGGTCTGCCGGCAGCTGGGCGGACGCTATCAGTTTCAGATCGCAGCGACGTACTGCTGTTGTTACCGTGGTTACCGCCCGCCGGGCTCGGCTGTCAGTGCCAGTCGAACTCTGAGCGAGGCGGGTTGGCTGAGGACAGGCTCTATCCGGCAGGAGCGTAGGCGTCTGACATCGACTGCGCAGTACAGAGGAAGCCGGACATGTGGTTGCTGGTGGTGCTGGTGGCGGCGGCGGCGGCGGCGCCACGGCAGCAGATCTGCGGATACGACGTGAGTCGAACCATCATTGTCGACATCCTGAGACGCACAATGTGGATCGAAGTGGGAATTGGCTCACCTTGTCAGCCATTTTTATATCCAAAAACGTTTTTGTATTCCAGTGTCGAACTGGATAGAAGCGGCATGATCTGCACTGCTACAGAAATATGTAGAAGGAACACAAATATCACAAAGGAACAAAATTAAAACGACACCCACAAATTGATAAGTTATTCCACTCGCCGTCACCATTCGAGCCGCCCGTGACTTCGGTAGCTTGGTGGCTAAACTGAGCGTCTGGCATGCCAGAGGTACGGGTTCGATTCCCCGCGGTGTCCACCATTCCTGCCAGGGTGAGAGACAAGCTCCGCTGCATGGCCTCAGCTGCTGAGTGCGTCGTAAAGCAACAACCAACCATTCAAGCCACCCACTTTTCCAGTCACCAGCAGCTGTCCACACACAACTTCACTCCCTCAAACACGGGGCGGGGATGGCCGATAAGTTAAGGTGTTGAGCTCTGGGTACCAAAGGTGTCGAGTTTAACACTCGCACCACCCGGGACATTTCCAATCCCGCGACCCACCGGCGAGACTGTCCGGGCGGCGCCATTAGCCGTGATCGTGCATAAAGTGCGTCGAGAACCAACCAATAAACAAACAAACTGCCTCAAACACCGAAATTGGTGGCGGTCGCGTGCCAAGGCCGCTTGCAACACCGCGCCTACGCACTAGATGCAATGATATTCGGGAGATCTGGCCCTGTCCTGGACGTCTCAGGACACTTGCACTCGGGTCACCAATGCAGTGGGAAAACTCGGACTGTTTTCATAGACGTCCACCGAAGCCACCGGGAACACAGCTTGGAATTGGCTGCGTTCGTGTTTCTCTGTTCCGAAATGTAGCTGTCAACCAATCGATGTGAAGCATTGCTGTTATGACGTCATCAATATACAGACTTTGAAGCACGTTGGACGTACGACAAAGCGAGATTGGGCACAAGAGTTCGGCTGGGGACATGAGTAGCGTGCGCGGCGGGAGTAGCCAAGCGGTGAGGGAGTAGCCCAACGGTGAGGGAGTAGCCCAACGGTGAGGGAGTAGCCAAGCGGTGAGGGAGTAGCCCAACGGTGAGGGAGTAGCCCAACGGCGTCGCACCTGTCCTGCCAAACTATCGCACCTGATGCTGCCAAATTAGCACAACCCAGGCAGCAGAGACCCCTCCCCCCTGTCCAGCTGCGAGCCGAAGGTTGACATTTTGCAGAAAGTTGATCGCCATATGGGACTCGAACTCACGAGCGGCTTGAAAGCTCGGCACTCTATCAAGTCGTTTCCTGAGGCCACATTTTTACCTTCGGCGTTTGTTTCAGTTGGATATCGCTCCTGCCCACATCCTTCCAGCTGGAGTGAATGTTTCCATTTATTTCGGTGCGGTCACACTCTACAGTGTTTTCCTTGACCCCACCAACTTCTTGCTTTCTTAACATGGGACCCTACGGTGTGGACCCCACCAACAAAATTGGCAGTACTCATTGCCTCGCGTACGTTGAACCCGACCAACAGCTTCAACACTTCTCCACCGTGCCACCCAGTGTATTTTGTCTGCACCGTGACTCACAAATGTGTTGAAGCGACGCTGCAACACTGCAACACTGTCGACCCTTCGCTGTGACGCTGCAACACTGCAACACTGCAACACTGCTGACCGCTGCGCCGTGACCCGTCAGAAATGTCCGTCGGGCGAGCCGGACATGCTGAACGTACACCTGGTGCCGCACACGCACGACGACGTCGGCTGGCTCAAGACCGTCGACCAGTACTTCTACGGCGGTGAGGTGGATAGAGGGAGAGAGAGAGAGAGAGAGAGAGAGAGAGAGAGAGAGAGAGAGAGAGAGAGAGAGAGAGAGAGAGAGAGAGAGAGAGAGAGAGAGAGAGAGAGAGAGAGAGAGCGAGAGAGCGAGCGGCATGACCAGAATAGCCGGCGAATATGACGAGTATAGCAGCGCATGTGAACCAGGAATATAGTAGCGCAGGACGTCAGTCGTCACGAGTATAGTATCGTAACGATGGATGACGAGTAGCGATAGATGTAGTAGATGTAGAGTAGTAGCGTAGCTAGTAGTAGCTAGATGTAGAGTAGTGGCGATAGATGACGGGTGTAGGAGAGAGGTGGCACATGGCGTCACAGACGGCGTGTCGGCTCACGCCGGACTCTGTTGCCGCCATCGTGGCCGGACATGGCGTCACAGACGGCGTGTCGGCTCACGCCGGGCTCTGTTGCCGCCATCGTGGCCGGACATGGCGTCACAGACGGCGTGTCGGCTCACGCCGGATCTGTTGCCGCCATCGTGGCCGGACTGGCGTCACAGACGGCGTGTCGGCTCACGCCGGATCTGTTGCCGCCATCGTGGCCGGACATGGCGTCCAGACGGCGTGTGGCTCCGCCGGACTCTGTTGCCGCCATCGTGGCCGGAATGGCGTCAGACGGCGTGTCGGCTCACGCCGGACTCTGTTGCCGCCATCGTGGCCGGACATGGCGTCACAGACGGCGTGTCGGCTCACGCCGGACTCTGTTGCCGCCATCGTGGCCGGACGTGGCGTACAGACGGCGTGTCGGCTCACGCCGGGCTCTGTTGCCGCCATCGTGGCCGGACATGGCGTCACAGACGGCGTGTCGGCTCACGCCGGACTCTGTTGCCGCCATCGTGGCCGGACATGGCGTCACAGACGGCGTGTCGGCTCACGCCGGACTCTGTTGCCGCCATCGTGGCCGGACATGGCGTCACAGACGGCGTGTCGGCTACGCCGGGCTCTGTTGCGCCATCGTGGCCGGACAGTCCCTGGCGTCACAGACGGCGTGTCGGCTCACGCCGGACTCTGTTGCCGCCATCGTGGCCGGACACGGCTCCACCATGGCGTCACAGACGGCGTGTCGGCTCACGCCGGACTCTGTTGCCGCCATCGTGGCCGGACATGGCGTCACAGACGGCGTGTCGGCTCACGCCGGGCTCTGTTGCCGCCATCGTGGCCGGACACGGCTCCACCGCCAGTTGGATTTGAGCGTTTCTCTTGTATTTCTTTGAATGAATCTTGGAGTACTCTCCCTCCCCACCCAACGGCTTTCTCTCTCCATCTCTGTCTCCATCTCTCTTTCCATCTCTCTTTGCATCTCTCTTAATCTCTCTTTCCATCTATCTCTCCCTTTCTCCCTCTCTCCTCTCTCCATCTCTCTCTCTCTCTCTCTCTCTCTATCTTTCTCTCTCTCTCCCTCTCTCCATCTCCTTCCCTCGATCTCAGCATCTCTTCGTCTCTATCTCTCTGTTTCTATTTCTACCTCTATCTCTATCTCTATATCTGCCTCTATCTATCTATCGATATCTCTTTATCTACCTCTATTTCTGTCTTTATATATCTCTCTCTATCTATCCTTCTCTATTTCCTCTATCTATCTATCTCCCTCTCCCTCTGCATCTCACCATCCCTTTCCTTCTTCGCTTCCATTTCCCTCGCTCGCTCCATCTTCCTCCAAGGTCTTGAGATTCCTCATAAGCCACCGGAAAGAATGCAAAAAATAAAATTGTCGACTTGCTGACACGAGTGGGGAGCAATATATTTTTTGGTGTTACATGAGTATCAAATACACAAAGGTCTCCAGAGTTTTCGCCATTGTTATTGCGCAACAACGATGTCTTCTCAATTGGAACCGTGGGGAACTAGAAGGAAATTGAAAAACTAGAAGTGTTAAAAAAAGTTTAATTCGGGATCAATTCACGAACTTGTAAAAACGGCTAGAATCACGTGTGCAGCTGTGATATGTGCATGCGGAACCATAATTTCCAGTCCCTTGTCCTGACGACCTTGGTCTGGCACCTCGTTACGACGTCTGTGTTTCGTTTGTGTGCTTCAGCCAAGTCGGAGATCCAGCGAGCTGGGGTCCAGTACATCCTGGACTCGGTCGTCTCCGAACTCGTCAAGGACCCCACCAAGCGGTAAGAATACCACTTACCGTGTTATACCACAGAATACCATTATAAGAATACTGCACCGGCAGACACGCTTATCGGGACGCAAGAAAATGGCCGAGAGACTAAAGTATTTTAGGTCATCGGTCGTAAAACACGTCCACCTGGCTACAATTTCGGCACACTGATGGCTCCTGTTTTTAACAGTCTCACGTATCATCATCATCCTCATTAACATGATAATTCCATTGCACAACCGCAAGGATAATGCGACAACACAACAACGATGCATAAAGCAGATGAATAGGTACACAACACCGGCTCACCGCCTTCATGTTGGGAGTTCTTGTAGTTTTTATCGGCCACCGACTTGACAGTGGTGACGCTACCTGGCTTAGGCGCAGACATCGTACATTTTGTTTCCACAACACAATAGTTCCCAAAATAGCGACGGCACTGGGAGTGAAAGCACCACTCCGTGACCTTGCGTTCCGTAGATTATCTTCACTGACCGGAGCTGTCTTTCTGCTGGCGCCGGGGTGCGGTTAGTGCCAGTGTTTGGTGTCATGGCCGACTGGCACCGGGGTGCGGTTAGTGCCAGTGTTTGGTGTCATGGCCGACTGGCGCCGGGGTGCGGTTAGTGCCAGTGTTTGGTGTCATGGCCGACTGGCGCCGGGGTGCGGTTAGCGCCAGTGTTTGGTGTCATGGCCGACTGGCGCCGGGGTGCGGTTAGTGCCAGTGTTTGGTGTCATGGCCGACTGGCGCCGGGGTGGGTTAGGCAGTGTTTGGTGTCATGGCCGACTGGCCCGGGGTGCGGTTAGTGCCAGTGTTTGGTGTCATGGCCGAATGTCTTCTGTGGCACCGGGGTGCGGTTAGTGCCAGTGTTTGGTGTCATGGCCGACTGGCGCCGGGGTGCGGTTAGTGCCAGTGTTTGGTGTCATGGCCGACTGGCGCCGGGGTGCGGTTAGTGCCAGTGTTTGGTGTCATGGCCGACTGGCACCGGGGTGCGGTTAGTGCCAGTGTTTGGTGTCATGGCCGAATGTCTTTCTGCTGGCACCGGGGTGCGGTTAGTGCCAGTGTTTGGTGTCATGGCCGAATGTCTTTCTGCTGGCACCGGGGTGCGGTTAGTGCCAGTGTTTGGTGTCATGGCCGAATGTCTTTCTGCTGGCACCGGGGTGCGGTTAGTGCCAGTGTTTGGTGTCATGGCCGAATGTCTTTCTGCTGGCACCGGGGTGCGGTTAGCGCCAGTGTTTGGTGTATGGCGCTGGCGCCGGGGTGCGGTTAGCGCCAGTGTTTGGTGTCATGGCCGACTGGCGCCGGGGTGCGGTTAGCGCCAGTGTTTGGTGTCATGGCCGAATGTGATCAGGTGACTCGCTGGGCTGGGGACAACAGTACAGACGTAGGCGCCATCGGTATCTGCGCAAGGGTATCTGGCGGATCTGACTTCAGAGCTTTGTCTCCGGTGAATTCCGGTAATCTACGCGTACCGTGCCAGAAGAAAAGGCCAAATGGCGACGAAGTAATGGAAAGCTAAAGCTGAAGCTAATTGCCAATCACTTCAGAAAGCTGAACGCCGTTCTTTGGAATCAGTATGCTATGGTAAGCCACTAAAATCCGCCAGCCGGGATATAACTGAGCATAACAAACTCTTCAATTATTTATTATTCATTAGTATCGCCACCTTTGAGCCAGAATCTGTTGAGGAGTTCGCCAAAACCCAACAAGTTCTTGCAGGGTGATATCAACGCCATCCACTGGTGCCAGTTTGTTGACTTGGAGAGTATACAATCTCTCCCATACTCGCCGTCATTAGATCACCTGAGCAGCGAGGTTTCAATTTTTTTCAGCCAGTTTTCGTTTTCAGAAAATTGTCCTCTCATATTTCTTATTTGGAGGTTCAATTGTGCTGCTTAGCACTGAACTGCTCGGTGATACAGCTCTCAAAATGCACTGGAAAAAATGCAACCTGAGATCTCGATGACACAGGGTTGAAGAAGGAATATCCCAACCATATTTCATTGCCCACAATTTCCATATCCACACCCAAGAATACACAGAACGAATCCCACATTTGTCTCTGGTTCATGGTGTGAAGGAGTATCGCCAGCCTGAGGGTCATCCAGCTGAATTTTCCGCCGTTTTCAGCTTCATCTACGTCGAGACGGCGTTCCTCTGGCGGTGGTACCTGGAGCAGGACGCGCAGACGATCGCCACCGTCGAGAATCTCGTCAACGAAGGTCGTCTCGAGTTCATCGGCGGCGGCTGGAGCATGAACGACGAGGCGTGCGTCCACTACAACGCCGTCATCGACCAGATGTCTCTCGGCATGAGGTGAGGAGGGATCGAATCCCGGCCGGGTCGGACATTTTACCGTGATGCGCTGCACACGCGGTATGTGTCGGTGTGAATGTGTGGCAGCGAATGTCGATCATTGCATAATACTCCGTGTGGCTGTGTGGGTCCCGATGCACTTGTTCATACAACTGGAGATTTGTGCTCGGCTGAGGTTAGTTTGTGAATGTAATGGCGTACCTATTTGCTTAAATCTTTCAGAGACATATTATATGGTTTTGAGAACGATAATGATATTTCTGGGATGACCATTAAAAAAAACAATTCCCGAATTGTTTAAAAAGGGTCATCCCAGACATATTATTATGTTTTGTTTGTTTAATACGTACGTAACATTTCGCCCTTATTGTATTCGTGCCGACCGATCCGAATAAAGTACATTCATAAAACAATGTAATCACTCATCGTTTGCATGTGCATTTCTGATTCCTAGTTCTCATCTTACAGATCAATCTTTGGAGTTAATGTTTTCCCGAAGTCACAATTAAACCAAATGCTATTTTTAGTTGCGTGATGTTGCTTTCATTTCAGGACCTTGTACGACCATTTCGGCTCTTGCGGTATTCCCCGGGTGGCCTGGCAGATCGACCCCTTTGGCCACACAAAGGAACAGGTATGTGGAATGCTTCCATGATCTTGATTGCGCTAGCTTTACTTTCTGTATGTGGGCACGCTAAAAGCAGCTGACTTTGTTTTTGTGAAGCCGAATATTTTCTTTGTCACTTCCCGACAGGACCTAGTCTCTTAGCAAGATTTGATTGCGGGAAGGGGGAGGGGCGCCACTATTGACTGCAATGTATTCAATCCCAGCCTTTCGAGTTCCTCCCCATAATGCTTAGGCAATGGGGAAATGTAGCTTGACTGGGATGGACGGCATTGCGCCGAGCTAACATGTTAGAGGAAGCCCTACTTTCCCCGGAATTTATGCTGTGATATTCTTTGTGTTACTTTGCGACTTCGTGTTGTGGAACAGGTGCAGTTCGGCTTGCTTGTCTTCGATATATTACCACCTTTTCTTCGTCGGCAACATTCTTAGTTTCTGCAAGGCATGCCGTATGGAGTTTTCAAGTTCCTCAAAAGTCATTATCCCTTGCCACAGCTCTACGATTTATCCCTTCGTGACTGGCTATTCAGTTGCGCATCGTCATGGCAACTGGTGGCACATCGTCATGGCGTGTGTTGTGTGCTGTGTTGTATTGGCTACCTGTCACGATAGCCAGCAATCTCCTCCTTCACGGCTTGCGTGCAATAAATACACGTTACTGAACTAACACTAAGTGCCAGATACCGTCGCATCGTGATGCACTAGGTGTTGCCTTCCAAGTCATCAGTGCAGAAAGTAAACGTTTTGCTACATCGTCAACAGATATAATAATTAATTTGCTTGTCGGAAGAAATAAGCACGATTTTGACGTTTCGCCTGTGGCCGAAATTTGGATGCGTTAATCCACGTACTTATAGCTTAATATATAACACACACACGGTCAAGCTTAATGTGCTGCACATGTCTAGCTAATTGTGCATCATCTTAGGCTCACAGGTGTTTGGTGTGAATGCAGTGACGTTCGTGGTTCGTGCAGTGACCAGTGTATTGGAGTGAGTTGTGTTTATACGGGGTGACTCCTTTTTCGATATGGGGTGGAATTGGAATTATTCCCTCTCACAGAAAAAGTACCCCGTGTTGGAGTCACTCCCTTTGGTGCGAATAGCGGTCCAAATTGAGTGACTCGCTTCAATTTAACCGAACCCCAATACACTGGCTAATGAGACGTCATCAGACTTCTCAGGCGAGTGCAGTGATTTCCTGTCTATCCGACACAGAATGGACTCACTATCCGTCATGCGTGGTGTAGAAAAGTTCCTATATCGGTTACGTGACAGTCTAGTATGGCCTCGCGCTCGCGTCACTCCAGTCGTAAAGTTACAAAGTTCTCTGCACTGTTTGTATTGTGCAGCCGCGAATAGACGGCAACAGTCGAACACCAGAAAACTCGTACATAAAATGGTCCGCGCCGACAAACAACCGTGATATTATCTACTGTTGAATTTAAGGTCGAAATCGGTTATTAATTTAGAACGCGCGACCGCCAGCGTTACAGGACCACATCGCCTGGCTGCTCAGAGACGACTACCTGGCGGGGGCAGGTCGTGAGGTCTGTCAGCTGCAGGTGCCCGAATCTCCGCCGCAGACGGCGGCCGTCGGCCCCGTAAAGCGCCGGCTAGGTGTGGCCGCGTCGCCGAGAATTGGGCTCTGACCCTACGTCCGGTCACTGCCGCGGCACGGGCCGGCAGCGAGCCGCCAGCCGGCTCAGGCTCGTGAGGCGTTACATTTACGGTCGGCTGGCTTACGGGGTCACATCATTTACAGTTACGGGACAGTCAAAAGTGCAATTGTATGGAAACTCTGTTACAGTGGGGATATAAGGTGGATCCGGTGCTGCCAACAGATTTGAATATCTGCTCACTAAAACTTGAAGATGGAGAATGACGTCAAGAGGAGAGAGTGACACCATCCTCCGGAGGCTATTCCTGAAATTTAAATGTCTGCTCACGAAGATATGGAGATGGAGGATGTCAAGAGGCGGAGAGGGGGAAGCACCATTTTGTGGCTATCCTGAGATTTAAATATCTGCTCACTAAGCTATGGAGATGGAGGATGACGTCAAGGGACGGAGGGAGTGGCACACTCCTCTGGTGGCCAACCTGAAATTGATTTGCAATTGAAGTGCAATCAACCAAACCCGAATTGAAGGATAGAAAAGAACCTTTTGTGTTTGACTAGGAGCATGTCAATTTCAGCATAATACCGATTGTTTTAGACTTCTTGTTGTTTGGAAATTTAGCGCTCATTACAACGATGTCGTTGCCAAATGTTCGGTAGCGTTTTCATTCAGCAAGGAATTGAACTGGAAATAATGGTGGTAAACTGATAACATCACCATCAAAGTGTAGTGATCAAGAATTTCGACCTTAGCAACCCGGGATGGTGCCACATATAAATTCCATATTTTCCGATTAGAGTGTAGACTAAAGGCCTGTTTACACCCACCAATTGCTGGCGTTTTCGAGACTGAATGTAAGCGGAACGTAATGATTTTGGGAACCAAGCGTAATGGCACCAAATAGCTGTGAGGCTCTCGACCTAATTGGTTTTTGAACTTATATTTTAGTTGTGAAATCTTGGTTGATCTCTGAATGAAAGGTATCTCATTGACTGAAGGACGTCTAAGTAGGCGGAAGTAATCGGTTTCAATAATATATATCCCTTCGAGGGGCCTTATTTTTACTCGCCTACAGTGTTTGCATAGCTCAACGTGGGCTTCTATGGGCGGACGCCCTCAACGACATTGCATTCTGGCTCAATCAAATGCTCAAATCCCCTGATGTTTACGAATCAAGACCACAATGGCCTGCTTTACAGCCCGTGTTAGCAATGCCTGCCACCGATACTGTTGCCATGCCAACTCCAACTGTTCGTGACGTCAGCTGCAGCAATAAATCACATTGAGTCGTGACAGCATGGCAGCTGGACCAGTGTCTGGAGGCGCTGTCAGGTGGCTGTTTTCTGGGACGCGCGGTACCGAAATCCGATAAGCAACACGACGTGCGATCAGGATGGTTGTGTCCTTGACCTGCTCCGTGCTGAACAGTGGTAAGTAAAAGCGCATTCGAGTGGCTGGCGAACAGGATTCCGCACCATTGCATGTGATCATTGCGATTATAACCGGCCTTTCGCGAGACCTCACCAATGACAGGAAGCTTCACCTAGACCAAGTAGATAAGACTGGAAGCTTCACCTAGACCAAGTAGATAAGACTGGAAGCTTCACCTAGACCAAGTAGATCAGACTGGAAGCTTCACCTAGACCAAGTAGATAAGACTGGAAGATTGTGAGTGGAGGTGGTGGGGGAGGGGTGGGGAACCGATATCTTAGACCATTTCGTTCCAGTCAACATCATATAGTGAATATTTAACCCTCGTCGTCTCTCCGGTCAGATCCCAAAACCCCGTCTAACTTCAAAGCTAAGCGATGCACAACAACGAATGGGATGCCATCGAAACACCCTCGACGAGTCGGGTGTGAAAATGGTATTCTTTGTGTTTTCTTTTTAAAGATTATTTTGAAAAGCAATATGTTGGCTTTCGGGAAAAAGTTGGTTTTTCAAACACTTTTATGTCGACATATTAGGGTAGTTTATGTCGTTTAATGCAAATTTGCCATTATCTAGGCCATGAAAACTCCAAATAAACCATAAGAACAGCAGCGCCTAAATAGGTTAGCACACGTTGCGCACTTTATTGTGACCTGACCTCAGGTCACTTGACTTAAATTTGGATAAGGGGCTTCTCCTGATGCTTCTGCATGCATACCGAGATAAAAATAATGTTAGAAGTTAACTAATATTTTTTTAAGTGGGAAAAATTAGCCAAGAGGTGCCAAAATTGACCGTTATCTCAGTTCGCATGCCTGAGATCAAACACAAATCAGGGATACACGCTTTGCAGACAATGCCAAATTGTACTAACGTAGCAAGTTTCATTTCAACATCTCTTCATATTTATGAGTTGTCGATTTTCAAAGATTTTTGGAGGTGGTCCTCTTTGACGTGAGCTAGGTCAATGACCTTACATAACCTGAGGTTGAAATTTTCACTTCAGACTAAAAAATGATCACGGAAAGGTACTTAACATGGCGCGGCGTTGCACGCCGCCGTTTTCCCGCTGTCATAGAAAAGCCTGGGGAACGTAAAAAAAACCAGAGACGGGGTAAGATAGGAGGAACTTGGGAGGGGGTAAAATCAGGGCGCAGGGAACGGAATATAAAGCTCTTGCAAGTCAAGTGCCATGGCAGCGAATAGCTTCGCGAAATTCGCAGAATTATTTGATTAACTTCTATTCATTCATTTTGCATTCACCCGCTTGACTCATTATCCCCCCCCCAATATGCTCAATAGCTTGCGGTGGCTCCCTGCTCCCTCCCCTGTTTGTACGCCGATGAGTATGCACGACGTTTTGTAGGGACGATGGTGTAGGTACGCCAACGCCCGACTACTTCAGTGCATTATTTACACAGCTGCTCCTACACTGCACATACCCGTAAAAAGCAAATGTAGCACATACTACGCATATCATGCATAGACATTCCCAACCAAGGATTTGAACTAAAAGCAGAATCATTCATCTCCTCCCGCACCACTGTGCCCTGATCATTCACCTCCCTCCCGCACCACTGCGTCCTGATCATTCACTTCCTCCCGCACCACTGAGCCCTGATCATTCACCTCCCTCCCGCACCACTGTGCCCTGATCATTCACCTCCTCCCGCACCACTGCGCCCTGATCATTCACTTCCTCCCGCACCACTGAGCCCTGATCATTCACCTCCATCCCGCAATACTGCGCCCTGATCATTCACTTCCCTCCCGCACCACTGAACCCTGATCATTCACCTCCCCCGCACCACTGCGTCCTGATCATTCACCTCCCCCCGCACCACTGAGCCCTGATCATTCACCTTCCTCCCGCACCACTGCGTCCTGATCATTCACCTCCCCCCGCACCACTGTGCCCTGATCATTCACTTCCTCCCGCACCACTGCGTCCTGATCATTCACCTCCTCCGGCACCACTGCGTCCTGATCATTCACCTCCCCCCGCACCACTGAGCCCTGATCATTCCTTCCTCCGCACCACTGCGTCCTGATCATTCACCCCCCCGCACCACTGAGCCCTGATCATTCACCTTCCTCCCGCACCACTGCGTCCTGATCATTCACCTCCATCCCGTAATTAAGCGCTCTGATCATTCACCTCCTCCCGCACCACTGAGCCCTGATCATTCACCTCCATCCCGCAATACTGCGCCCTGATAATTCACCTCCCTCCCGCACCACTGAGCCCTGATCATTCACCTCCCCCCGCACCACTGTGCCCTGATCATTCACCTCCTCCCGCACCACTGCGTCCTGATCATTCAGCCCCCCGCACTACTGAGCCCTGATCATTCACCTTCCTCCCGCACCACTGTGTCCTGATCATTCACCTCCATCCCGCAATTAAGCGCCCTGATCATTCACCTCCTCCCGCACCACTGCGTCCTGATCATTCAGCCCCCCCGCACCACTGAGCCCTGATCATTCACCTTCCCCCCGCACCACTGTGTCCTGATCATTCACCTCCATCCCGCAATTAAGCGCCCTGATCATTCACCTCCTCCCGCACCACTGCGTCCTGATTATTCACCTCCCTCCCGCACCACTGAGCCCTGATCATTCACCTCCCTCCCGCACCACTGCGTCCTGATCATTCGCCTCCACCCGCACCACTGCGCCCTGATCATTCACCTCCATCCCGCAATACTGCGCCCGATCATTCACCTCCATCCCGCACCACTGCGCCCTGATCATTAACCTCCATCCCGCAATACTGCGGCCTGATCATTCACCTCCCTCCCGCACCACTGCGTCCTGATCATTCACCTCCATCCCGCACCACTGCGCCCTGATCATTAACCTCCATCCCGCAATACTGCGGCCTGATCATTCGCCTCCCTGCCGCACCACTGCGCCCTGATCATTCACCTCCATCCCGCAATACTGTGCCCTTATCATTCGCCTCCCTCCCGCACCACTGCGCCCGGGCGTCTGTGTTTTTCCACTGGTGTTTGACTTAGTTTGAAGGTCGTTCATCAATGTTGTCTGTCTCATTTGGCTGGTACTCCAAATCGAACAGTTGGCGGCGGAAATGAATTTGCTGCCACCAGCTAGCTATGCACCGACAGCAGCCGATCGTGGCTGGTTTAACCTCGAGGTGGATTCCGAATATGGTGGGATGAAGAAGAATGATTATGGTGATCTTCAGGTGTGCGACCTTGGCCGATGTACACCTCACAACGACAGGAGATTTGCATGCACATCTTGGGGTAACCCCTAAGCTCACGATAGGCGACTCCTTCAGCTGACAATGTCTGGTGGTGGAGCCCAGTATGCGGATTGTCAAGGGCCTGTCCGGTGTGCCCATTTCCTTCTCAAAGCGAATCTTCCACCCTCAGCCGACGAATAGGCGGTTCTGGGATAGATGCAAATACCAATAACAACAGAAAGCCGGCGTTCTTCGTTGCATGTTGATGATAATGCTAATTCATGCTCTCATATATGCGATGAATGGCAACCTAAATATTTGGTTAATTTTATCAAGAGTAAATTGCGCCACATTCGTCGGCAAGCTATTCATCGGGAGTTCGCAAAGCAAACGTCAAGCGGATGAAACCAAAGCGAAGCAATTCCGTTTACTTCGTTCTTTCAGAACGTTCCGATTACGCTACGTTCCGCCTGCGTTCCGCCCACGTTCCGTTCCCGAACCGCTGACAATGAGCCGGTGTGAACCAGCCTTGGTGCGCGAGGAGCGAGGAATGTCGGAGACTCGGAAGCAGTTGCACCCTGGCTCCCGAAGTCTTCGCAGCACACGACGATGGACGATGGACGATGGACGATGGACGATGGACGATGGACGATGGACGATGGACGATGGACGATGGACGATGGACGATGGACGATGGACGATGGACGATGGACGATGGACGATGGACGATGGACGATGGACGATGGACGATGGACGATGGACGATGGACGATGGACGATGGACGATGGACGATGGACGATGGACAGCGAACGTCAAACCCGACTCCCATCGTACTCCCGCGCGTCGGATGAGAAACAAACTCGGGCGCCGCAGTGTCGGGTGCCGCAGTCGGTTGTGCTACTGATGCTGTGCTGTTTGTGCTGTGCTGTGTATGCTATGTATGCTGTGTGTGCTGTGTGTGCTGTGTGTGTTGTGCGTGTTGTGTGTGATGTGTGTGCTGTGTGTGCTGTGTGTGCTGTGTGTGCTGTGTGTGCTGTGTGTGCTGTGTAAGCTATGTGTGCTGTTTGTGCTGTTTGTGATGTGTGTGTTGTGTGTGCTGTGTGTTCTGTGTGTGGTGTGTGTGGTGTGTGTGGTGTGTGTGGTGTGTGTCTGTTTGTGCTGTGTTGTGTATGCTGTGTATGCTGTGTGTGCTGTGTGTGCTGTGTGTGCTGTGTGTGTTGTGTGTGTTGTGTGTGATGTGTGTGCTGTGTGTGCTGTGTGTGCTGTGTGTGCTATGTGTGATGTGTATGCTGTGTGTGCTGTGCGAGCTGTGTGCTGTTTGTGCTGTTTGTGATGTGTGTGTTGTGTGTGCTGTGTGTTCTGTGTGTGTTGTGTGTGTTGTGTGTGTTGTGTGTGGTGTGTGTGCTGTGTGTGCTGTGTGTGCTGTGTGTGCTGTGTATGCTGTCCGCTCTCCTGACGCCGCAGCCGTGTCGGCAGGCCAACATGTTCGCGCAGATGGGATTCGACGGCTACTTCTTCGGCCGCCTCGACTACGACGACAAACAACGGCGCCTGAACGCCACCGAGATGGAGATGGTGTGGCTGGCCAGCGAGGACCTGGGTACGTCCGACCCGGCCCGTCGCCGTCCCCCTCCCTCCCTCCCTCCCGCGCAGGAGTCGGGACCGGATGCAGGAATTGTTATCGGCGGGGCAGGGCACTCGTCTGGAGGGTCACCGTTAGGAAAGTTCCTGGATGGGCGCCTTCGCTGAAAATTAGTTAGCTGAAAATTCACTCGAGCCTCCCCGGAGAGGTGCCTTTTCCCAGTCAGGGGCCATCTTTCCATGGAGGATGAGGGGCATGCTCAATTTCCCCCTCCTGTATTCGCCCCTGGTAGGAGCTTCCTCAACTGCCGTGGTAGCTGGCTTCTATTTACCCTGCTGAGTTATTAATAACGATCACATAGGACGTGGGCTATATTCATGGAAGCGACTGTACACTCACGGGCTCCACTTGCTCTGCTGCATTGCATGAAGCTAGAAGTCTTTAGAAGTCTAGAACTGAGCAAAGTGCGCCTAAGAGCCATGAGTTAAAACACAGGCTCGAGCAATGAGCGCGACGGACTACCTCAGCTTTTCCATGCCGCCATTTACTCTTACTCTCTTCATCTTGCCATTGCTTATCGTTCTTGCTATTCATGTTCTTGCTATTCATGTTCTTGCTATTCCTGTTTTTGCTATTCCTGTTTTTGCTATTCCTGTTTTTGCTATTCCTGTTTTGGTATTCCTGTTTTTGCTATTCCTGTTCTTGCTATTCCTGTTGTTGCTATTCCTGTTCTTGCTATTCCTGTTCTTGCTATTCCTGTTCTTGCTAGTCCTGTCATAAATCCGGTCCAACAGCAGGGTAGACTGATGTGAATTAACCGGCTAGCACATTGCAGCTCTGCTGCAGAACGAACACAAACCAATAGATCCATGAACCACAACTTGCTAGCAGGCACTAATCCGTCGACCTGGAGCCCACGCTGCACACAACTGACATATCTTCCGCAGTCATACTGCATAGCTCATCAGCTATATCACTGGGGCTGTTGCATGACAGCTGGCAGGCTGTTGTATCGTTATCTCGATGCGAAACTGACATTGCCAGCCAGCCTTTTGTGAACACCGTATCAGTCGACTGACACAGTGCCTGTCAGTGTGTCAGTCGACAAAGTGTCAGCTGCCAATTCCCGGCTGGTCATTTGGCGGCCGACGTTTGTCGACTTGTCAGTGACTACTGACCAGTCCTCAGTACTAACCATGAGTGGATACTTGCATTCTTTCAGTAGTGCCTGTGAATCGCTGTAACATGCCGAACACCCTTGAAGCTTAACACGCGCACCAAAGCAACATCACCTCCGACGAGATATGCAAGCATCCACCAACGGTACTAACGTGGGTGGTGGGCGAGTGCAGGGTCCGAACTGTTCACCGGCGTGCTGCCTAACATGTACCAGCCGCCGGCCGGCTTCTGCTTCGACATCCTCTGCAACGACGAGCCCATCATGGACGACGGACGGCTGCACGATTACAATGTGGACCAGAAGGTAACGCGGCCTCCCCTTGACTCACCAACATGGACTAGGCGGGGCGCTCGGTGTCTGCCGACTCGGCGGGGCGCCCGGTGCCCTGCGCCGTCCTCGCTGCCAGCTCGCTGTCCTCTACCTCTTTGAGTCTCTTCAGGGGTCTGGCCTGGCACGGGCTCCGCCACTACGGATTGGGAGGCAGGCTGTGGGATGGATCCACCTGGGATATATCCATGTGGGATGGATCCACCTGGGATATATCCATGTGGGATGGATCCACATGGGATATATCCATGTTGGATGGATCCACCTGGGATATATCCATGTTGGATGGATCCACCTGGGATATATCCATGTTGGATGGATCCACCTGGGATATATCCATGTTGGATGGATCCATGCGACGTGGATCCCACGGGTGTTTTATTTTGAACATGGCGAGCACGACTTTTTCACCGCAAGCAAGGGTCTTAAATTCGCAACGCCTCCAGCTTTCCCGTGGCGGAGCTCCTGTGGCCTGGCCTATCGTGACTCTGCCTAACCCATTCTTACTCAACATAAACATATCCATGCGGTCCATGTCTATTCCTCCTCGTCCTGCCGTTCACCGACCCACATACACAATCGATTGTGCACGAATGTTGTGTTGTGTGCTGAAACGCCGTTGTTGTCCCAGGCGAGGCTGGAGAGATTTTCACGGGCGTCCTGTACAACAATTATGCCCCGCCCCCGGGCCATTGTTATGACATCAGTTGCAACGATCAGCCAATCATGGACGACCGACGTCTAAAAGATTACAATGTCAATGAAAAGGTGGGTCCACGTGGTACTAAACTAATACAAGAACAGACTAACACATTATGATATTCGTATATACCAATTCATATATTTCAGATATATGATACGATATACATGTTATGCACATTATGTATATCTTGGATATAATATATATCAAATATATATGGATATAAATATATATATATTATATATATATATATATATATATATATATATATATATATATATATATATATATATTTATATGTGAATGTATGTATTCGTTATATTTATCTTGGTTTTTGTATTGTTTGGGTTTTCCACTCATTCGTTGGCGTCGTTCAGACATTCAAAAGGAAACAAGATCTGTTTCTTTGCCGATATATATATATATATATATATATATATATATATATATATATATATATATATATATATATATATATACATATAAATATAAATATATATATATAATTTACGACCGGCATACAGCTTGTTAAAATCGTGAGTAAATTGATACTGTCATACTGTTTATTTGGTGATTGCATGTATACATTTATGTCCGCCTAAATACTGATAATGCCGCGTCAACCACCAGGAACTCGCCATGTTTGCACTATAAAGTGGCATTAGACCGTGGTAATGTAGTTTTCACTCTCCTCAGTCTCCATTTCTAAGTTGTTGTCTGTTCCAGGTGGACGATTTTATTGCATACGCAAAGACACAGGCTAAGTCCTTTAAAACGAACCACATTGTGATGACCATGGGAGAAGATTTTCATTACCAGGATGCAAACATGTGGTTTAAAAACATGGACAAACTGATCAAGTAAGCCCATCCACCCGTGCCTGACTCGGAAAGCCTAACTGGGGTGTTTGTCGGGGCTGTGCCTTCGCACACCTGGGGGATGGGGATGGGGATGGGGATGGGGATGGGCTGGTCACGTGACCGGACGGCTACAGGTAGCGTGGTGTCACGTGACTACAGCAGGCACCACGTGGTCGGGACGAATGGATCCGCTTGCGTTCATTTCCGGCTTGTGGCGAAAATGTAAGGATAAGTTTGCGTCGGGCAATTGGGCTCTAACTTCTCTTGGATAAACGGTATTGTTTGCATTGCCTGGTTTTGGCTGGTAGAGAAGTCGGGCTTCTTTATTTCTATTAAGATCCTGTGGTCCTCACCTTAGCTGTGTGGTAGAAGTCTGCCCGGTCTGTGTGGTATAAGGCTGGAAAGTCTGCCCAACCAGCATGGTGGCACCTTCAAACCTGGCTGAAATTAGGACTATATATTGAGGTGTCAGGAGGAAACCTTAACCTGAATCCCACATCCAGCCTGCAACAATTTGCTTCAGTTGATGTTGGCGAGTGCTGGTTCCATTGAAAGTGCCGTAAGGTGTTGCATGCATCCATTGTGGACTACCTCACTTTTTAAATCAGCCTTGCTCAGCACCGGCTGGTGTGTATGATGCACCCGGGCTAACTTCTAGCATACAAATTGGAAAATATCACTATGGGTTAATTTATCAAGGTTTTCACTATTGCTTTGCATTGTACCGGAATGGCATCGATTTCAAATGCGTTATACAATATCCTTTCTTAGTTCATTCATATCTGTGGATGTCCGTCTCCCCTTCCCTTTTCCGTCCAGGAGCGCGAAGGAGATTCTGAACGGCATTCGCATTATGAATGTATTTAATAGCACAATGCGACTAAAATCTTACCGTGCTTAACCTTGGTGATTGGGGGTCTGGTTCTAAACATGGTTCTAATAAACTCAAACGCGTATCACGATGTGGTTAAATTTTCGCTGGTGTACCCGAGTGTACACTGGATGAAATTCGGTGGCATTCGGCGCCATAATTGCTTCCATCTACACCGTCGTCATCACGACAATCATATTGGTCACAATGAGAATAGCGCTAAGACATCGGTGTCGCAATCAAAATCATACGTCACATAGTCCTCACGTTGTCCTCAAATCGGTCTTATACACGTTGTACTCGTATCGTATTCAGTTGCGCCAAGGCCTGCGTAGACGAGGTGCGTGTGAGGTGAGCGACCGCATAGTAGGCACATCCCAGAACACGAAACGTGCGACAATATTCACGAAGGCCTGGAGCCAGCACCTAAATGGTAGTCTAACATAAGCCGAGCGGATCAGCCGCACACAAACTAGGATGCCGTCAGGGGTTGCGGTAGCTTAGTCGGTAGGACGTTAAGCTCTTGATCGCAAGATCGTGAGTTCGAATCCCACAACCGAAGTGATCACCGAGTCCGGCCGCGACAAATCGGTGTGAGAGGCTGGCGAGGTTACATTTAACCTAGCAGTCAAATGGGGTCGATATCAGAACCCCAAAGTTTCGAGACACCGAAACTCTACATACACTGAATTCCAAATTTCCGACGGCTTCAGAACCCCGAAATACCGCTTACAGCCTTCTTTGGGCAAATCGAAAACTTCAGTGTCTCATAACTCCATTGAATTCGTTGCAAAAGAACCCCGGGTCCTTCTTCTTCAGCTGCAGGCGTGACCTCGCACCGATAGTTGTTGTCGAGGCGCGCGACACAGGTGCGAGTCTGTTCGGCGAGAACGCTGGGTGCAACAGCCGCCGCCGTCCCGCGGCTTATCGGGAGCCGGCGTCCCAGTTTTGCTCTCTGCGGTCAGTGACTCACGTTATCTCGCCTTCCCTGAACCGGCAGTCGGAACATGCACATGTAGCTGCACAGATACACAGATACGAAACGCACAGCTCAGTGCACACAGATATATATTTCCCCTGAGAGGGAGGTGCCTGTCACCCGCACCAAAGGCCGTGTCCAGATACGCAATCACAACTGCTGCGTATCAAATGCGGGCAGACTGGCTCTCTTATCGCCGGACTAAGTGTGTCGGCATGCGTGGTGAAGGTACGGTACGGCGCGGTGCGGCGTGTTCAGGCCGTGTGCGCCACGCGGCATTGTAGGCGCTGTATGGGTGAGGGAAGGAGTCGGGGTAAAGGGCTGCCGTGCCACACGCATAGGTTGTTGTCGGGGGAGGACGATGGTGGCGCATTGTCAGCCGAAGTCGCTGTATGTGGCGCAGCGCGTCAATCACAGTCACAGTCACTCACAGTCACAGTCACTCACAGTCACAGTCACAGTCACTCACAGTCACTCACAGTCAGTCACTCACAGTCACAGTCACATTCACTCACAGTCACAGTCACTCACAGTCATAGTCACTCACAGTCAGTCACTCACAGTCACAGTCACATTCACTCACAGTCGCAGTCACTCACAGTCACAGTCACTCACAGTCACAGTCACAGTCACATTCACTCACAGACACAGCCGTTCAGTCACTGGGCGCGGACACTCCGCCAAGAACCCTGTTTAGCAGGGAATGTGAGGGGACGAGTGGTCTAGGGGTAAGATGCTTGTCTCACAATCGAAAGATTGTGGGTTCGAGTCTCACCTGTCGCTGCTCTTCGCCCGCGACCAATCGGCGTGAGAGATTGGCGACGCTATATGACTCAACGGTCCACGTGTCGTAAAACCAACAACCAACCAGCAGGGAATGTGAGTACTTCAGAGAAGATATTGAGATGCAAAGTGGACAAAAGCAAATCTAAACGAGTCGCTTCGAATTTGAGCGAAGAAATTCGACTTGAAGCGATGTATCAGATGTTATTCAGGCTTTAAAGGTGTTCCCCAGTGATCAGGTCAGACCCTGCTGAGTTGGATTGAAAGCTGATATGAGCTCGTTTTTCGCACGATATGCATTGCATCCCACTTTCTCCAAATGTCTTCCTTCAGCAACACAAATATCAGTCGTCATAGGTAATAACACGTTGGTACAATTTTGTCGAACTGAATTGTGTCGAAGTAGAGGAACAGAACAGTGTAGACAATACAATTTCGAAGGAACTTGAATGCATTGCGGGAAATGCCTCAACCGTGGAATTAATTCTGAGGTTCAATTCCCACCGAATGTTCGGTATCCCGCCCTATTAAAATAATGAAATGTAAGGGGGTAGGGGGCGACGAGGTTATCCATAAATGAAGCTTCAGAAAAAAATGCGGACATTTTGTTAGCATATTAATGAAATGTGGCTTTGCTTCAATTCCTGTGATCTGGACGTCGTTAGAAGTTTCTGGGAATGTCAATGTTTGTGTTCCGGAATAGTTGGACACTACAAAAGCGTACATTGCCTTCATGTGTCGTCATGGGGCACACGCGGGCAGTTGTAGATGGTTCAATTAACGTGTTCATCCATTTATTGAGTGATTATATCTGCACATGCACAGACAATGCATGTATTACCGTCATCTATTCCTCTTGTTCGCTTCATGAAGTATCCCAATTCCACGTGCGCAACCCAAAACAATAGATTACCTCAAAACAACATATGAATACGACGGATTATCAGTGATACCTGGATGCTCCTTAGCTAATTAGAGTTGATGTGACTCTCAACTCAAACAGCTAACTGATTAATATAAATATGATGCGCATGTAGTAGTGGTGGACAACGCACGGTAATCTTTCGCCGACATTCTATTGAATTGACTTTCGCACCGCTAAGTCTGCACATATATGAATGCTGTTCTGTTCGTCCAAGATAAATCTGCGTCGCCTCAGTGGTGGGAGCATCCTGGCATTACGCCCTGTACAGGTGCACAGGTCCCACTGCTGCATGGGACAGGTGGTACCTGTGGGAACACGCATTCTACAGGGTTCGGGCCTGTGACCGCTTATCTTGACAGCTGGTGAGATTGCGGAGCCTTGTGTTGACATTGTAATCTGGATAGGCGACGTGAAGTCACAGTTGGCATAATGTCTGTTATTGTGCCCGCTGAAAGGTGGTCATGCAAGACGTCACAGGCAAATCAGTTTAGCACTCTTCCACGAGCGCAAATTGTGTCGTCGCCACCACCACCGCAAATAAACTACCTTTTAACACGGAATTGAAATGCTTCTCATACGCCTTGGACATCAACGGTGTTTTCTGATGTTGTTTTCTATCAACGTTACCGATAGATCCAAAACCGGGTGTACACAACCGGCTTACCACCTACCTCTCGGTTGGATGCACTGACGGATGCACGAGCATCGGGACATGCCCTCTCCAAATTGGCTGATATCAAACGATATATGCCTAGATTACCAGATGCCAAAACTAGACATATTTGAATGCCGCATTATTATCACACAACTCTGGCAACGGCATCTATCTAAATTATCCGACTTCGGTCTAATTCGCTAGCAATTTTTAATTGCGCTAAAACAGGTTGGAAAATGTTTTCTGGATCCGCCAGTGTCTGCACCTGGTGCAGATTCAAGTTGCTCACTTTCGCCGGTGGGTAGCAGGTTTTCTGTTGCTAATGACTACATGGAAGTTTAGACTGTGAGTCATCAGCTAAGCGTCTTCGTGAACGTCGGCAGCTCTTGCAGGCCGCCATATTCAACTCATGGGTCAACGCAGGATGAATCGCAGCCACTAAATCCCCCACTGCGCACCGTACCTACAGGTTGACGACTTTTTGAAAGCTGCTAAGAGTCAGAGCAAGTGGTACAAGAGCAACCATATCGTTATGACCATGGGCAGTGATTTCCAGTACCAAGACGCCCATGTGTGGTACAAAAACCTCGACAAACTGATCAAGTGAGTACCCAATTGCAGCGCAGGTCATGCTGAATGATCCCGGATGATAGTACCACTCCGATAACTCAGTTGGCTAGAGCGCCGGCCTGCACTGGTCCCCCTGCCCTGACAAAATAGAGTTCGAATCGCTTCACACGCTGGTATGGCCACAGACTGGGCGGGGGGGTAAGTTGGCACGTTAAGCCATTTGTCAAAATTATGCTGTTCAACTGGAATTCACGGACCGGGTGGAGGGGACAGGGTTCACATATGGAACTGTGCTTAGCATAGGGTTCTGGCCCATAAAGCCACCACAGCAATAAGATGATTTTTGTGTTATGCTTGTGACGTGCAAAACCTGCGTATATATCCTTCCTCATGCACCAGATACACATCACATCACATCACCTCATGTACACTTCGCATCACATACGCATCATATCATATACACATCACATCATATACACATCACATCACATGCACATCACATCATATACACATCACATCACATGCACATCACATATACACATCACATCACATGCACATCACATCATATACACCTCACATCACATACACATCACATCATATACACATCACATCACATGCACATCACATCATATATACCTCACATCACATACACATCACATCATATACACATCATATACATATCACATCATATACACATCACATCACATGCACATCACATCATATACACATCGCATCACATGCACATCACATCATATACACCTCACATCACATGCACATCACATCATATCAGTTCGCCGCCAGGTGTCAAGGTGGAACCACGTCGGTGTGGAGCTCCTGCTTTCCAGATAAGTCGTTGCAGAACCGGGCAGTATACTAGGCTTAACTGTGGATAGGTATTTAGCAATCACTTCTGTGCATCTATTTGCATAGTTTTATCTCATAAGTTTCTTTTTTAGCAAGCAGATTATAATATTTACACCTAGAGACGCTGCCCAGCGCCATTTTGTCCATTCTGTCTGTCTTTGTCTAGTGTGTCAGTGTTTTCAGCTATTTATTTCATTTTTGGCAGTTATTCAGCGAGTGATTTCTTCTTTCTTTAAAACCACAGTCAACTTTCTGCACAGTGATTACCTTGTAAGTGCTGCATAGTTAGGAACTAGCATACACCTAAGCTTTGTCGGTTATTTCGCTCTGCTCTGTTATTTGGTAAATCATTTTGCAGCAAGTTACTTTTCAATCTCAATCTAGGAATAAGCTGCAGCCTTTAGGATGGTTACTACCAGGATGCAGGCACTAGAGGATGAGGTTAGAGCCCTTAAGGCAGAGCTTTACAAGCTCAAATCTTCCCTTGCTTCACAGGGCAGGCCAGCAAGTAAGGGGAAGTCTGTAGCAGGGGCATCCTATGCCCAGGTGGTCACAGGCCACGAGGTAACTGTAGCTTCCCCTGCTGTGGAGGTGGCAGGGAGATCTGAAGAGAGAAGTGTTCCTAGTGAACAGAAGATTTCTAGTTGTAGCTCACAGGAGGGGCAGTGGTTTAAAGTCAGGGGGTGGAGGATTTGGAGGCGTGAGCCTAAGCAAGGGGGCAGTGAGTGGCAGGTGGTAGGTGGTAGGAGTGGGAGGCAACCTAGTGAAGCAGCTCAACAGGCAGGAGTAGTAACATCTAATAGGTTCCAGGCATTGGAGGACTGCCCCCAGGATAGTGATAGCAGCAAGGAGAAAGTGCTAGTCGTAGGAGACTCTCGTGTGCGGCATTTAGATAGGGTATTCTGTCAAGGTCGGAGAGGTAGGAGGTGCATCACCAGGCCTGGTGCCAAGGTTAGAGACCTGGTCCCAGTGGTCGCACAGGCCACCAGTGAAAACCAGTGTAGTACAGTTATAGTGCAGGTAGGAGTGAACAACATAGGTCCTGCTAGGAGTGAGGAGCTGATGCAGGACTACAGGGCCCTTCTGGCCACCCTGAAGCAAAGCAATAGCAGAGTTATTGTGACAGCTATTCTGCCTAGGGCTGGAGTCTCCCCTGAGTGGAGCTCTAGGGCACTGGTAGCCAATGCCAGGGTAGGTAGTCTCTGCAATGAGTTAGGTTTGACTTTTGTTGACAAGTGGTGCAGGTTTTTTGGCTCATCTGACCTCTATCAGAGGGATGACCTGCACTTCTCCGAGAAGGTGGTGCAAGTGTTAGGCAAAGTATATGAACATGTCCTTCAGGGAAACTGGATAATGGGGTGGGGAGGGAAGAATTGGCATTGCCATCTCAGGGATATGCCAATAGTGACAGCATAGGCAATAGAACCTCACAGTCAGCAAATAGGGGTACACTGTAAACCAAATCGACCAATCCCTGCCTTGTACCCAGTCAACGCATATTTGCATAGGCTGTGCTTCGTTCTGCAACACGGAGTAGCCTAGAGTACCTACTAGGTGCTTGTTCTTCCTGCTGTCACTCGTTATTTAACGAGCCTGTTCCTTGTTAGGTAATTAGGATATAACTAGCCAGTGTATAGGAAAAGCAAGATTATCTTGTCAGATTACCAAGGTCCTAGTTAATAAACAAATGAGGAAGCAGCCCAAAACTAACTTGGTAGTTGATTCACTAAGCTAAATCAGGTACTTATACTAGCATTCTGTTCGTTGCTGAAGTAGGTGCTTATAGTGCAGCTAGGTATACATTAGTAAATTAGCACATACTTAGTAAGCAGAAGCGCAGCCAAGGAGGGGAAGGCAGCCCCCTCCCCATCAGCTAAAAATGCACGAGACGAAGCAATACATTTTTATATTTTCACCACCTAAAACCGAAATTTTGGCGCGCATGGGGCGCCGAAACATTCTGTTTCTTAACCTTTTTTTTGGGGGGGGGGCGGGGGCGGGTGACTCCCTTAAGAAAATCCTGGCTGCGCCACTGTTAGTAAGTATAGCTCGCATTTCAGGCCTGCATTCAGATCCAGACTTTCAGACTTCATCCAGATTGCATGGTACATACATTGATGAAACTACACATTGCATACATCAATGAAATTCCAATGCATCACAAGCAAAATCTGACGGTTCATCTGTCTCCGCGCATTCACGGTACTGACTAGGACTAGATAGTCTCATAATGTCTGTATGCCAGAGCACCACAAAGGCTCGAACTGCACGTGGTCCCTGTAGGTAAATCCGGCAATGCGTCGCTCATCTTGAGAATGATATTGTCATCTTCCTCCTTAATAACGGCTATGATATCGGCCTCTCACCTCCGAAGTTCCTCATTCCGGCAGTCAAGCAGTCTTACATATCTTGGCATTTCATACATGTATTGAACATGCACAATGCAGAAGCGCACACGCGATGATGACAGCGGCGGCGGCCCAATGCTTTGCAAATACAAACGAACTGATGGAAGGGTACATCGCACGGAGGCGAGCTTCCGATACAAAAAGTAAATGATCAGGTGCAGCCTTATGTATCATGATATGTTCTTTAAAATTACGAACACTTCACCACATACATTTCGCCACCAGGGCATTATCAATCTGATTGATAATTCCCTGGTCGCAAAATATATATAGTCAAGTGCTTGGAATCTTTTAGAATGTCATAATCATAAAGCTAGATTTTATCACCATTTACTCATGGTTAATGCTGGAAACAACACTATCTACTATCAGAAATTAAGAACAGGAATTCAACTGTTTGGGAATAGCGAGACTGTTGCAAGTTATATAGTTGTCATTTATTCTTGTTTTCACACACTGATGCAATAAGCTTAATGTATTCTCGTTACTGTTGGTGACTACGATATATAATCGTGATCATCGCTAATTGGAGCGCTTAGTCAAACATGGTCTTGGGAAAACCGGATTTAGCCCCATCTCGGGATCGCCATCACTTCCTTTTATTCTGGTAAGGTTTAAAAATGATAGCAATAATAAAGATAGCAACTAACTGATAAATCATAGCATTTTAATTATGCACACATGTGACCAACCAATCCTACCACGACACTTCTGTGGTACGGTTGACGTAAACACGACCGATGATGACGGGATGCTTGGGGATGAGGAAAGGGCAACAGATCAAAACATTGAGAGAGAGAGAGAGAGAGAGA